>JARQOD010000001.1:337195867-337262577 GCA_033576555.1 Oophaga sylvatica | reverse complement strand
AAGTTGGTTCTACCACAAGATGTTAGATGGAATACCTTGGCTGAATGCTTGGAACTGTTTATTAACAACTGGTCAAAATTAGTGTCCATTTGCGAAACACATCGGGATAAATTGATGCTAATATACGAAGCAAAGTATTAAATCTTGGTGTGAAGAGAAATGCCGAGGACCTTTTGGAAAGGTTAAAGCCAATATCTATTGCGTTGGATAAAATGCAGAAAGATACTGCAACCATAGCTGATGCCACAGAAGTTTGGAAAGATTTAGAAGGTTCGCTAGATCGCTTGAACCTCTCAAACAATGTAAAGGTTGCAATACACCACTGCAAGGACCAGCATTAAAAGAAGAACACTATTTAGCCAATATCTTGCATCCCATCTACAGAGGGAAAAAACTATCTGAGGCGGAAATCAACTCTGCAATGGAGTGGCTCGCCAATACTAACCATGACATTGTGGCAACTGTGCTGAAATTGAAGTGTGAATCTGCACCATTTCAAAAATACATGTTTGCAGATAACGTCGTTAATGAACTAAAACCACTGGACTGGTGGAAGTCGCAATCACTTGTTCTTGCAGCGAAGATAATAAATGTAGCTACTCAGCTACTGACTGCATCGGCTTCATCGGCAGGAGTAGAGAGATTGTTTTCTTCATTTGGTTTTGTGCACACAACAGTCCAAAACCACTTAGGAACTGCTAAAGCAGGACAACTAGTTTTCCTATTAAAAGTCCTAAATAAACAGTAGGCTTAAAGGACTGATGTATTCACTGAAGATGTTTGCTTACTTCAAACGTTAGAGATAGCCTATTGTTAAAAAGTACTTACTCTCTGTAGTTCAATTCTGATTGTTTAATAGTGCAAATAAAAATTATTAGGTTTCATAATCATCAACTGTTTTAATATTTTTATTTGTGTAAAATAATTTGATTTGCAAAAAGACAGTTTTGCTTGTGTACAACTTGATTAAAAAATCCTATTTAAATCAAAAAAATCCGATTTAAATAAAAAAAATCTGATTTAAATCAAAAAAATCCGATTTTTTTTTTTGATTTTTTTAAAAAAATCATGATTTTTATCCACCCTGCCCATTGGTGACGTGGGAGGAAGGGGGTCGTCCTTCATATTTGGTAGCGGCGGTGGGATCAGAAGCTGTGATACCCGGGCTACCGTGTGGCGGTCGGCTTAGTTCCTCACACTGACTCCAGAGGCTTTTTCTTGCACCATACTTTGACCCGTTTTGTGAATGATTTTGGTGTCATTAGATACGGTAGGTTAGAAATTAATGGCCGATGTGCTGAGATTGGCTGTGGGCAGTGAAGATTTTCTTAACCCAGCTTCCATAGAGTGTGGTGGTGTCCATAGCATCCAATCAGAGCACAGCTTTCATTTTACCTCAGCAGTATAAGACCTGAAAGCTGCACTGTGGTTGCTATGGGGTGCAATGTCAGATTTTCTTTTAGACAGAGTTCATAAGAGTGTTCTTGTCTTGTTACTTTTCTCAGGACGGTGCTCTAGTGTTTTGTAGTGATGTTCTTGGGCTGATGGAAAAATGTAACATTGAGTACAGTGTGAGCGAGTGGAGACTATTGAGTAATCCAAAAAAAGTCTGAAAGCTGTGCTACTGCACAATGGCAGTAAGTATGCTTCAGTGCTTGTAGGGCATTCTGTGCACTTAAAGGAAAGAGAATTTAGACTTTATTCTCAAGAAACTTAACTACTCTCTTTGCTCCTTGGGCAGCAAGGAGGATACCGATGTACCCATGCTTTTTGTGTGAAATTGGACAGCCAGGATAGAACTTGTCACTGAACCGCAAAAAGTTGGCCAACGGAAACATCTTTGTAACCTTGAATCAAGAACGTAGTTGCGGAAGTTACTTGATCCCAGTAAAGTTCTCCTGCCACCACTCTACATTAAGCTTGGACTGATGCAGCAGTTTGTGAAAGCTCTACCGAAAGGAGAGACTGTGTACCAAGTTTTAGGGACTGTCTAAAGCAAAACTGAAGGAAGGCATTTTTGTGTGTCCGGATATTCACAAACTCGTGAAGGACGATGTTTTGAAACGAAAATGAAAGCTGTTGAGCAAAAAGCTTGGGATTCTTTTAAAGAAGCTGTGAAAAAATTTCTAGGTAACATCAAAAATGTAAGTCCATTGTGGAGAACATTCTGAAATGTTTCAAAGCCTTGGGTTGTCTGATGAATTTGAAGATGCATTTTTTACATTCTAATTTGGATTACTTTCCTGAAAATCTTGGTGCTGTTAGCGCCGAGCAAGGAGAAAGATTTCATCTTGATATCAAGGAGATAGAACAACGATACCAAGGTAGAAGGAATGGTAACATGATGGGGGATTACTGCTGGATGCTTCACAGAGAAGATCGGCAGGCCTTCTATCAAAGAAAAGATATCGAGAGAAGGCACAAGAATTTCTAATAAATTTGCAGAATGAATGTTCAATACATTTTTATATATAATAATAGGATAGCGAAATCACGGCCATTCCGAGGCCCAAATGGGTGCAGTCGAACTCTACAATTTATAACTTAACTTTCAATTATGTGAGCTCTAGAAACATTAATGCAGTTTTTGGGAAAGTTATTTTCTTTCGCCAAACATGGAAGTGATTAACAATGGCATCGCTTTTTTGCAGCGTTTTTTTCATTGAGTATTTTTAGCCTGGAAGATCAAAACGAAAAAAGATGATTTTTAATGAACAAAGCATCAAGGAGGCATGCAGGTATGACGAGTTACAGCTTTATACAACCTGTATACTCATTTTAGCAAAAAATGCTCACATGGGGGTACAGATTCTCTTTAAGGCCGTGATCACACATGCGAGAAACACAAGACAAGTCTCACATGTTAATATACGGCACTGCCACCAGCACTCGGATCGGAGCACTCAGTTGCATAGAAATACATGCAGGCGAACGCTACGCTCCAGAGTGCAGGCGGCAGTGTGAGACTTGTCTGTGTTTCTCGCATGTGTGATCCCGGCCTAAGGCTGAGGCTACATGGCGTTTTTGACCACGACACTTGTCATGCAATCAAAGTTCACTAGGTGTTTCTGCTACATTTCAGAAAAATTCAAGTGGAAAGGGTATTTCAACAAGCAAGTCGCAAAAAATCAGACATGGTTAGACTTTTTGCGACCTGTTTGTCTCGGTTGCAGCGCCGTCAGGGTGCAACAGTGACGCAGCGAATTTTGGCTTTGCAATAAGTGTCGCTGCCAAAGTTGCTGTGTAGCTACATTAGCGAGGAATCAAAAGCACATGAAGACCAATTGTCTTCTCGGTCTGCCTCCTCAGTTTTATTAAACCGATAAAGATTATTGCCCTAACATAGGCTAGCCATGGTGACAGTGAAAATGCAGTATTTCAATGCCGTTTGTCCAATAATTTAATTTCAGATCGCAAAAATGTAATGTTAACTTGAATTTTGAATATATCATAGTGATGTTTGGTGTGTCTTTGATGACAAATATATGCTCAGAAACATTGGGTCATATTATTCCATTAGGCGGCTCCGATGGGAAAATATTACATGAATTGAAATTATCCTGAGACAACTGGTGTCAGACACTGGAAAAAGAATGAGGATTGTAGATCTGACCATATTTCCGCTGTTCTCCTATGAATCTCACTGAAGCAATTACTAAGAGGTTTCTTTATCCTTTTTTATCCTTGTGCTGTTTTGAGTTTGTGCAGGTTACACTCTAAACATATCCACAACCTAAAGCGCCACAGAATAAATGGCGCTATAATATCGATGCGATAAAGCATGGCTGAGCTGTGTTACCCTGTGTATGCTAGAGGGCTAATATTGTATCTGTTAGTGCTAGAAAGCTGGCTGTGCCTATGCACTGACTAGTGTATTACCCGGACTAGGCATCCCGCTGGCCTTAGAAAACGGCGAATGGTGGCAGCTAGAAGTGTGCTGTGAATGTGTGAACTGGCTGTGGGATATGCTTAGCTCATTGTTTGCCTTTTGCGATAGGCTCGTGGACGAGACTGTGGGTAGTGGCGTACCCAATTATAGTCGCATCCAAGTCACGTGTTTAGCAAGTGCGCGATTGAATCGTTGCAGTCAATTTATAGCTCACATTATTTACTATAGTCTTCACTTTCACACCTTGCAGGATTTGAGAGTAAGGCCGGCGTCACACACAACGACAAAAAATCGGTCCGTTTTAGACGGTCGATTGTCGGATCAAAATGCAAACATCACACATCCTTCTGGCATCCGATTTTCCTTCAAAGATGCGATTTAGTCGCATGTGTGTGTACCTTGTAACATCCGATTTTCATCCGACTTGCGAGATTTTCTCGCAGGCTTGCAAAACTGACATATAATGGATCCAAAAGAATAGTATTTCAATCACAAAAGAAAGAATAGATATATACACATAGAACACATATATATATATATATATATACATGTCATTGTGACATGTATATATACATATATTTATAGTTCCTAGACTTCTACATACTGTTATAGCCGCTAATTCAATTGCCGGCTTCTGTGAAATCACAGAAGCCGACATGAAATGATACATTGTTTCCACACAGTTAACCATGTCATTTCCTGTATTTTGATATTTGTTTAGAACTTACAATTACATGAGTGTATTTGTGCTAAATTTCAGACATGTAGGGGTTAATTAAAGGTGTAATTTCGTTGACAAAAAAATGCGTGGGCTCCCGCTGTATTTTCTCCACCAGACAGACAAAGCAAGCGAGTGGGGGCAGATAATAATAGCCTAGGGAGGGTACTTTTTTTTTGTGCCCCCCCTGGCTACTAACATCTGCCCCCAGACACCCCAGAAAGGGCAAATCTATAATTAGATTCGCCCTTTCTGGCACTTTGCCCGTCTATTCCCATTGCCCTGTAGCGGTGGCGAATGGGTTAATAATCTCACCTTACTGTCACCTTAGTATTGAAAGGTGACCTTAAGGCAGGTTAATAATTGAGAGCTGTCAATTAGACAACTATCAATTATTAATCCTATTGAAGTAAATTAAAAAAACACAGACACATTAATAAAAATTAATTTTAATGAAATAAAAACACATTTTTTTGACCATATTTTATTTTACACTTAATCCGTGCGAAGCCATTGATCTCCTAAAATAAAGATAAAAACATAAAAAAACATTATTCTTACCTATTCCGCTGATCTGTCACGTCCCACGCTGTAATCCTTCACAAAGGGTTAACTAGCTTAGAGCCAAGCAGTGCAAGTAATCCTGCATGCTCAGCTCAAAGCTCCTGAATGAATAAGTTCCTCTCCTGGCGACAGGAGAGGATGTGTTTCATGAATGAAGCTTAATTGATTGTGTCCACTTTCCCTTTAGGTCAGGTCACTAAAGTTAAATTGCCAATAAATCAGTTAAGCTCCATTCATGAATCTATTCCTCTACTTTCGCTGGGAGAGGAACTTATTCATTCATGGGGTTAGAGCTAGGAGACAGAATTATCTCCCTGCTAACTGTAACCTCTTAACCCTTTCTGATGGATTACAGCGTGGGACCTGACTGTACATCGGATTGGTAAGTATAATTTTGCTTTTTTATTTTATTTTTATTACAGGAAATGGTTTTAGCAGGAAAATAAATATGGTAAAAAACTGTGATTATTTAATTAAACTCATTTTTTATTAAACTGTGTGTGTTTGATTTTTCTTTCATACAATAGGATTAATAATTGATAGTTGTCTAATTGACAGCTCTCAATTATTAACCTGCCTTAAGGTCACCTTTCAATACTAAGGTGACAGTAAGGTGAGATTATTAACCCATTCGCCACCGCTACAGGGCAATGGGAATAGACGGGCAAAGTGCCAGAAAGGGCGAATCTAATTATAGATTTGCCCTTTCTGGGGTGTCTGGGGGCAGATGTTAGCAGCCAGGGGGGGCACAAAAAATGTACCCTCCCTAGGCTGTTATTATCTGCCCCACTCGCTTTGCTTTGTCTGTCTGGTGGAGAAAATACAGCGGGAGCCCACGCATTTTTTTTCAACGAAATTACACCTTTAATTAACCCCTACATGTCTGAAATTTAGCACAAATAAACTCATGTAATTGTAAGTTCTAAACAAATATCAAAATACAGGAAATGACATGGTTAACTGTGTGGAAACAATGTATCATTTCATGTCGGCTTCTGTGATTTCACAGAAGCCGGCAATTGAATTTGCGGCTATTACAGTATGTAGAAGTCTGGGAAATATAAATATATATATACATGTCACAATGACATATAATTATATATATATATATATATATATATGTATTCTATGTGTGTATATCTATTCTTTCTATTCTTTATTAAAGCTGTCAGTGTGATTTTACAGTATAGCCGGGGATGAATTGCCGGCTTTTCTAAAGGACACCGATGCGATTTCATCGCAAGTCACACATGCGGTCCGTTTGTAATCCGATTTTTCATCGCTCCCATAGACTTGCATTGGCGATTGTCGACCCACAATCGGTGACAATCGCAGCATGCTGCGATTGTACACGGACGTTTAAAACGGACCACAAAAAATCTGATACTGGGAGCTGCTCCATAGATTAACATAGGGCAGACTGCAATACGATTTTTCATCGCATTGCAGTCGTCCGATTATGTCGCCAGTGTGACGCCGGCCTTAGGCTGTAGTCCCACTAGCATATCACATGCAATGCTAGCGCATCGGATGAGATATGCTAAAGACACTCGGCTCCTGCTCTGTTGCAAGCATAATAATAGGATAAATGGTGTGCACTCGGTTCGAGAGAGATCGAGGTGCAGGTATAGTGGACAGATCGTCCTAGATGCTCAAAATATGAAATATACCGCACACTCTGTGGAATTGTATGCAAAATAGTAAATATTTATTTGTGACAACATAGGGAGCAAGTAATAAAGCGAATTCAATGTGATGATGACGTTTCGACTCTCCCGAGTCTTAATCATATCTTCGCTAAAAAATAAAGACAAAGTGTAAACATCACAAATCATAGCAAAAAGACAATAATAGAATACATCAAATAGTTCTTCCAAATGGGTAAAACAGAAAAAATGGAAAAAAAATAGAGAAAAACGAAAAAAAAAAAAATGACATAGAACACAATAGGCACTAATTGGTAACAACAACATTGGAAATAAGTGCACGAGTAGAAAATGAATTATAAAAATTGAAAATAAAAGAAGAAGAAAGGGTAGAGGCCCAAAACAACCTTTTTATCTGCAATGAACTATACGTGAAATAGAGAATATATACATGGAGAAAGCAAGATTACCTTCAAAATGTCAAGATAATTTCTTATAGAGAATTGGAGAGAATATTCTAGGAAAAAAGTGTGGAATTAGAAACAAAGTAAAAGTACAGGTATTGTATGACCCAGGGTAAAAGGTAGAAAATACCTTGTAGATATACAGTATATGCCAGATAATCCAAGAAGAAATCATAAATTAGCTTCCAGAGGTGATATTGCACCTATAATTAGAATGTCAGTAAGAAACATTATTATAATCTAATCTAATATTGGTATTGCATGAGGGTAAATTGTATTTATTTAGGCTGTAGAGTTGATTCGTATTCAGCTGATGAGAATTAGATGCCATCCATAAATATATGTCTTTTCTAAGAATACAAACAAGAATACATCTGTATAACGATAACAATCAGAGGGTTTAAGAGTGTCATAAACTAGATATGAGAAGCGCTAATTAATAGGTGAGTAGATCATGTGAGCACCTGATAATAAAAGATAGTATGGCTTATGTACATAGTTCAGCTGGGTATTGCAGTTTGGGAGATAAAAAAATAAACAAATGTAGTTTCCATGACCTAAGGAGCCATTGTATTGCTGGGGTTAGTATGGTAACGCAAGCGAAGTGCACCTATATTAAATATAAAAGATCGATATAATGCTGCGTTGTAGATGTGGTTACCTGCTTCAGGAAGAGTCAAAGCGGCGCTCCCTCGCCCTGCTTGTGGTGGCGTGTACTGAGCAGAGGAACGCCCAGTTTAAGTGCGTTCCCTGTGACCGCCGGACCGGAAGTGCGTCATCCGGTTCGGGGGTCACTTCCTGTTGAGCGTTGTGCTGCTGCTGCGGTTGCGCAGAGCAGTATAGGTGCTTGGGCTGGATGAATCTGTGTAAAGTATATGCGTTGCACATAGAGGGTGGATGGTAATAAAAGGTATTGAATAATAAAGAACCATTAATGGAGAGACACAGAGAATTGTCTGGTTAAGAGTGAGGAGTTGCAAGCATAAGCCGAGAGTCAGCGCTCTGTGCTCCAATCCTCTCGCCATGAGAGAGGATCTCAGCACAGCTGCGGGAGAGACGGAAGACAATTTCTACATCTCCTCTGCTGCTGGCGTCGGAGGGAATCGCACTGCACTCGCGTGATATCCAAGTGCAATGTTTCACACGCACACAGACTCATATGGATGCGTGCGATCCAAATTTGGCATGCAGTTGCAGCTTGCTGCTGAATTTTTCCATCTGATTGGAGCAGGAAAAAAATGTCATTCAGAACAAAAGCATAAGATTAAATTGGCACAAATGCAATCCGATTTTTAATTTATTCACAAGTGGGAGCGAACCCTAAGGCCGGGGTCACACTAGCTTATAACGGGGCCAGGTATCCAATGTATCTCGCTTCGGATGCCATATGCAACTTTGATTCCAGCCTAACTGTAAGAAATGCTGAACTCCATTTCCAGGTTGTACTTCTTAGATAGACTGCGCACAGAATGACTGTTGAAAACAAGTACAAACACTCGGTGCTTCATGGCGGGGCCAATCTTTTAAATAACCTTGCCGCTTAGTTTCCATCTTTCTCTGTCTATCTCTGGCCTTATTAAGCCAGAGGTGTCAATCAAAGAAGTAGTGTGGTGGAGATAGAAGGAAAACAAGCAGGTGGGAAGGTATATTTAATTGTTTGGCCCTGACATGAAGCGCCGAGCAGCAAAACTTATTTTGAACAGTCATTCTGCGCTGATAGAATCCCTTTAGTAGCACCATAAGAGTTTACCCCATGACCTCTATAAGGAAAGAAACAAACCAACAGTAAAAGGACCCTGCTGTTGACACCACCACCATGCAGTGTTCTACCCTCTTCAGGAGATGACAGATGTAGAGGGGGCTTTCCTTCTGGTCTTCTTGAACCACTTTTCGAGAAGCTATTTTATATATCTGACTTTAAGACTAGTTTCACACTAGCATTCGGCAGGGCTGCGTACTTCCTCCATCAAGCCCTGCCCACTGCCGCACCTCTTCCTTTCAGCGCCGCCTACCTCTGCATGTGTCCTGCGTACCCTATCTTTAACATTGGGTACGCAGGCCATGCGAATGTATGTGGATGCGTCGTTTTGACGCTGCGCCGACCACAACAAAATGCAACATGTTGCGTTCGGCGCAGCGTCAAAACTACGCATGCGGAGGCATCCGCATACATCAGCATGGCCTGCGTACCCAATGTTAAAGATAGGGTACGCAGGACTCATGCAGAGGTAGGCGGAGCTGAAAGGAAGATGTGCTGCAGTGGGCGGGGCTTGATGGAGGAAGTACACAGCCCTGCCGAACGCTAGTGTGACACTAGCCTTAGGGATCTTCTGTTCTACCAGCAAGAGCCTTACTCTTGGGGGCTATGCTACCAGTGCTCATGGTAGATGGGCCAAGGAGTGGGCTAGGGAACAAGTTCTAAACTACTACTTACCTAATGGCCAGGGTCTGTTGGACCATCTCCTTTGAACTCTGATCAGTATATATGTGAGGCATTCAGGCTGGAAGGTCTGGTCTCCATAGTTTCATAGGATGACTTAAAACTGCAGGGAGCTGAGGGCAGAGCTGGAGACTCTAAAAGCAGCTCTACTAAGGAGACGCAACATATTATCATCTTGAAATCTTGGCAAAAGTAATATTGTTTTGGACTGGGACTCTATTATTTCTACCTCAGCAGTTCCTCTGAAAAGTTCAGGGAATCAAGCAGCAGATTTTCTTGGAAAGTAGAACGGGCTTTAGACTTGTTTCAGGGCATACTGCCATACCTCTGTAGACTAGGTAGAATAATGTACACAAGAAGAAGTGAAGATCCAGCTCTGGCAAAAAAAAAAAATTCAAGACTTTATTAGAACATTTAAAACCATGACATTGTCTTGACATACCACATAGGCATAGCCGGAGGTTTGGAAGATGCAGAGGAATGTGAAACGCCTAACGCTCTTCGATCAGTGTTTCACAATCCTCTACTCATTCAGTGTTTCACATTCCTCTGCACCCTCCAAACCTCCAACTATGCCTATATGATATGTCACGACAACGCCATTGCTTTAAATAGTCTAATAAAGTCTTGAATCTTTTTACTGGATCCAGATTTTCTACTTGTGCATTTTGCTTCCATGTCTGGCCCAGATGGGATCTCGTTCTCCGATACATGGAACCTGATGGGAATCCTACAAGGGTGAGCTGAATATCATTTTACCACATATGCTAGGTAGAACAATTCCTACTGCTTGTGAACTAGGTTATGTAAGGGTGTATTTCTCTGAGACGTGAGCTAAAATATGGGTACATGTCCTTTCTACAACAAAAATGCCTGGCTGTACCCAGTGCAATCCACTTTGTAGTATCAATTTAAGATAAGTTTTGTGTTCATTCAAACAGACCAGCTTTTTTGGCTCCTATGTCTGAAAATCCCATGCAAGAGAAATAGAATTCCAAATACAGTGCACCCAATGCTGGAGCGTTTCCACAAATGGTAAACACTTAGATCCAGTTGTTATTTATTTCAATGAATGTGACTGTAACAAATTCAAATTCATAAATTCGCAACAATGTCACTAATTACCATGTCAGATTACATCGACATCCAGCAAGTGTGTCGGCTGATTGCCTGGCAGAGGATTATTCTCATTGTAAAGTGTAGCCACTAGAGTTTGCCATAGATTTCCATCCTTTTTGTAAGAAAGCTGCTAGACTCATGATCAGGAGTCCCGCTTCTGGCTCTGTGCATCTTTATAAGGAGCCTGAATATAGATGTGAGAGGAGACCGTGTTTACAGATGTATTGTAATATCCAAAGTTGATTTTTATTTTCTGTAAAATCGGCGCATTGGAAACAATCTCATGGAGGTTAATAAGATAAGAAATTCTGGTTAAGTTCAGTAATACGCCACTGGCAAAACTATTGAGATTTTGGGGACCTTCAAAATAATTAAATAAATTAAAGATACTTGCCCTGATTTATTAAGACTGGTATTTTGTACACCTGCCTTTAAAAGGGGCGTGCAAGAATGTGACGCACCTAATTTATTAATGAATTCAGCGCATATTATTAGTGGCATTTCTTACTTCGACAGAAATGTTGCTCCTGTCAGAGACTGGAGTAACATTTTAAAGAGAACCTGAGACCTGATGCATACTTCCCGATTCCATGTTTGACACATGAAACGCTGCTGTTCCTGAAAAAAAGAACATACTTTAAAAGCTGCCTGGCACCAAGCCATGCTGTATTCTAGTCGAACAGGCTGGTCCCTCGTGGCTTCTAAAAATAACATAAAATCACATTGCATGAAATAAGTATTTGATACAATAGAAAAACAAAACTTAATATTGGGTACAGAAACTTTTGTTTGCAATTACAGAGGTCAGACGTTTCCTGTAGTTCTTGACCAAGTTTGCACACACTGCAGCAGGGATTGTAGCCCACTCCTCCATTCAGATCTTCTCCAGATCTTTCAGGTTTCAGTGCGGTTGCTGAGCAACATTAAATTTCATCTCCCTCCAAAGATTTTCTATTGTGTTCAGGTGTGGAGACTGGCTAGGCCACTCTAGGACATTGAAATGCTTCTTACGGAGCCACTCCTTAGTTGCCCTCACTGTGCATTTCGGGTAATTGTCATGCTGGAAGACCCAGCCACGATCCATCTTCAATGCTCTTACTGAGGGAAAGAAGTGGTTGGCCAAAGTCCTGCAATAAATGACACCATCCATCCTCCCCAGTGCATTCATCCTGTTCACTTTGCAGAAAAGCACCCCCCAAAGTATAGTGTTCTTTGGGTTGTACTCATCCTTCTTCCTCCAAACACGGCAAGTGGAGTTGATACCAAAAGTTCTGTTTTTGTGGTCTCTGACTACATGATCTTCTCCCATGCCTCCTCTAGATCATCCAGATGGTCATTGGTAAACTTCAAGTGGCCCTGGACATGTGCTAGCTTGAGCAGGGGGACCTCGCATGCCCTGCAGGATTTTAATCCATGACAGCGTAGTGTGCTACTAATGGAAATGTTTTAGACTGTGGTCCCAGCTCTTTTCAGGTCATTGACCAGAACCTCCTGGATTACTATCTATTATATACTAACAAAAAGTTAGGGATATTTGGCTTTCGGGATAAATTTATGAAAATGTAAAAGGTTCACACTACAGTGATATTTTACCATGAAAGTAGAGCATATAAGTAGAAGCATGCAATGGTGACTTCCTCATCTCAAACAATTTATTGAAACAAAAGCCAACAACAGTGGTGGGTATACCCCCAAAATGTCAGTGTGTCAATAACTTGTCATGTGGCCTTGAGCATCAATTACAGCTTGACAACGACATCTATGCTGTTCACATGTCGAGTTATTGTCTGCTGAGGTGTAGCATCTCACTGCTTGAAGGCTGGCCCTCAGGTCATTGAGGTTGTGGGGTGCAGCGTTACGCGCCTCTACACGGTGACTCAACTGATCCCATAGGTTTACTATGGGATTCAGGTCTGGAGAAAGTGCAGGCCACTCCATTTGAGGTACCCCAATTTCTACCTGCCATTCTCTAATAATATGACCTTGATGAGTTGTAGTATTGTCGTTCATGAAGATGAAATTAGGCCTTAGTTGTTCTTGCACAGGCACAATGACTGGATTAATGATGTTATTCAAGTAGTAGGAGCTTGCCCACTGTACCGTTCACAAAGTGTAGGGCAGTTCTATACTGACCAGACACAACTGCCCACACTGTACCACCACCAAGTGCTCATCTTGTGACTACAGTGGCTGATGCATAGCGCTTCCTTGAATTATCCAACATCATTGGCTGCCATTATTTCTGCGAATAGACTTTCATCAGTGAACAGCACTTAGGTCCACTGGTCCCTTGTCCAGCGTAGATGCTCCCTGGCCCATGCAAGACCAATGATGCCTGTCCCTGGTGGTGTGATCAGGTACCCTTGAAGGTCGTCTAGCACGCAGACCACACTGATGTAAACTGTTTTGAATGGTCTGATGTGACACTTGGGAACCTCTCGCCTACCCTTAAATGTTCCTGGAGTTGTGTGGCATTCATCATCTGGTTTCGAAGGGCATTGTGCAAAATGAAGTGGTCAACAGTGTGGGATGTGGCCAAAGGACATCCCCCTTCTCTTCCTTTCTCTGACTATTCCAGTCTTTCTGTATCTCTGTTGCAACGCGATGATGACTCTGTGACACTAAGCTCAGGGGCCACTACTTTCTGAGGGCATCCTACTTGAAGCCTTGCAATGGCGAGGTACTGTTGATTAATTACTTGGTGTTATCTCGGTCTCATGATGTCAAAATGTGAACAGCATGATGTGAAGGACTTTTTAAATACTAATTCTAATAAAACCCCGAAAATTACTGGTCGATTCATGGATCAAGCACTTGTGAATTTTGCTCCTTGTTAGAGAACAAGTTGTTGAAAAAGAATTGAAACGGTGAACAATTGGACATGTGCATTCACAAGTTTAGAGAAGTTCACATCAGGTTCACCTGAAAAGGTTAGAGTGCATTTTAGTTTTAGGTTTATCCTGAAATTTCGCCCGAAAGCCAATATTATTATTATTCATTTTTATAGCGCCATTTATTCCATGGCTCTTTACATGTGAAAAGGGGCAAATATAGACAAGTACAATAAACATGAGCAAAACAGGCACACACAGGTACAGAAGGAGAGAGGACCCTGCCCGCGAGGGCTCACAGTCTACTGGGATGGGTGAGGATACACTAGGAGAGGGTAGAGCTGGTCGTGCAGCGGTTCAGTAGACTGAGGATCACTGCAGGTTGTAGGCTTTCCGGAAGAGGTGGGTCTTCAGGTTCTTTTTGAAGGTTTCCATGGTAGGCGAGAGTCTGATGACTAATCCATAACTTTTTGTGAGTTGTATGTGTATTATATTGTCATATATATATATCCGCAAATAATTAATCTGCCCCTTTTGAGTTCTGTATGGTGGTTCTCTATCTCACCTTATGTAACCTGTTGGGATGGGAATGAAGCGCTTATTAATAATAAACCATTGAGAGTGTCAGCTTCTGAATTCAGAGTTACACTATCTATTAAGACTAATAATTCCCTTTGAGTATTAATTCACCACATCGAGTAATTTTGTCATAAATGCAGTAGGCTATTTCTTATAACTGCAGTAAGTGATATGTTTTGTAGTTTAGAATTGAACCCTTTTGTGTTACGGATACTGAACATTAAAGGGAATCTGTCAGAAGAATCAACCCTCCTAAGCCATCTTTGTAGGCATGTAGGTCATAGAAAGTTGAATAAAATGATACCTTGTGTCATAAAGAAAAATTTAAATCCATAAGACCTCTCCGGAGAAGGGAAATATCACCCTCACATTGAACATCGAGATTAATTATAGGTGGGGATTAGAAAAAAATAATTCTAACTGGGGAAGTGGGAGGAGGCTGACATTGAAATAGGGACCTCCTGCGGTGAACGTGCAATTACAACAAGGAAACCTGTCAAAAATACTAAAATTCATATACACAGAGACTGGGAAATGCAAGGGCTTCCTCTGATGAAAGCACGGCTTCCCAGGCCTTTTGGGGACCAGTGGTCAGTGATGGATATTGGGATTTGTATCGATCCAATATTTATAGAAGATATATTTTCGGTATCAAAGCTAAGTGAAGAACATAACGCATTCACATCACCGTCAAGCCATCAGAACCCCTACAACATAGCATTGGTCCAATGGATGGTGCTGTCCCTGCCATGTTTCACCTCTATAGACTGGTAAAATCGCAATAAGAGACATGACTACAATATCTACCACCTGGACCCTCGGGGCGAAGATATCCTGTAAGTTGGGGATCTCAAAATTCTGAAAGGCCCAGCATATCCCAAAATCAGCCCCCACATGAGCTCATCAATGGGAGGTATGGGAGCGTAACCTTGATCTAATAAAAAGCAGAGATTTGGTTTGGTCATTTGTTAGTCCTGGACGGTATGGCTTGCTGTGGTTTCTGTCCGTTTTCATAAGGAGTACCTCCTGACACTAAGCTCTGACCCATTTTCATGACATTAGATTTAGTCATTTCCTTTTGTTATCGCTTTTATCTTATGTAATTGTATATACTGTATTGTTTTTGTCATGAGCTGGAATTGGAGGTGTATATACCATACCATCACTGTGAGTTCCCCAATAACTGGCCTAGTCCAAACATCATCTGTCAATTGCGAATTGTCCTGGCGATTGGATGCAGCAGAGTTGCGTTCCCACGCCAAACAAGTGACAGTGGGATCTGCGTGATCTCCCCATTGTCATTTGGACAACTGGTGGCAGCAGTGGGATCTGCGTCATACACACCCACTTCCCAACCCTATCAGCTGCATCCCCTTGACGCCTTCATATCTGAGATCTGATGTTTTATGGCAGAGAAATCTGAGTTTTTATTAATATGTACAGTCATGGCCGAAAGTTTTGAGAATGACTCAAATATTAATTTTTACAAAGTCTACTCCTTCACTTTTTCTAATGGCAATTTGCATATACTCCAGAATGTTATAAAGAGTGATCAGCTTAACAGCAATTACTTGCAAAGTCAATATTTGGCTAGAAAATGAACTTTATCCCCCAAAACACATTTCAACATCATTGCAGCCCTGCCTTAAAAGGACTAGCTATAACCTCTTTTCAGTGATTGCTCCATTAACACAGATGGGGGTGTTGATGAGGACATGGCTGGAGATCAATCTGTCATGATTAAGTAAGAATGACACCACTGGACACTTTAAAAGGAGGCTGGTGCTTGGCATCATTGTTTCTCTTCTGTTAACCATGGTTATCTCTAAAGAAACACGTGCAGTCATCATTGCAATGCACAAAAATGGCCTAACAGGGAAGAGTATCGCAGCTAGAAAGATTGCACCTCAGTCAACAATCTATCGCATCATCAAGAACTTCAAGGAGAGAGGTTCCATTGTTGCCAAAAAGGCTCCAGGGCGCCCAAGAAAGACCAGCAAGCACCAGGACCGTCTCTTAAAAGTGTTTCAGCTGCGGGATCGGGCTACCAGCAGTGCAGAGCTTGCTCAGGAATGGCAGCAGGCAGGTGTGAGTGCATCTGCACGCACTGTGAGGCGGAGACTCTTGGAGCAAGGCCTGGTCTCAAGGAGGGCAGCAAAGAAGCCACTTCTCTCCAGAAAAAACATCATGGACAGACTGATATTCTGCAAAAGGTACAGGCAGTGGACTGCTGAGGACTGGGGTAAAGTTATTTTCTCTGATGAATCCCCTTTTTGATTGTTTGGGACATCAGGAAAACGCCTCATTCGGAGAAGACAAGGTGAGCGCTACCACCAGTCTTGTCTCATGCCAACTGTTAAGCATCCTGAAACCATTCATGTGTGGGGTTGCTTCTCAGCCAAGGGAATCGGCTCTCTCACAGTCTTGCCTAAAAACACAGCCATGAATAAAGAATGGTACAAGAATGTCCTCCAAGAGCAATTTCTCCCAACCCTCCAAGAGCAGTTTGGCGATCAACAATGCCTTTTCCAGCATGATGGAGCACCTTGCCATAAAGCAAAGGTGATAACTAAATGGCTCAGGGAACAAAACATAGAGATTTTGGGTCCATGGCCTGGAAACTCCCCAGATCTTAATCCCATTGAGAACTTGTGGTCAATCATCAAGAGACGGGTGGACAAACAAAAACCTAAAAATTCTGACAAAATGAAAGCTTTGATTGTGCAAGAATGGACTGCTATCAGTCAGGATTTGGTCCAGAAGTTGATTGAGAGCATGCCAGGGAGAATTGCAGAGGTCCTGAAGAAGAAGGGTCAACACTGCAAATATTGACTTGCTGCATTAACTCATGCTAACTGTCAATATAAGCTTTTGTTACAAATATGTTTGCAATTATATTTCTGTCTGTGATAAAAACATCTGTCAAACACACATAAAAACCAGAGGGCAGCAGATCATGTGAAAATATAATATTTGTGTCATTCTCGAAACTTTTGGCCATGACTGTACAAGAGCTGTTAAAATCTCTGGGCTGGACAGATATTTCCCTGATAATCTGTCTCCACTGCTTATTTTACATGAAGGAGGGTGAGACATGTAATGTCCGACAGTCTAGTTCTCCTCCTATGTGTCTCACACTGGTAACTTCCCCTTTCGTGTAAAATAAGCTCTGGAGGCTTGGATTATCAAAGAGATTTATGTCCTGCCCACAGGTCTTAACAGCAACCAATGGAGGCCTAGATTTGGAGTCACACACAAAATTAAAGTGGATTGTAATGTCCTTAAAACAAGTCAAAATGATGCTCAGTAGTGTGTGTGGCCTCCACGTGCCTGTATGACCTCCCTGTGCCTGTATGACCTCCCTACAACGCCTAGGCATGCTCCTGATGAGGTGGCGGATGGTCTCCTGAGGGATCTCCTCCCAGACCTGGACTAAAGCATCTGCCAACTCCTGGACAGTCTGTGGTGCAATGTGACGTTGGTGGATGGAGCGAGACATGATGTCCCAGATGTGCTCAATCAGATTCAGGTCTGGGGAACGGGCGGGCCAGTCCATAGCTTCAATGCCTTCATCTTGCAAGAACTGCTGACACACTCCACCCACATGAGGTCTGGCATTGTCCTGCATTAGGAGGAACCCAGGGCCAACCGCACCAGCATATGGTCTCACAAGGGGTCTGAGGATCTCATCTCGGTACCTAATGGCAGTCAGGCTACCTCTGGCGAGCACATGGAGGGCTGTGTGGCCCTCCAAAGAAATGCCACCCCACACCATTACTGACTCACTGCCAAACCGGTCATGCTGAAGGATGTTGCAGGCAGCAGATCGCTCTCCATGGTGTCTCCAGACGCTCACATGTGCTCAGTGTGAACCTGCTTTCATATGTGAAGAGCAAAGGGCGCCAGTGGTGAATTTGCCAATCCTGGTGTTCTGTGGCAAATGCCAAGCATCCTGCATGGTGTTGTGCTGTGAGCACAACACCCATCTGTGGACGTCGGGCACTCAGACCATCCTGATGGAGTCGGTTTCTAACCGTTTGTGTAGACACATGCACATTTGTGGCCTGTTGGAGGTCATTTTGCGTGGCTCTGGCAGTGCTCCTCCTGTTCCTCCTTGCACAAAGGCAGAGGTAGTGGTCCTGCTGCTGGGTTGTTGCCCTCCTACGGCCCCCTCCACGTCTCCTGGTGTACTGGCCTGTCTCCTTGTAGCGCCTCCAGCCTCTGGACACTACGCTGACAGACACAGCAAACCTTCTTGCCAGAGCTCGCATTGATGTGCCATCCTGGATGAGCTGCACTACCTGAGCCACTTGTGGGGTTCTAGAGTTCGTCTCATGCTACCAGTGTGAAAGCACAACCAACATTCAGAAGTGACCAAAACATCAGCCACATGTGGAATTATACAATACACTTTACAAAAAAGTGTGAAACAACTGAAAATATGTCTTATATTCTAGGTTCTTCAAAGTAGCCACCTTTTGCTTTGATTGCTGCTTTGCACTCAGAAAAAGTGAATGGATGGACTCTACATGCCTGGTTCCCACCGTGAAGCATGGAGGAGGAGGTGTGATGGTGTGGGGGTGCTTTGCTGGTGTCACAGTTGGGGATTTATTCAAAATTGAAGGCATAGTGAACCAGCATGGCTTCCACAGCATTTAGGCATGCTATTCCATCCGGTTTGCGTTTAGTTGGACCATCATTTATTTTTCAACAGGACAATGACCCCAAACACACCTCCAGACTGTGTAAGGGCTATTTGACCAAGAAGGAGAGTGATGGGGTGCTACGCCAGATGACCTGGCCTCCACAGTCACCAGACCTGAACCCAATCGAGATGGTTTGGGGTGAGCTGGACCGCTCACCGCTTCAATTTTGAATAATCCCCAACAGTGTCACCAGCAAAGCACCCACCCACCATCACACCTCCTCCATGCTTCACGGTGGGAACCAGGCATGTAGAGTGAGTCCATCCGTTCACCTTTTCTGCATGCAAAGCAGTAATCAAAGCAAAAGGTGGCTACTTTGAAGAACCTAGAATATAAGACATATTTTCAGTTGTTTCACACTTTTTTGTAAAGTGTAATGTATAATTCCACATGTGTTAATTCATAGTTTTGATGCCTTCAGTGTGATTCTACAATTTTCATAGTCATGAATATACAGAAAAATCTTTGAATGAGAAGGTGTGTCCAAACTTTTGGTCTGTACTGTATGTGTTTTTAGTATTATATTGAAATAAATCTTATAGAGCTATTTTAATATCAAGCAATGACTCCACTCCTTTTTTGTATGCCATATGTGTCGCTTTGTTACATATGATTAACATGTGGATGAAACATTGTGCACCACAACATATTAATGATATTATGCTTTGGAGAATATTTGTGTTAAGAAAAACTAGTTTTTCTCTGGAAAAAGATATTGGTTCGCAGATATCAAGGCATAATTTTATCCAGCTTTCTATGACCTACATGCCCTTATAGATGGCTTAAGAGGGTTGATCCTACTGAGAAATTTCATGTAATAATTTATATCTTTAGAGTCCAACACTCTAAAATCATATCAAGATTTTTTTAGACTCTAGAAATACTCCTACAGCAAACATTTACTTTTCCATCCAGGAATAAATGTACAAAAACTCTATGCCCCAAATGGGTATTTTATCTGACATAGAATGCTGCAAGTTCCTTACAGAATATTTGCTACAGTGTGGGATCAATATGTGATTTAATTGACCCAAATCTAGCAACTTAAAGGGAACCTGTCAGCAGGATTGTGCACAGTAACCTACAGGCAGTGTCAGGTCGGCGCCATTATACTGATTAAAAGGATACCTTGGTTGATAAAATCCGTCTTGTCGTTGTTTAGTCTGTGTTTTCTGTTAAACAACCACAAGATGGATTTCATCAACCAAGATATCATTTTATTCGGTATAACGGCGCCGAGCTTACAAGGTAGATGACTCTGCACAATCCTGCTTACAGGTTCCTTTTAAAGACGGTACTTATCTAAGAAATACTTTTTTATTTTAGAGGGTTTACACTTTTCTGTAAGGTTATTAGTTAGTTGGTTAGTCATTGTGATATATTTTCTCCAGCTTTGCTAATGGATTTTAAAAGGTTTCCCCAAGATGGCCATTTATCACCTATTCGCAGAGTGTTTGCTGAGGCACCCAATTTCTTGGTCCAACAACAATGACTAAACCTGGGATCTCAAGGCCATGTTCCTCATCACTCCATGACCACACTTAATATGGGTGTGAATGGAGTGGTAGTCGAGCATATGTGCTGCTTTGATTAGTAACTTTGGGCCCTAGAGAAACAGCCAACAGCTGTACTCGCCAGTCTCCAACAGTCCCATATAAGTTGGATAGAGCAATTGGCATTCACACACCTAATCAGTGCAGTTATGGAGTGAGGTGGGATACGGACAGCATTCTAGGAATAGGTGGAAATCTTTGTGCATGTAAGGTCCATGTTAAGAATATATATATATATATATATATATATATATATATGTTTATTTTACAACTTATGCAATCTTGCAGACAGCAGTTATTTTATAGCACTACTATCTGAGGCCTATTACATGTTACTTTCTTGTATGTTTCCTGGGTGTTCTTGAGAGGGACAGAGTATTGTGCATCTGGCATTTTGTAGTCCTATCTAAAACGCTTTTTTCAGGATGTTTAGTAGTTTGGACACAGATGATTGGCCGTTCACTCGGGTTTACAATCTTTGGATGATCTTTTTCTACAGTCTGTGGCATTTAAATGGGTATTAGGTGAGGATTGTATATATCTATTTCTCCATGAAGCGGTTGCTGGTTACGTTTTTAAGGTTACAGCTGTCACCACCTCAAGCCCAAATTGGCCCTTGTGAGTGCATATACGACCGTTTTGCCATCCACCATCATTTCATTAGCTTCTTATGTGGCAGCTTTGGAGAAGGGGATGCTATGAGGTGCCCTCACTGTCTGTCTGTCTGTCTGTAAGCGGATAGCTTTTTTTGTGTGTCTTGTAGTAAGTGCCTCTGGTCTTGTAGAGGTTAAATGGATTTGGTAATTTAGCAACTGTCTCAGCGTGCAGACATCTGGTATGTATTATGCGGGGACCCCCTCCATCACACAATCCATTTCTCGGCAGCATACACTTTTTCGTCTCCTTGAGTGCGCTCCCTTTGGGAAGAACTGGTGCGGTTATCTGTATATATGTTGTGTTATCTGCACGCCATTCTTTTTGTTACATCCCTTCAGAACTAGGTCATGCTTAGCTTGTGGTTAACCACTTAGTGCAGTCCATCCTGGCAGAAAGGTATTGAATAAATATGCCAGACCCGCCATAAGTTAGTAAGACATCACTATCAGTTTTGTTTTTGTGGCCATGTGACACCTTTGTAAACTGTTGGGCCATAGGTCACATCTGTCAAGAAACTGAGAACTGTGTTCCATGGGAACATTCATCTTGAGAGACTTGTCAGTTCAGGGGGTGAAATAAATAATTCCAGTAACGTTAACCATTTTAGTACTGTGGTGGTAGAAGGCTCAGTGTGTTTGAGTCTTTCACAAAGCTTTCATGTTTCTTCAAGGTGTTGGTTATGATCAGCAGGGTAGCGAAGTGGTCAGCCCAAGATTCTTGTTCATGACATAGGGCTGCATCTGTATGGAGTTTGTATGTCTTTTCTATGTTTTCGTCTGAAGACTTGAGTAAGGGAATACAATGTTGCAGAAGATAAATATAAAAAAAGCAAATAAAATTTGTGAAGCTTTTTTTTTCACATCTTCATAGGGTCCAGTTATTGCCACTGCGTTGTTAAAATACATAGAAAATGGATTTTTCTGATTTTCTAATAAGGATATCCCCTCCTCCAAAGACCGCTGTTCCCAAAAATCAGCTGATCAATGCAGGCCCAGCTGCTGAAACCCTTTTTGGTCTGCTGGTATTGCCAGGAGAAGCCATCTCTGTCGATATATTTGTTTTAGTTAATACTTTGCGTTCTCTGTGAAATAACAATTCTGAAGCTTGTTTTCTTAGATCGCTGCACTGTGCTAGTCTTCTGTTACTCCTACTAGAAATTTACAATAATTGGCCAACTGGGTTTTCATTCCTTTTGCAGATGTTATGTTTTCCTATAGTCTTTCGTTGTTGCCAATGACTGGACAGGGTCAGATTGTGCAGGCACACAACTTCAGTTGGTTATACCCATTTGTTAAGGCTTCTTTTACACTTGCCATGTTTTTGCGGCCCGTTTTTGCGGCCTCAATAGATTTCTATAGAACGGCAAAAACGGGCTGCAATAATTCGTAGGAGCGCAGTACGCCGTATGGCCGTGAGGGCCATATTTACGGCCGTGAAAAAAATATCGAGCTTGCTCGATATTTTTCACGGCTTACGGACACGGCCCTAAATGAAAATCAATGGGGCCGCAAAAGAACACGGCAAGTGTAAAAGTAGCCTAACTTCCCAGTCACTGGCAGTCCAACCTCTGGGCACACACTGATTGTAAGGCTTCTTGTTTTGTTTTTGTGGCCCGTTTTTGTGTAAGACCTTGAGAATTACGGCAATACGGCCCGCGAAAGCAGGCCGCCAAAAACACAGCAAGTGTAAAAGAAGCCTAAGCTATTCCTCAGTTTTATAGAAGCAAGAGGAACATTACAAAGCAAAAGCACGAAGAAGAGGTGCCGCAGAACTTTTCTTTTTTTTAGGTGCACAGGTATTCTCTGAAATGGACATGAGTGGTGGCAAGTCCTCTTCAAGGCTACTTTGGCCAGTGAACGTGTGTGGTGGACAGTGATTGTCATTTGTCCCCCTGCAGGCCATTGAACTTGCCTTTAACGCAAACCTTTCACTGCATGGCACAGTAATTCTGCTGTCTGTCTGTGCTGGGCCATTAATGTATTAAGGCCTTTCCTGTAAGACCACTGTCGGGAGAGGATTTCATTCAGGGCTAAATTGCTGTAAATTCTCAGTTCCTTCGTCTCCAGAGGCAGGAGTAGGAATTTTCAGCTAGCAGATGTGACCTACAAACTGCATCTTCTTGTACATCTACCTCCTATTCATTGCACAGCATCCTGCTCTGTTTCTTTCCACATAATCCACTGTAATGTATTGTTATAGCAGTAGTAAGTTCCGTCTTCGGCAATGTGACCCTTGAGTAATTTCGGTATAAAATTGCATAAACCATTATTGTGTCAGAGTAACAAATTCTGCACTGTGAAATACACATTGTTAAATTGAGCCTGATTAGGCTGGTATACTTTGAAAATCTTTTTGAATAGCTACGTGCCGGTATATAATTATTTGTGAAAGTTTACACTCAACTTCCTATCTGGCCCAATTGACATTTTCTCAATATCCCTCCTACCTACTGCAAACAGCTAAGACTGTGTGCACACATTGCGGATCGCAGCGGATTTTCCGTGCGGAATTGCAGCAGATCTGCAAGTGTGAGACCAAACAATGTTAAGCAATGAGAAAAAAATATTGCTGTGCACATGCTGCGGAAAATTCCGCACGGAATCCACAGCGGTTTATTTTCCGCAGCTTGTCAATTTTTTGTGCGGATTCCGCAGCTTTTCTACACCCATTTCATTATAGAAAACTGCAGGCCAAAAAACGCATGACAATCCGCTTAAAATCTGCACAAAATCCGCATAAAAATCGTGCGGATTTTTACCTGCGGATTCTGCCAAGAGAGGAAGAATCCACTCAAGAAATTCCTGAGCCCAATCCGCAACGTGCGCACATACCCTACACTTTCAAGTACTCCAGCCTCATCAAGTCTAATAAATCTATTTCATCATTTTTGCAGATTTTTTTGTGAAATCTGTTGACAAATCACCTAGTTCTCATCCTTTTCTCAAGCAAATGTTCTTCTTGTCTTTCAGATCTGAAACCTTCAACACGTTGAGCGTTGATCGAGGAAACGTTGGCAACCATAAAGACGATCCCTCCACCATTTTGTTGTTTTTCTTCCATTTGCCGCATGATCCCCGAAAAGTCCTGGATTATGTTTGTCGCACTTTTCCTGTGCTCTATCATCTGGCTGAATAGAGGATTCAAGCTCAGAATAAGGGGCAGCTAAAAACATAGTTTTGTTAGTCACACTACGTTCTCTATTTTCTCTCTACTTACTATCAAAATTTCACTTTTGACGAAGGTTCCCTGGATCCTCTCTGTAAAATAATGCTAATGGAAAGCCCATCTGCTCTTATAGCTTAATTTTTTTTTTTTCTCCAAAATTTTTGGGTGCTATAATGCTCTAAGAACATTATAGTGCATCGGAGACTTCTAGGACATTTTGAGGTTGTAACGGGAAACATCCTGTACAAATGTCAGCCGAAGGGTTCCAGTATCGAGCACTGTATCCCTATCAAAGAGAACGAGAGGAAGACATAGACCTTTTGCCTGGTGATGTCCTAACGGTCAGTAGAGCATCTTTGATAGCATTAGGGTGTAAAGATGGCGATGAGAGGGACCCACATCGTATTGGTTGGATTTTGGGGGTCAATGAAAGAACCAAGCAGAAGGGAGACTTTCCAGGAACTTATGTTGAATTTATCGGACCCATACGAATGTCATTGCCTGCCCATCGTCCACGTGGGCAGCGACCACTGCCTGCAACTCCAACTACATCTAGGCTAGAACCATCCAGCTCATCAGGTAGGTTACCTTTGCATTTTTCTGCCAGTTAGAGGTACAATTTTCTGTGGTTTATATGCTAAACTTCTGAGAAAAAGTGGTGATTCCCCAGTAAATATGATCTTAGTAGGAAAAAATGTTGTGCCCTTGCTTTCCTCTGCAATCTATCAATGGAACTGAATATTTTGGTGCCATTTAACCATTGAACTTTTTAGACATGACTTGGGACCCTTTTGTTCAGACCTTGCTCTGTGCTTGTTATCTTAGAATGATAGAGTTGGAAGGGACCTTCAGGGTCATCATGTCCAACTTCCTGCTCAATGCAGGATTCACTAAACCATCTCAGTCAGATGTCTGTCCAACCTCTGTAGTCTTCCATTGAAGGAGAACTCACAATCTTTTGTGGCAGCCTGTTCCACTCATTGATAGCCCTCACTGTAACAAAAAATTTTCTAATATCTAATCTGTATCTTCTCCCTTTCAGTTTCATCTCATTGCTTCTCCTGTTTCCTTGTGCAAATGAGAATAAGAATGATCATTCTACACTCTGACATTCCTTCAGATATTTGTAGACAGCTATTAAGTCTCCTCTTAAGGTACTGCCACACTACACAATCCCGCTAGCGATCTCGTTAGCGTCGCATACTAATGAGATCGCTAGCGGGATTGTTTCTATATCGCTAGTAGCTACCTATTTTAGCGATGTCGTTAGGACGCTATCGCGGTTAGCGATCTCCTTAACGACTTTAGCGGTACAAAAGTACCGCTAAATCGCTAAAAAAGGTGCCACACTCAGCGATTAGATACTTACCAGCGGGGCGCCAGCGACGAAAATAGGGTCCGGAACGATCGCTGTGATGAACGAGATCACAGCAGGGGCCTCGTCGCTGGTAGATGCCGCACACAACAACATCGCTAACGGGATCGCTAAATAGTGACGTTTTTTAGCGATCCCGTTAGCGATGTTGTTTAGTGTGGCATACCCTTTAGTCTTCTTTTTTGCAAGCTAAAGATTCCCAGATCCTTTAACCATTCCTCATAGGACATACTTTCCAGTCCGCTTACTGTTCTGGTAGCTCTTCTCTGAACTTGCTTCAGTTTTTTCAATGTCTTTTTTTTAAAATGTGGTGCCCAGAACTGGACACGGTGTTCCAGATGAGGTCTGACCAAGGAGGAGTAGAGGGGGATAATTAATTCAAATGATTTAGACTCTATGCTTTTTCTTAATACATCCTAGAACCGTGTTTGCCTTTTTTGCTGCTGCATCACACTTCTAACTCATGTGCAGTCTATGATCTATTAATATACCCAAGTCTTTTTCACACGTGCTGTTTCTTAGTTCTGTTCCTCTCATTCTGTAGTTGTAATTTTCGTTTTTCTTGCCCAGATGTAGAATCTTGCATTTCTCCCTTTTAAATACCATTCTATTAGTCTCTGCCCATTTTTCAAGCTTTTCTAGATCCTTCTGAATCCTTTCTCTGTTTTCTCTAGTGTTAAGGCACTGTCACACTTAGCGATCGCACCAGCGATCACGACAACGACACGACCTGGCGAGATCGTTGGTGCGATCGCTATGTGGTCGCTAGTTAGCTTCCAAACACAAAGATCTCATCAGAGATCAGCGATCTGTATAACGACCTCTGCGGTCGTTGAGAAAACCTAGTTCCGCCTGCGCCGCTGGTAAAGTCGTTCATAAAGGGTATCACACTCAGCGATTCAGGCTCACCAGCAGGACACCAACGACCAAAAAACGGCTCAGAACGTTCATAAGCGATCAGCGACATCGCAGCGGGGGCCACATTGCCGCTACATGTCACACAAAGCTGCGTCGCTAACGAGATCGCTACTGCATCATAAAATCGCTGACGCTTTAGCGATCTCGCTTAGTGTGACAGTACCTTTAGCTATCCCTCCTAGCTTTGCATCATCTGCAAATTTGATTAGTTTACCTTAAGTTCCCTTATCTAGATCATTTATAAAAATGTTGAGCAACACTGGGGCCAGGGCAGAGCCTTGTGGTACTCCACTTGAAACTCTCTTCCAATTGGATGTTCAGCCACTTATCACCAATCTTTGAGTACGATCACTGAGCCAGTTATGAATCTACCTAAATACAGCCTTGTCAATCCCATACTTGCTCATTTTTTCAATAAGGATAGTATGAGACACTTTATCAAATGCTTTGCTGAGGTCGAGGTATACTATATCTACCGCATTTCCCTGATACACCCAATCAGTGATCATAGAACGGAATTAGATTAGTCTGGCATGAATTGTTTGCTACAAACCCATGCTGAATCCGGTTAATTACTGTATTCTTATTCAAGTGCTTACATACATGCTGTTTAATAATGTGTTCAAAGATCTTTCCTGGTATAGAAGTAAGGCTCACTGGCCTGTAATTTCCTGCTTCAATCTTCTCTCTTTTTTGAAGATGGGGACAACAGTTGCCCTTCTCTGATCTTCTGGGACTTCTAATCTTCAGGATTTTTCAAAGATTCTGGCTAGAGGTTCTGCCGTTTGCTCTGCTAACTCTTTCAGTACCATAGGATGTAATTCATCTCATTCATGTAAATTAGCTAAAGTGTTCCCTCACCATCTCTCTGTTTATAGATAGTGTGGATTCTTTTATTCCTTCAATAGCACTGTAAAGATCAATTGAGGTTACAGTTGCTTTCTTAGAGAACACAGATGCAAAATAGGAATTTAAAAGGTTGGCCTTCTCAGCTTAATTTTTTACCACTTCACCCTTTTTATCCCGTAAAAATGACTTTTCTTTTGCTTTTGACATACCCCAAAATTCTTTTTTACTGCTTTTGGTCTCCCTTGCAAGCCTCACTTCATTACTGACTTTAGCTCTTCTAGCTTGCATTCCCTGCAAACAGCATTATATTCTTAAAAAAAAAAAAAAGAGAATGTACAGCACCTCCAAAAATCATTCAAAGATCTAATGCCGCTAGGTAAAAATATATAAAACTGAACATGAGGTTCTTAGTTTAACATTCTGATCAGAATGTATGAAGCCCACTGCCACGTCACCGCAAACCTCGTAGTGGGTCCCTACCGCCCTAACAGAGCAGAGCCGCTTGTTGACCTCCATCACAGCGGCAATGCACAGGCATGTCAGACAGCCCGGTGTCTTCAGACACCGCTGCCCCACCAGTACAAAACCACAACAACAATGGCCACCACACAGCACCAACCCCAAATGAAAGGCGTTCCCATCGCCCTCACGGAGCCGAGCTGTGTGCCGACCACCGCCACAGTGGCAATACAGCGGCAGGGCAGACGGCCTGGTGTCTCACAGCACCCATGCTGCAAGACAGAGTCCCCACGACTCCTGACCGCGCCGCCCTCCAGCAGAAAACCACAGCAACAATGGCCGCCACACAGCACTACACCAAGTGTAAGGAGCAATGAAACTCACCTCCATCAAGCTCTTGAGTGAGAGCAGAAATGAGCTAGACCCCTTAATTTTCAGTCTCCTGCTAATTAAAATCACCTGTGCCAAGGGAGGTAGAGACCCACTACGAGGTTTGCCGTGACGTGGCATTGGGCTTCATACAGTCTGATCAAAATGTTAAATTAAGAACTTCATGTTCAGTTTTATATAGTTTTACCTAGCGGCATTAGATCATTGTATGTTTTTTGGAGGTGCTGTCCACTCTTTTTCTCAGCATATAGCATTATGTTCTTCTTTGACATGCCCTCCTCTTTCCATTTATTATCTTTTTTTTTTTTTAACAAGTGATTAAGTTCTGTGTTCATCCACCCTGGTCTCTTTAAATGCTTTCAATTCTTCCTTTTTCTCGGGATTGTTACAGATTGTGCAGTGAGAATTTCACTGAGCAAATTCTCCCATCCTTCTTGATACAGGAAAGATGTATATCTTCGTACCGTGTTAGCCAGTAGATAGAAAAATATTTAGAATTGAGAGTCCTCAGTGGTTGATACCTTTTAATGGCTAATGTAAAACCTGTCCATTTATAATGACCACGGACAAGATAAAGATCCCCAACTCACATCAGGACTACAAGATCCCAGGGACTTTCAGCTGCATCACATCAATGTGGTGTACCTAATTATTTGTACTAAATGTCCAACTGGGGGTCTGTATGTGGGGGAGACAGGGCAAAAACTGAGAACAAGGATGAATTCTCGCCACACAATAGGAGAAAAAAGAATGGATCTACCTGTGGCCAAACATTTTTACATGCCTAATCACAGCACCATGGACATGAAATTACTTGTATTGAAAGGTAATTTCACATCTCAGAGACACAGGAGAGTTTGTGAATACAAACTGATGATGACCTTTTACACTCTCAATGCTGGAATGAACATATCGCATGGATTTGTGGCTTTTTACATCACTTAAGGAATTTGCTCCTTAGACCCTGTGGGAGCATCACAAAACATTACCAGACCCCAATCAGAGGGCAATAAAACTTTCACACTCCTTATCTATGAACTGGTCCAATATTTATTGCCACAACTGTTCATCCCTCTCCCATATTGATAGTTCTGCTTTACTTCACTTGTCTTATCTATTGCACTATTCCTGTGTCCTTTTGTGTATAAATATGTGATTATTCAGATGTTGTATTAGTCTATGCCTGATGAAGAGACCTGAGTAGTCTCGAAAGCTTGCAATTTGTTACCATCTTTTCAGTTAGCCATTAAAAGGTATCAACCACTGAGGACTCTCAAGTCTAAATATTTTTCCCATCCTTCTTGGACATCTGTCCTTTAGAACATCCAGCCTTTGGACCTTTCCTACCCTGATTCTGAATCCATTAAAATCTGCCTTTCTGAAGTCCAACCTTAAAGTCTGAGTCCTCACTGGTCTTCCTCCTCCTCCTGTAATCCAAAACTTGAGGATAGCATGGTCTCTGCTTCCTAAATTCCCAGCCACCTTTACTTCCTCAACCATTTCCTCCGTTAGTAAGAATTACAGTGGGTTCGGAAAGTGTTCAGACCCCTTTAAATTTTTCGCTCTTTGTTTCATTGCAGCCATTTGGTAAATTCAGAAAAGTTCATTTTTTCTCATTAATGTACACTCTGCACCCCATCTTTACTGAAAAAAACAGAAATGTAGAAATTTTTCCGACTCCAACTTTTCCATTTCCATGACTCCGACTCCACCAAAATGGGCTCCGACTACGACTCTGACTCCACAGCCCTGCATATACAGTACTCCACATTATTGAAGCCTAGAAAAAGATTCTTTATTTTGGAGTCCTGGAGTACAACACCTAAAAGCAAACTAGAACATGGCTTTTTCTAAGCAGACCTACCCTGTTAAATTACTTGCTCGCGCATGCACAGGCTATCCACTTCTTGTGAGTATGCTGCTATAGCATAGTGTGGCCTAGCCATGAAGCTCGGCTTGTTCTCTGACTCTGGCCCACAAGCTGTCAGCATCAAAGAAAGGCCAGGGAGGGCCAGCAGAGCACATAATTCTTCTTTTGTTCCTCTCCAGTTCTCTAGCCAGCTCCGATATCATCCCTTGTCACAGACCTTTTCTATAGAGTACAGCTCTTAGCCTGCCAATTTTTTTTTTCTTTTAACCCTTATGCTCCTAAATTAACTATTGCATGGAACAGTGAAATGAAACGGTTGTGTGTTTTGTGGAAATTCTGTTGGTGCATTTGCTTCCTTAGGTCTCATCGCAGTTTGTAGGCTAATACTGTGCCTCAATAATCCTTTTTTTATGAAGTTTTGCATGTATCAAAACATGTATACAACATAATCTAGGCCTATAGTGACAAAAAAAGACTTATTCAGAATAGTTCCGTGTTATCAGTAGTTGCTATGTACAGCAGTACATCGAAGATAAATTGTGCCACACAGTCGTATCATTTTGTTTGCTTTATTTGGGTACCAGACAAGATTTTTCTGTAACTTTTCATATTGATGGATTATATATGCGTGTGATGTTCACAGGGTTGCAGACATTCTAAGTTGATCTTGCTGAAACCAGTTTGAGATTTGATCTTTTTTTTTTCCTCCCTTTAGAGCTTTTGAGACACGTGGTAAAAATTCAATTGGTTGTATGGGAAGCAGCACAGCAGAGCCAGAAAAGACTCCCCCCTGGAACATTGGAACATGGAAGCAGGAGGGGGAAGTGCTTTCCATGTCTCTGGCAATTATTCCCCTTTTGTAGCGTGAGAGTATTCTTCTCATAGTTTCCAGCTTGGTGGTTTTTTTGTGTTTTTTTTTGTGTGTGTAAAAGACGAGAAATTAAAGAATGTCTTGCTTGTGCGTACATGAGGCCTGTTTGATGTGTTCCTGCGTTGTCAGACAAGCACATCCAGACGGTTACAAATTTCTAAACCTAAATAGAAGGAAATACCAAAAATACAAAACAAATAAATACCTATGAACAAACAGAAAACCTACAAAAATTGTTCAAAAAGTAGGCAAAAGCAATCAACGTTTTTTAAAAATGAATAGAAATTTATTGGTGCAATATTTAAAACAGAACACCATAAAAATGAGAAAAAAAAAATAAATATGTTACAAATTTAGGCCTCAAGCACAGGAGCCATACCAAAATTCCTAGGGTATGTGCACACGATCAGGAATGGCTCAGGATTTGACGCAGGTGAAATCTGCACCAAATCTGCTTCTGAGGTCACTGGCGGGTCACCTGCGTTTTTGATACTTTTTTACATGTGTTTTTGATGCATTTTTTTATTGCATTCTTTTTTTGTCACTTGAAATAAACCCAATTGAAAGTTGGCTTCTAGGAAGGAAAAAAAAAAGTGATTTCCTGTTTGCAGATGTATTGAGGTATGTTCCGACAGTCAGTAAACGCTGCAGGTTGGATGCTGCGTACATCCGCAATGTCCAACCTGCAGCATCCAGCTGTTACTGCATAGTGTATGGGAATGAAAGAAATCCCATGCCCACTATGTGTGCACCGATGCCCGTGGCTCACGCGAGGAGACTGACATGCGGTGCCACTTTCCAGACTGCAGCATGTCAATTTATGAAGCTGCGTAAATTACCCATTCACTGTCGTTAGATGCGGTAAAACCGCATTATTTTCCTAGTCACGTGCATGTTAAGTGCAGGAGCATCTCCGCTACATAAATTGATATGCTGCGGTCTGGAAAGACGTCCCACATGTCCGTCTCCACAAGGAAGCTGGAGGCGTCTCAGGACGCATAGTGGAGATGGGATTTCATGAAATCACATCCACTGTGCTGTAGCATCTGGACACTGCGGGTTTGATGCTGCAGATATACGGAGCGTCCAACCTGCAGTGTTTACTGACCATGGGAACATACCCCTAGAAGTCTATGGGGTTTTCTGACCAGTGGGCGGTCCTTTCAGTGACTGACATAGCTCTGTGTGCACTCTTCTACAAAGAAAGCTGTCAGTCACTGATAGGTCGGACCGCCCACTGGACCAAAAAACATTTTTGTGGTGACAGGACGTTTCCAATGTTTAGTGTAAAAGATTCCCCAATTGTGGGACTACTGGAGGCTTCAGAGAAGAGGACCTAACAATTTACGTAGCGATACAAAAGTTTCTATACATAGGGAATACTACTCTACTTGAAGAAAGACATTAGCTGCAACTATTCCCATGAGATCCCCAGGTAGCATGCATGTATGGCTCAGTTGAAATTCCAGTAGTTTACCACTGATGTCACTTGTTCAGTAACTAGAGACCATTTTATCATGCATGTGCCAGGGAGGCTATCCCATCCTATCTACCAGCAGAGCGTAGTGACTGGAGGATCCATCAGCAAGCACAGACTTCTGCTTAATATTCCTTCTATCGTATCTTACAGCTCTAACCAATCACCAGGTTTTTTCTATGTAATCTGTGAGCACCATGATATAGTGGAAGACACCCTGATTGCAGTGAAGTGTCACTTACTGTGCAGTGTGTTGCTTAGGGGCAGATATATCATTGGTTCAACTGCACAGGGGCCCAATAAGTAAAGAGGGTCACTGTCACCTCCAATACAGCAAGTAGCTTCTGTGATGCACGGAACTATTGACCTGCAACTGTTCTTGCACAGTGGCCCTAATATGTATAAGTCTGCCACTGGTTTTGCTGTTTCAATACAATCAGTATTTTATCAGCAGGAGATTATCACTACAGGACAACTGGCCTTGTGCCTCCTAGTCCTACCACGCCCACAGCACTGATTAGCAGCGCACTGTAACTATACATTGTACACAGATAGCTGTGGTGTAGGCAGGTTATGTAAACTGTGGTACATCAGCAGGAGAGAAAACTGTGGTTCTACCATAACTGCTGTACCCAAGAAACTAAGGCTAGGTTCACATTTGCGTATATGTCAGCAGCGTATCATCTGCATATGCAAACACATGCAAAAACGCATGCAAACGTATTTCTACGCAGTGTTTTTTATCCGCATCATCTTACACAAGACGCAAAAAAAAACGCTGCGTTTGTATGCGGTTTTGCATGTGTTTGCGTTGTTTATGCGCATGCGTTCAATGTTTCCAGGTGCTGTAAGGTGCAGTGTGAAGTCCGCACGCGTATCGAACGCATCCATGCTCATGTCCTTGCATATCAATGCGTTCCCATAGACAGTAATGCGTTTTGACGCATGACTGCGCATATTTGACGGATTTTTGACGTTTCAAAAAAATGCAACATGTTGCGTTCGCCGCGAAACGACGCATGCGTACTGATGCTAACACATGTCCCTGCGCACACCATGTTAAAGATATGTACGCATGACACATGCGGATCAAACGCTACGCACACAGACGCTAATGTGAAACCAGCCTAAGTGACACTTAGCTGGAATCAGGGTCTCTCTGCCTACCTCATACTGCTGTCAGATTACATGACAAAACCCTGTTGACATTACCTTATCTGTCTATGTGTATCAAAGTGGAGAGTGGCCAAGTAGGTTCTCATAAGTGCCAAAGCTTTATGGAATGAGGACCTTACATATTATAGGAAGAGCCCATACCTATTAGGTTTAGTTGATACTTTTTCAGTTCACCAAAGCAGCATAAATGTTCTGAATGGTATTTGTCTTTTCTGCGTTCGATGTTAGATTAGGACATTTAGGCTAAGTTCACACGTTGCGGAATTGCCGCGGAAATTTCCGCGGCAATCCCGCACTTCTCCCGCAGGAAATACGCACGTTTTTTTTATGCTGATTCCCGCCAGAATAATAGCGTTTTGCAAGCGTAATTAGCTTGCAGAATGCTAGCGTTTTCCTAGCGATCTGTAGCATCGCTTGGAAAACTGATTGACAGGTTGGTCACACATAGTGTTTGACACGTGTGACCAACTTTTTACTATTGATGCCGCATCAATAGTAAAAAGATCTAATGTAAAAATAATAATTAAAATAATAAATAATGATATTCTCACCTTCCGGCGTCCCCCGCAGCCTTCCCGCCTTCAGCGACGCTCCCGGCAACTCCTGGTCCCAAGGATGCATTGTGACAAATCACACCGATGACGTGCATCTCGCGAGACCGCTATGCCATCTGGGTGATTCTCGCAAAGGACTCTTGGGACCGGAAGTTGCCGGGAGCGTCGCTGAAGACGGGAAAGCTGCGGGGGCCGCCGGAAGGTGAGAATATCATTATTTATTATTTTAATTATTGTTTTACCAGGGATATGGTACCCAGGGCCTGGAGGAGAGTCTCCTCTGCTCCAGACCCTGGGTACCATCCGCACATGAACCGCTTACATTGCGCATAGTGGGCATAGCCACATGCGGAAAGTAAGCGGTTCAATGCATTCCTATGGCGGCGGAATCACCGCGGTTACGCTAAATTAATGAACATGTTGCTTTTTTTTCCGCTAAGCGTTTTTTTCGCGGAAAAAAACGCAACATGTGTACAAAACATGCGGAATCAATTAAAACGTATAGAATGCTTAATGCTTGCGTTTTGTTCGCGGTTTAACCGCGGAAAATAGCGGAAAAACCGCGAAAAAAACGCAATTATTCCTGATCGTGTGCACTTAGCCTTAAGGTTTACTGATTTTGTTAGACACATTTGGAAAGCTGGGGTGCAGATTACAGTGCTTGCTTTCTCTGGGTTTGGCCATTGCAGTGTGGAAAGAGTTAATGCGCTCCCAGAGCTTGGAATTTGCTGACAAGGCTAAATAAGCCCAACTGAGGATTAAGCAGAGAGCCAGGATGTGCAGGAGGAGGGTGCGGGGAGCATCAAAGTCTGGGGCTGCAGCTTTCCTTTATGTCACAGTTCTCCTAAGCAGTACTCAGGGGTGACAAATGGTGCTGGCCTTAGAAACTGGTGGCATGTCCTACTGTTCAGCTCTGCCATCATGGAAAATAAAGCACACCATCACAGTGTGGTAAGATTAAATAGATGGTAGGCTTATGGGGGAAATAAGGAAATCTACCACAGGTATTGGACCCTTTTGATGAGAACCTTTGTTACCTGACTCTCGTGAGCCATCCTTCATGTGGTCTTCATTGAGTTTTTTTCATAGAGATTTTGTATATAACCAACCTACCATAATCCTAAGCGTTCACGAAGTGTATATCTACATGTGGATCCTTGGGATAGTGCTTTGTATTCTGCTTAATGTTTCCAAAAAAGACAAGCTACATGAAGCCCCTCGTACACAAGATCTATGAAGAACTTAGCACTCAGTTGATGTAGAAAAAAAGATTTATTTGCAATCCACAGTGAACATATATGATGTATCGGTTTAGACCTTCTTCAGACAAATGGAACAATATTGGAATCAATGGTGAAACTATGTACAGGATACACTGTGTCTGGAAAGTGGGGTCACCACTAAAGTTATGGCCCCTATAGACGTCAGCATGTCATGCAACTGCAGTCTTCAGGCCCGCAACATCTATGTGTTGGGAAAAAGTTTTCAATAACTTCTCCATTTTATTTCCTGGTTTTAATATTCAAGGATGGATCAAATCCTCTTATGAGAAAAAGGATTCACATCTTTGAACATTTTGGCTACCTGGTTTTGTTCCTGTTGATGTACAACAGAAACTTGAAATATATGCAGATAGATCTGCTTTAGTGGGAAAGTTCCTTCTAAATGTAGTTAATGGAATCGCTTGTGGATCAACAGTATGGTATAAAAAAAAAATGTTCCTGTGCGGAGATAATCTTATAAATGTGCCCCTGCTGTGTAATGGCTGTGTCTGACAGTGCAGGGACATGGTCTGATCATACCACAGCTCCTGGGCAGGGGAGGAAGCAAGAGAGTATACAGACAGCACAGCACGGGATTGCAGATGATTCTTTCTGTGGGGTAAAATAAAACATTGCTGAAATACAGGCAGTGAAATGTTTTGCCTCACAAAAAGAATCAGCTGTGATTCAGTGCTGTCCTATCTGTATACTACACTTCCTTCCCTGGCCAGGAGCGGAGTTATGATTAGACCATGTTCTTGCAAGGTCAGGTATTTTTTTTACAACAGACTGAAGATGGGATATGGTCAGGATGAATATTTATTAAAGTCGTTCAATAATACTTTTTCCTCAGTGCAGTACACTTGGTTAAGTTCATATGTAAGCCAAGGTTCACCACCTAAGATCTAGTCAAGGGCTTTGGACATTTAAGAATTATCTTCAAAGAGGCTAGTCAGTATTTCAAGTTTGGGGTAGAGTCTCGTAGTGATGTTGCTGTTTCATGAAAGTTACTGCTAGTTGGAAATGGATTGTTAGAAATTGAGGGTTAATGGCCCTCCTTTTTTGTGCAAGTTCATGACCATTAACAATAACCAGTTGAGCTACGCTTAATTTCTAATAATCCATTTTAAACCTGCAGCTGCTGTCATAACAGACCCGCATTGCAGCAACCTCCTGGCCTTATGCTGGGTGGGATGTGGCCCCTTAAGGTCTATTTAGGTAAGCATAACAGTTTAAAGCTATATATTTTAAGATTATAACTACAATATGTACTCCATTCTCACTCATTCTTCTTTACGTTAGGTTGCCTCCTACTTGAACTTGTCGATCAGTTTACTCCTCCTGAAGAAGCTCCTCTTCTCCTTCTAAGGTTGCTCAAAGCGATTGAAAAAAAAGGTGAGATTTTTTAGATTGTTAATACATGTTCAGATGGTTATTTACCGTATATATTCATGTATAAGCCGACCTGTGTATAAGCCGACCCCCCTAATTTTGCCACAAAAAACTGGGAAAACTTATTGACTTGCGTACAAGACTAGGGTGGAAAATGCAGCAGCTACTGGTAAATTACAAAAATAAAAATAGATGCCAATAAAAGTAAAATTAAAGTAGGTTAAATGTTTTTGAATATCCATATTGAATCATGAGCCCCATATAATTCTCCATACAGTTAATGATTGGCCCCATAAGATGCTCCATACAAAATACGCCCCATATAATGCTGCACAAAGGTTTATAATGGCCCCATAAGATGCTCCATAGATTATGCCTCCATAGTTCTAGATTATGCCTCCATATGGTTCCCATAGATTATGCCCCATATAGATTGCTCCATAGATTATGCCCCATATCTCAAGATATGCCCATATGCACATTATGCCCCATATGCTCCACAGATTATGCCCATAGTTCCACAGATTATGCCCCATATGTTCCACAGATTATGCCCCATATGTTCCACAGATTATGCCCCATATGTTCCACAGATTATGCCCCATATGTTCCACAGATTATGCCCCATATGTTCCACAGATTATGCCCCATATGTTCCACAGATTATGCCCCATATGTTCCACAGATTATGCCCCATATGTTCCACAGATTATGCCCCATATGTTCCACAGATTATGCCCCATATGTTCCACAGATTATGCCCCATATGTTCCACAGATTATGCCCCATATGCTCCACAGATTATGCCCCATATGTTCCACAGATTATGCCCCATATGTTCCACAGATTATGCCCCATATGTTCCACAGATTATGCCCCATATGTTCCACAGATTATGCCCCATATTCCCCTTCCACAGATTATGCCCCATATGTTCCACAGATTATGCCCCATATGCTCCACAGATTATGCCCCATATGTCTCCACAGATTATGCCCCATATGTTCCACAGATTATGCCCCATATGCTCCACAGATTATGCCCCATATTCCACGATTATGCCTATCTCACAGATTATGCCCATATGCTCCACAGATTATGCCCATATGCTCCACAGATTATGCCCCATATGCTCCATAGTATAGGTCCCTTATGCTGCCGCTGCAACTTAAAAAAAAAAAAATGACATTCTAACTTCTCGTCGCTGGGGGCCAGGTGCCGGTGTCCTGAGCAGGCGGGGACACCGGCGCGCTATGGGGGACAGGTGCCGGTGTCACCGCTCGCTCAGGGCCCCGGCACCTGATATTTACCTGTACCTGGTCCACCACTGCGCGCCGCTGTCTTCCGGGTCCTCTTGTCAGTGAGCGCTCAGGCAGAGGGTGCGGCGTGTACTAACTACGTCATCGCGCCCTCTGACCTGAATATTCACAGCTGGAGGACGTAAGGACACAGCGGCGAGCAGCGGTGGAACGGGGGACAGGTGAATATCGCATATACTCACCCCTCCGCCGGCGCATCTCTGCAGCCCCCCTTCTTCTCCCACAGCTCTTCCTTCCTACAGCGGTCACATGGTACCGCTCATTAAAGTCATGAATATGTGCATATTCATGACTTTAATGAGCGGTACCATGTGACCACTGCAGGAAGGAGCCTGAGATCATGGGAGAAGCAGGGGGGCTGCAGAGACGCGCCGGCGGAGGGGTAAGTATGATCTGACATATAAGTAAGTATGATCTGGCTTATACACGAGCATATACGGTACCTCAATGAAACAATGTGCTGTTTGTACTTACCTTTGAAAAAATAATATAACTTTTCATACATACAGTCATGGCCAAAAGTTTTGATAATGACACAAATATTATATTTTCACATGATCTGCTGCCCTCTGGTTTTTATGTGTGTTTGACAGATGTTTTTATCACAGACAGAAATATAATTGCAAACATATGAGTAACAAAAGCTTATATTGACAGTAGAATGAGTTAATGCAGCAAGTCAATATTTGCAGTGTTGACCCTTCTTCTTCAGGACCTCTGCAATTCTCCCTGGCATGCTCTCAATCAACTTCTGGACCAAATCCTGACTGATAGCAGTCCATTCTTGCACAATCAATGCTTTCATTTTGTCAGAATTTTTAGGTTTTTGTTTGTCCACCCGTCTCTTGATGATTGACCACAAGTTCTCAATGGGATTAAGATCTGGGGAGTTTCCAGGCCATGGACCCAAAATCTCTGTTTTGTTCCCTGAGCCATTTAGTTATCACCTTTGCTTTATGGCAAGGTGCTCCATCATGCTGGAAAAGGCATTGTTGATCGCCAAACTGCTCTTGGAGGGTTGGGAGAAGTTGCTCTTGGAGGACATTCTTGTACCATTCTTTATTCATGGCTGTGTTTTTAGGCAAGACTGTGAGAGAGCCGATTCCCTTGGCTGAGAAGCAACCCCACACATGAATGGTTTCAGGATGCTTAACAGTTGGCATGAGACAAGACTGGTGGTAGCGCTCACCTTGTCTTCTCCGAATGAGGCGTTTTCCTGATGTCCCAAACAATCGAAAAGGGGATTCATCAGAGAAAATAACTTTACCCCAGTCCTCAGCAGTCCACTGCCTGTACCTTTTGCAGAATATCAGTCTGTCCATGATGTTTTTTCTGGAGAGAAGTGGCTTCTTTGCTGCCCTCCTTGAGACCAGGCCTTGCTCCAAGAGTCTCCGCCTCACAGTGCGTGCAGATGCACTCACACCTGCCTGCTGCCATTCCTGAGCAAGCTCTGCACTGCTGGTAGCCCGATCCCGCAGCTGAAACACTTTTAAGAGACGGTCCTGGCGCTTGCTGGTCTTTCTTGAGCGCCCTGGAGCCTTTTTGGCAACAATGGAACCTCTCTCCTTGAAGTTCTTGATGATGCGTTAGATTGTTGACTGAGGTGCAATCTTTCTAGCTGCAATACTCTTCCCTGTTAGGCCATTTTTGTGCATTGCAATGATGACTGCACGTGTTTCTTTAGAGATAACCATGGTTAACAGAAGAGAAACAATGATGCCAAGCACCAGCCTCCTTTTAAAGTGTCCAGTGGTGTCATTCTTACTTAATCATGACAGATTGATCTCCAGCCATGTCCTCATCAACACCCACACCTGTGTTAATGGAGCAATCACTGAAAAGAGGTTAGCTGGTCCTTTTAATGCAGGGCTGCAATGATGTTGAAATGTGTTTTGTGGATAAAGTTCATTTTCTAGCCAAATATTGACTTTGCAAGTAATTGCTGTTAAGCTGATCACTCTTTATAACATTATGGAGTATATGCAAATTGCCATTAGAAAAAGTGAAGCAGTAGACTTTGTAAAAATTAATGTTTGTGTCATTCTCAAAACTTTTGTCCATGACTGTAGTTTTACTCAATTTTACTACTAACAGCTGTTCTTAACTCCTTACCGACATTGTGCTTATTGGTGCCGTCCAATATCAGGTCCTTGTCTTTGATGCAGGAGCTGAGCCTGCATCTTTCCCAGCAGATGCTAGCTGTGTTACTTATCCATCATCTGCCAGTAGTGGCCTGTTACATTGTTACGTAGTTCTAGATCAGGGCTGCACAACATGTTTTGGTCCGAGGGCCAAATTGTCATACTGAACCAATCCCAAAGGTTGCAAACATTTATTAAAGTAGTAGTTCCATGTGTTCATCACCAGAATCACTGTCAGTACATGAATACATCACCAATATCAAGTTTTGAGGATTTGGACCGTTTTTCCTCAGTTACCGTTGCAAAAAATGAGTGTCACCATGACCTAACCTTTTTGGAGCTGAAACTGCAGAAACTCTCCAAAAACCTACTCATAATCTCAAAACTCCCAAGTTTTGAGGATTCTCAAGTTTTAACATGGCCATATAGCACATCATCTGACCAGTTAAGAATTGGTACATGTGTAGAAGATTAGAACCATTGTCAGAACATGAATCCAACATCAGAACCACCATCAGTGTATGAATGCAGCACCAGAACCACTGTTGGTACATGAGTGCAGCACCAGAACAATAATAGGTACATGATTGCAGCACCAGAACAATAATCAGTACATGATTGCAGCACGAAGCTTAGTACAGCTCGCTATTGCAATGTCAGGACAGCCACATATACCATTGTATTGCATGAACCTCCAACTTCTAGTATGTACTTGACAGTGGTAAGGAACTATCTACTGGGAGTTGTTGTTAACAGCCATCAAAAGACTGCAAAATATGCAGGAACCACAGTACTGATGAGATGCAGTCAGTATCACAAATAAACATTTAGATCAAGGAACCATAGAAATGACATCTTCTCTTAAGTCCTTCCTATGCCTCTTGTCTGCCCGTCTTTGGACATCCGCAGCTCATCTCTTCAGACTTCCCTTTTCTGAGGTCTTTAGCAGCACATCCCAACACGATTCCCATAAGTGTCATTGTTATGCTCCTAAATGAAAATATCTTCCCTACTCTGTGCCCCTTTGCTGGCATTTCAACTTGTGTTTTGTATGTAACCTCTTCTCATGTACAGCACCATGCAATCAATGGTGCTATAAAATAAATATAGGCAAAAGAGAATCACTGCACACGTAATTAATGCAAAAAAGTGAACAAGTTTATTGAAGAAAATGCGACAAATATGGTTTGACGTTTCGGCCATACATGGCCTTTATCAAAAATTGGTCGCCTTTTCAATATGGAGATTCTAGAGACTGATTATAGTAGGGTTTTCATCATAACATATGTCTGTGATGATTCAGGTATGTCACAGGTGGGGGAGCAATTATGCTTTAGAAGGACCCTGTATGAGTGTGGTCATTGGTGGCGCAGGGTCAAATGCAGGCAAAGGCACAGCGATATTCTGGAGGAGATAACGCCAGCACAGCAGTGCTATCCCCCACACTTCGCCTCTCCTTAATATGTCCCCCACCGTGCCCTGCTCCAGAATATCCCCTGCCTACTCCTGTTCTCACATTATTCCCTCCACTTTACCATGTGTGCAAACGATAACACCCCGTCCCCTTTACAATACTAATCTGTACGTTGAATCTTTGGCTGCTACATGGAGCACTTACTGTCCCGTGCTGTGCCTGCGGTGTCCTCGCCAACTCTGCGGTGACAGCAGCAGCAGTGTGATGAGGTCAGCAGCCTCACCGTTGGGGGCGCTCTACTCCTGTCCTGGTGCTGAGTATTCAAATGAGGAAGGGAGTTAGCATCTCCTGCTTCTTCGTGGGCCGCAAGAAACCCTTTGGCGGCCGCATGTGGCCCCCCGTGAGCTGTATGTTGTGCAGGCCTGTTCTAGATTAGCCTGTGGAAATCTCTTAGATCAGGCAATATCTTAGTGGATTATAGTGGCTTATTCTGATGAAGCCATCTAGATAATGACAAAATACTGCAAAAATTTAGCAATAATTGGGGTGCAATTAAATGTAACCAGGAACTGCTTTATGTTTACCAAGCCTTCAGGCATAAGAGTGTGCATTATTGTTTTCATCCTTCATCACTGGCTTACATGGATTATTCAGGACTTTTCTTATTTTTCTTATTGGGCTGTTAACTTAATGGCAATTCAGCGTTTTCCAGTGACACCACGATGACAGAGTAGCTCTTTCTCTTCCGCTGTGCTCTGTAGATGTCACACTGATTGACTCCCCGCTGCCTAACTCAAGGGAGCTGGCTGTCAGCATGATGTGGGCAGTGACTCCCCTTCAACAAAGCAGACTGAAAGCTTAAATGAAGCAGGACAATGGCCGGCAGAGATCTGCATTGGGCAGAACAGGCGGCTAGTTAGCAATTACCTGCCGGTAAGTTATTGGGCCCATGGAGAAAAATAAGCTAAATCGCTTTTAAAGTGATAGTCACACGAACACCACTTATCACCTATACACATGTTAGAGGATGCGTGCATCACTGTTGGGAGTCCTGTTGCTGTGACCCACTCAGATCCTGAGGATGGGGGTCCCCTTGTGTGAATGAAACCTATTTCACAGAGCTAGTCGATAACTGCTAATAGATATGCTCTTCATTTACACAGGAGACTTTGGAACCCCTGTTCTTATCAGAGGGGTCCTAGCAGTCAAACAACCAGCGATCATACATATACCTGGCTATGATTGCTTTTGTTCCCTAATAACAAATTCTATAAACCTATAAAATTCCTCATTGTTGGGAAAATTAAACTTTTTATGCCAAAATTGGTGACTAGAGTGATCAACATTTCCAACCAATGTGAAATGGCTGATATTGGAGACACAAACTTCCTCTCTCCATATCTGTAAGATCTGTGTGTGCCTTTCGGAGTCCTGTCCTGTAGCTGTATTATGCAATCCTCATGTAGGGCGGCATATTTAGTGACCATATGTCTGGCAAATAGTAGAAACGAAACATTTGCAGATATTTTTTCCTCTTCTTCGTTATTGGCGTTTTATGTCAGCTTTTAAGTATTGTTTATGAATTCTGTGTTTTATGACTATGTGTATAGTGTGGGTTATGCCTGCAGCCACCTAGTGCAAGTATAAGGTGATGAAGGCCCTCGGAGCAGGCATATGGCGTGGGGGCTGGGAGCTGACTTGGCTGCTGGAGTGCTATGTAAATTAAATTTGTATGCCTTCTTTCCCCCTCTGTAGGACTGGACAGTGAAATGCTTTACAGGACCGCTGGCTCGGAGTGTAGACACACACTAAAATCCGGTAAGAACCAGTTCTCACAAGGGTCTGTATAGCAAGCCATGGGGAGGTCTGCTCCTTCTGTGCAGGAGAGATATCAGGGGTATCCTGTGCTAAGAGTTTACTCTGCATTTGACACTTCGTATATTGGTTTTGTTGTCAATTCTGTAGTTAGGTGTAATGTTTCCTACATAATCCTACAAGACGTGCTGGATGGAAGCATGAACGTGAATAAACACTGTGGCTGGTACACACTGCAATACTTAGGATTTTTTTGTTTTACTTTGTCAGAGCTAGTCAATGTTTCTGCTTTAACTCTGGAAAAAGCAGATCCCATTCTACTAGCCGGTACTGGTATAGACCTGGTACCTAGATATCCAGTTCACACTTGTACTATTGCTTCCAGCTCTTTGATCGCATCATGCTGCACATTCTATCCAGAAAAACAAAAAGCAAAGTAAAACAGGCCACTTATTGTTATAGTTTGTTTTCCTGCAACTATAGTTGGTCGATATGAATGTAGTTAAAGATCCATGATAAACAGTGATGAGCGAGCGTGCTCGGATATGGTGTTATCCCTAGTGGTGAGCGAGCGTGCTGGGATAATGTGTTATCACTAGTGATGAGTGAGCGTGCTCTGATAAGGTGTTATCTCTAGTGATGAGTGAGCGTGCTTGGATAAGGTGTTATCACTAGTGATGAGCGAGCGTGCTGGGATAAGGTGTTATCACTAGTGATGAGCGAGCGTGCTCGGATAAGGTGTTATCAGTAGTGATGAGTGAGCGTGCTTGGATAAGGCGCTATCTCTAGTGATGAGCGAGCGTGCTCGGATAAGGTGTTATCAGTAGTGATGAGTGAGCGTGCTTGGATAAGGTGTTATCACTAGTGATGAGCTAGCGTGCTGGGATAAGGTGTTATCACTAGTGATGAGCGAGTGTGCTCGGATAAGGTGTTATCACTATTGATGAGCAAGTGTGCTCGGATAAGGCGTTATCACTAGTGATGAGTGAGCGTGCTCGAATAAGGTGCTATCGCTAGTGATGAGTGAGCGTGCTGTGATAAGGTGTTATCTCTAGTGATGAGCGAGCGTGCTCGGATAAGGCGTTATCGCTAGTGATGAGTGAGCGTGCTGGGATAAGGTGTTATCTCTAGTGATGAGCGAGCGCGCTCGGATAAGGTGTTATCTCTAGTGATGAGTGAGCTTTCTCGGATAAGGCGCTATCACTAGTGATGAGCGAGCGCGCTCGGATGAGACGTTATCGCTAGTGATGAGTGAGCGTGCTGGGATAAGGTGTTATCTCTAGTGATGAGCGAGCGCGCTCGGATAAGGTGTTATCTCTAATGATGAGCGAGCGCGCTCGGATAAGGTGTTATCTCTAGTGATGAGCGAGCGCGCTCGGATAAGGTGTTATCTCTAATGATGAGCGAGCGCGCTCGGATAAGGTGTTATCTCTAGTGATGAGCGAGCGCGCTCGGATAAGGTGTTATCACTAGTGATGAGTGAGCGTGCTCGGATAAGGTGTTATCAGTAGTGATGAGTGAGCGTGCTTGGATAAGGTGTTATCACTAGTGATGAGCGAGCGTGCTGGGATAAGGTGTTATCACTAGTGATGAGCGAGTGTGCTCGGATAAGGCTTTATCACTAGTAATGAGTGAGCGTGCTCGAATAAGGTGCTATCATAGCTAGTGATGAGTGAGCGTGCTGGGATAAGGTGTTATCTCTAGTGATGAGCGAGCGCGCTCGGATAACGTGTTATCACTAGTGATGAGTGAGCTTTCTCGGATAAGGTGTTATCAGTAGTGATGAGTGAGCGTGCTCGGATAAGGCGCTAACTCTAATGATGAGCGAGCGTGCTTGATTAAGGTGTTATCACTAGTGATGAGCGAGCGTGCTCGGATAAGGTGTTATCACTAGTGATGAGTGATTTTGCTCGGATAAGGCGTTATCGCTAGTGATGAGTGAGCGTGCTTGGTTAAGGTGTTATCACTAGTGATGAGTGAGCGTGCTTCTATAAGGTGTTATCACTAGTGATGAGTGATTTTGCTCGGATAAGGCGTTATCGCTAGTGATGAGTGAGCGTGCTGTGATAAGGCGCTATCACTAGTGATGAGTGAGCATGCTCGGATAAGGTGTTATCAGTAGTGATGAGTGAGCGTGTTTTGATAAGGTGTTATCTCTAGTGATGAGCGAGCGTGCTTGGATAAGGCGCTATCTCTAGTGATGAGCGAGCGTGCTTGGATAAGGTGTTATCTCTAGTGATGAGCGAGCGTGCTCGGATAAGGTGTTATCTCTAGTGATGAGCAAGCGTGCTCGGATAAGGTGTTATCTCTAGTGATGAGCGAGCGTGCTTGGATAAGGTGTTATCACTAGTGATGAGCGAGCGTGCTCGGATAAGGTGTTATCTCTAGTGATGAGCAAGCGTGCTCGGATAAGGTGTTATCAGTAGTGATGATTGAGCGTGCTCGGATAAGGTGTTATCTCTAGTGATGAGCAAGCGTGCTGGGATAAGGTGTTATCACTAGTGATGAGCGAGCGTGCTGGGATAATGTGTTATCTCTAGTGATGAGCGAGCGTGCTCGGATAAGGTGTTATCCCTAGTGATGAGCGAGCGTGCTGGGATAAGGTGTTATCACTAGTGATGAGTGAGCGTGCTGGGATAAGTTGTTATCACTAGTGATGAGTGAGCATTGCTGGGATAAGGTGCTATCACTAGTGATGAGTGAGCGTGCTGGGATAAAGTGTTATCACTAGTGATGAGCGAGCGTGCTGGGATAAGGTGTTATCTCTAGTGATGAGTGAGCGTGCTGGGATAAGGTGTTATCACTAGTGATGAGCGAGCGTGCTGGGATAAGGTGTTATCACTAGTGATGAGTGAGCGTGCCCGGATAAGGTGTTATCAGTAGTGATGAGTGAGCGTGCTGGGATAAGCTGTTATCACTAGTGATGAGTGAGCGTGCTGGGATAAGGTGTTATCACTAGTGATGAGCGAGCATGCTCGAATAAGGTGTTATCACTAGTGATGAGCGAGCGTGCCCGGATAAGGTGTTATCAGTAGTGATGAGTGAGCGTGCTGGGATAAGGTGTTATCACTAGTGATGAGTGAGCGTGCTGGGATAAGGTGTTATCACTAGTGATGAGCGAGCATGCTCGGATAAGGTGTTATCACTAGTGATGAGCGAGCATGCTCGGATAAGGCGTTATCGCTAGTGATGAGCGAGCGTGCTGGGATAAGGTGTTATCGCTAGTGATGAGCGAGCGTGCTGGGATAAGGTGTTATCTCTAGTGATGAGCGAGCGTGCTCGGATAAGGCGTTATCGCTAGTGATGAGTGAGCGTGCTGGGATAAGGTGTTATCACTAGTGATGAGCGAGCGTGCTCGGATAAGGCGTTATCGCTAGTGATGAGTGAGCGTGCTGGGATAAGGTGTTATCACTAGTGATGAGCGAGCATGCTCGGATAAGGTGTTATCACTAGTGATGAGCGAGCGTGCCCGGATAAGGTGTTATCTCTAGTGATGAGCGAGCGTGCTGGGATAAGGTGTTATCACTAGTGATGAGCGAGCGTGCTGGGATAAGGTGTTATCGCTAGTGATGAGCGAGCGTGCTGGGATAAGGTGTTATCTCTAGTGATGAGCGAGCGTGCTCGGATAAGGCGTTATCGCTAGTGATGAGTGAGCGTGCTGGGATAAGGTGTTATCACTAGTGATGAGCGAGCGTGCTCGGATAAGGCGTTATCGCTAGTGATGAGTGAGCGTGCTGGGATAAGGTGTTATCACTAGTGATGAGCGAGCATGCTCGGATAAGGTGTTATCACTAGTGATGAGTGAGCGTGCTGGGATAAGGTGTTATCACTAGTGATGAGCGAGCGTGCTGGGATAAGGTGTTATCTCTAGTGATGAGTGAGTGTGCTGGGATAAGGCGTTATCGCTAGTGATGAGTGAGCGTGCTGGGATAAGGTGTTATCACTAGTGATGAGCGAGCATGCTCGGATAAGGTGTTATCGCTAGTGATGAGCGAGCGTGCTGGGATAAGGTGTTATCTCTAGTGATGAGCGAGCGTGCTCGGATAAGGCGTTATCGCTAGTGATGAGTGAGCGTGCTGGGATAAGGTGTTATCACTAGTGATGAGCGAGCGTGCTCGGATAAGGCGTTATCGCTAGTGATGAGTGAGCGTGCTGGGATAAGGTGTTATCACTAGTGATGAGCGAGCATGCTCGGATAAGGTGTTATCACTAGTGATGAGTGAGCGTGCTGGGATAAGGTGTTATCACTAGTGATGAGCGAGCGTGCTGGGATAAGGTGTTATCTCTAGTGATGAGTGAGTGTGCTGGGATAAGGCGTTATCGCTAGTGATGAGTGAGCGTGCTGGGATAAGGTGTTATCACTAGTGATGAGCGAGCATGCTCGGATAAGGTGTTATCACTAGTGATGAGCGAGCGTGCTCGGATAAGGCGTTATCGCTAGTGATGAGTGAGCGTGCTCGGATAAGGTGTTATCTCTAATGATGAGCGAGCGCGCTCGGATAAGGTGTTATCACTAGTGATGAGCGAGCGTGCTCGGATAAGGCGTTATCGCTAGTGATGAGTGAGCGTGCTCGGATAAGGTGTTATCTCTAATGATGAGTGAGCGTGCTCGGATAAGGTGTTATCTCTAGTGATGAGCGAGCGTGCTCGGATAAGGCTTTATCACTAGTAGTGAGCGAGCGTGCACGGATAAGGTGTTATCTCTAGTAGTGAGCGTGCTGGGATGAGGTGTTATCTCTAGTGATGAGTGAGCGTGCTCGGATAAGGCACTATCTCTAGTGGTGATCGAGCGTGCTATAATAAGGCGTTACCCAAGCATGCTCATGTACTAATAGAGTAACTTCAGTGTGCTCGGGGACTCGAGCATAGTTTTTGAGCACGCGAAGATACTCTGTTAGTACACGAGCATGATCAGATAACACCTTATCTGAGCACACTCGCGCATCACTAATAATAAACTATAAAATTGTTGCGGGGTTCTCGTTGATCACAGCATTGTAAAAATCATTAGCAGTGACTGTAATGGTGTCTTGTAGGGACATTTATTCTAGGTCGTGCCCATCTGTGTGCAGTTCTGTTTCTGCCTTGTCCGGATCTATGGATCACTACATGGAAATGGCTAGAGTGTTCCTTAGGAAAGGTTTCTTTTCAGCTGCAGATGAAGGAAGAGAGCCACAGTAATTCATTACTGATGGGTAGGCGGAGCCCCAGATCAGGATGTTACCTCAGATCAAAAGAGTGATGACTGGCTGGCCCCTCCAGCTCGGGCTCCTCCTACTCAGCTCCAGTCTAAGATTTGAGGTCCAGAGGATGGTCGCTGCTAATGCAGCTCCTCAGAAAATTTTATTATTTTAATATTCGGACAGGAGACTTGGATCACTAGTTGGTCTAGAGGTCTCAGGGGTATCAGCGCTGCTGTACCCCAACCTCTCCCTTGGCGGATCTGTATTCACTCAAAGTCCCTGCAGAATCCTTGCCGGCCCTGGGGGATGAGGAGAGCTTCTCTGGCGGGAACGCAAACCACACGTGCGGTCACTGCGTTCTTCGCCCTGGAGGGAAGCATGGGCACTGCGCCAGAAACCCCTGAGGGTCCCTGTGGCGCCTTGGCTGGTGAGTACTCCACACAAATTTTAATAATAATTATGTGTGAGTGCTTTAGCGTCTGAATGAGCAGCGCTATTGTTAATGTCAGCGTTACTATGTCAGTATGCTTCAGCGCTGCTGTGACAGCGCTACTACATGTAAATGTCAGTAAGCTTCAGCGCTGCTGTGACAGCGCTACTACATGTAATATCAGTATGCTTCAGCGCTACTGTGACAGCGCTACTACATGTAATGTCAGTATGCTTCAGCGCTACTGTGACAGCGCTACTACATGTAAATGTCAGTAAGCTTCAGCGCTGCTGTGACAGCGCTACTACATGTAAAGTCAGTATGCTTCAGCGCTGCTGTGACAGCGCTACTACATGAAGATGTGGTGATTTTTTGTCCGCAGGCAGATACCTGCAGGACAGAGAGGGAGCAGGAGCGGGGAGAGTTCGCGCTCATTATTTGAGCTAGCAGGGGGCGTGGCCTATCTATCCCGGTCTTTTGAGCAGGAAGACGCGCGCTCTGGCTTTTCTCCTGCGACCCCCTCACTGTGGCGGCCATTACTCAGGCTCCTGGGCTCCTCGGACCGCTCCCCTCCTCATATAGACACCACGGCCAGCTGGGTGAGTGTGGATTCCTCACCCCGCAGCGCAGCGATCGCTATCCTGCAGCTGCAGTCTCGTCAGAGACATAAAAATTGGCTGGGGCTCACAAATATATATATATTTTGGTGAGTTTGCAATATTAACCCCTTTGAGGGTTATTTCTACCTGCTAAATTTGCTGACTGAATACCGCTGGGGTAACTCTGCTTGGTGGAGCGTTAACCCTTCAGCGTTTGAAAAAAAAAAAAAAAAAAAAAAACCGCATAGTTTTTTGCTGGTATTACCGCTTTGACCTGCTCATTCAGATGAGACATGTCTGAACAGAGTTCAGATGCCGCGGATCACGTCCCAGTGCCATTGCGGCAATCAGATACGCAGACCTCCACAGCGTCTAGCGCTGCGGTCGACAGCGGTGGAAAATTGGATGATATCGCTCGATCGATTAATAACTTATCTGACCTTTTAGGTCAATATGTGTCTGCTAATTCCTCCCAGAGGAAGCGACGCAGGCCGTTACCGGCCTCTACACGGAGCGAGTCAGATGTATCTGATATTGGGCAGAGTTCCCCTTTATATTCGGATGGAGAAATATCCGATTCAGATGCGGACGAGCCGCAGGGACGTTCCTCTATGACGAAGCGTACGGAGGCATTAATTGAAGCCATGAGAGATATACTACAGTTACCTGAGGAGGTAACTAGTCGTCCTGGTAAATCAGCACGCATGTTCCAGGAGTCCCGTGCTTCGCGTACAACATTGCCAGCTCTGGATGAGCTTAATGGTGTAATAGAGGAGGAACGTCTATGTCCAGATAAGCGTTTTCATGGAACGCATTTCTTTGATACACTTTATCCTTGCTCTACGGAGTTAAAGGCTAATTGGACTTCTGCTCCTGAAGTGGATGTGTCCTTATCTCAGCTTAGTAAATCCTCACTACTCCCTATTAAGGGAAAAGCGAGCTTACAGGAGCCTTTGGATAGAAAGGCAGAATTGGCGGCAAAAGCAAGCTATGAGGCTGCGGGTCATGGATTTCGAGCAGTGCTAGGATCCATGTGTGCTGCTAGAGCTTCTCTAAGCTGGTTGGCACGTCTGAAGACGGAGTTGCAAAATGAATCTCCGTTATCTGAGATACTGGAAACTTGTGAATGGTTAGAAACGGCAGCCTGTTATATCTTTGATGCCGGTCTGGATACGGCATCTCTGCTGGCCAAAGCGCAAGCTTCAGCGGTCACAGTCAGAAGAGCTTTATGGCTCAGACAGTGGGCCGGGGACGCAGTTTCCAAACAAGGGTTGTTGGCCTTACCTTACAAGGGTGGCCATCTTTTTGGATCCGACCTCACAGAGCTGATTTCCAAGGCTAAGGCAAAGGAATCAGCATTACCACAGCGAAGGGCCATGGCCTCGGTGTCCAGTAAGCCTGGTGTTTATAGTGGTCGGCGGTCCTTTCGGGGCCGAGGACGATCTAGTCACTCCTCGTGGGGATCGGGTCGTCCTTCTTTCTCAGGAAAGAAATCCTCTCAGAAAACTCGTACTCCCTGGAAGCAGAGTTTCCGCCAGAACAAGCGGGAACTTGACAAGAAACCCGCAAAGTCGGATTGACGCCAGGGGTCCACTCGAGGATTCTCGAGTGGGGGGTCGCCTGCTTCTTTTCAAGGAGACTTGGATGGCTCGCGTTCCAGATTCCTGGGTAACGCGGATAGTGTCGGCAGGCTATTTCATAGAGTTTGCTTCTCAACCCCCAAATGTTTTTTGTCAATCTCGCGTTCCGTCGGAACCCGAGCTTGTTGTCGCTCTACAGCGAGAGGTCGAATCGCTACTACAAAAGGGTGTAGTGATACCGGTTCCGTCAGAGGACCGAGGAAAAGGTTTTTATTCCAACCTTTTTATAGTTCCCAAAAAGGAGAACAAATTTCGCCCGATTCTGGATCTCAAGCGATTAAACCGGCATGTCCATACCCGGAAATTTCGCATGGAGTCGCTTCGTTCCGTTGTGGCAGCTCTGTCACAGAACGATTTTCTGGTGTCAATCGACATTCGCGACGCCTATTTGCATATTCCCATCGGAAAGGCTCATCAGCGCTTTCTTCGATTTGCCATAGGTCAGAATCATTACCAGTTCGTGGCTCTGCCGTTCGGCTTAGCCTCAGCGCCAAGGGTCTTTACAAAAGTTCTGGCGCCCCTCATGGCACTCCTTCGAAGACAGGGGATTACGATTTCCCTTATCTGGACGATCTTTTGATCGTGGCTTCCTCGGAGGAGGAGGCATTGACGGCTCGGGATTTGTCTCTTCAGTTTCTGAAAGACTTCGGTTGGCTGGTCAATTGGGAGAAGTCGTCCCTGGAACCATCGAGGACAATTCTCTTTTTGGGAATGCATCTCGACACGTTTCGGTCGGTAGTTTCCTTACCACCAGACAAACAGTCATGTCTTCTTCGACATGTACAGATTATGACAGCCTCAACGGCAATGTCCCTACGGAAGTGTATGCGTCTTCTGGGACTGATGGTGGCGTCCATGGAGGCAATTCCTTTTGCCCAGTTCCACTCCAGGACTCTTCAAAGGTTCATCTTGAGTCGATGGAACCAGTCGCAATCGCTGGATTGCAGTGTCACCATTTCTCGCGCGGTGCGGGATTCTCTAGAATGGTGGTTACGTCCAGGGGCATTCTCCCTGGGGAAGTCTTTCCTCCCTCTGAAGTGGTCAGTCATAACCACCGATGCCAGCCTGACGGGCTGGGGGGGTGTTTGGACCAATCTCTGGATTCAGGGGGTATGGTCACCGGAAGAGTCTGTGCTTCCGATCAACATCCTGGAATTGAGGGCGATTTTTCTTTGCCTCCAACATTGGACGGTCCTTTTGAGCGGTCTGCCAGTCCGTGTGCAGACAGACAATGCGACGGCTGTCGCGTATATCAATCACCAAGGTGGGACAAGGAGTTCCAGACTCATGGTAGAGGTGTCCCGAATTCTGATTTGGGCAGAGGCCAATGTACCAGCCATTTCGGCGATTCACATTCCAGGGGTTCAGAATATTACAGCGGACTTTCTCAGTCGCAGAAGGATGGATCCCGGGGAATGGAGCCTCCACCCGGAAGTCTTTGCACTACTGTGCTCTCGCTGGGGAACCCCCCAAGTGGATTTGATGGCTTCCAGGTCCAATGCCAAGTTACCGACATTCATGTCCAGGTACAAGGACCCGAAGGCGGTGGCGGTGGATGCTCTAGTGGCTCAGTGGGATCAGTTCAAGCTGATCTATGTATTCCCGCCGATATCCTTACTTCCTCTAGTGCTGCGTCGGATCAGACTAGAGAGAATTCCAGCTATTCTGATAGCTCCAGACTGGCCAAGAAGGGTGTGGTTCTCGACAATAATGTCGCTGTTGGCGGCACCTCCGTTTCCACTCCCTCTTCAACAGGACTTGTTGAGTCAGGGGCCCATTTGTCATCCGGACTTGATGTCCCTGCGTTTGACGGCGTGGCTCTTGAAACCGAGATCTTGACCCGTAGAGGTTTTTCAGCCGAGGTCATTGCTACCCTTCGTGCTGCAAGATGTCCGGCTACTTCTAGGATTTACCACAAAATTTGGGAAACCTTCTTTTCGTGGTGTTTGGGGTCTTCTCGGAACCCGAGAAAATTTTCCATTCCCAACCTGTTGGCTTTTCTACAGCATGGGCTAGACAAGGGTTTGGCAGTTAGCACTCTGAAAGGTCAGATTTCTGCTCTGTCCTTATTGTTTCGGAGAACCATTGCTTCGAATAGAGACGTGATCTCTTTTTTCCGAGGTATCTCTCGTAAGTTTCCGCCGCGGAAGGCACCCGTGTCTCCTTGGCGGCTCAACCTTGTTTTGGAGGCTCTTCAGCATAAACCTTTTGAACCTATGGTTTCTGCTAGCCTTTCTTTACTTTCTTGGAAGGTGGCTTTCCTTGTTGCAGTCACTTCCTTGAGGAGAGTTTCTGAATTGGCAGCTCTTTCTTGCTCGCCTCCTTTTCTGGAGTTTTTTCCGGATCGTGTAGTGCTTCGCACTCGGGGTGATTTTTTGCCTAAAGTGGTGTCACAATTTCATGTTAACCAGGATATTGTGTTGCCTTCACTCTGTCCGGATCCGAAGAATACGAAAGAGCGAGATTTACACACATTGGATTTAGTGCGGGCCTTGAAGTTTTATCTATCTATTACTCAAGGTTTTCGTAAGACGGACTCCCTGTTTGTGGTTCCGGCAGGTCGTCGGCGTGGTCAACGAGCTTCCAAGGGTTCTATAGCTCGTTGGATCCGGTCAGCTATTTTGGAAGCTTACCGTCTTCGGGGTGAATCTTGCCCGATTAAGATTCGAGCCCATTCCACGAGAGCTGTGGCTTCATCGTGGGCTTTTCATCAAGGTGCTTCGGCAGTGCAGCTTTGCCGAGCTGCGACTTGGCGCTCTGTCCACACGTTTACAAGATTTTATAAAGTGGACGTCAGTGCTTCCGCTGATGCAGCCCTCGGACGTAGGGTCCTGCAGGCAGCTGTAGTTTAAAGTTCTGGATGAACTTGTGTTTAGCGCTGGTTGCGCTTTGTTGTTAAGGTTGTTGGGTTTCTGCCTTTTATTGGTTTTTCCCACCCTTATTTTTGAACTGCTTTGGGACGTCCCATCAGTAATGAATTACTGTGGCTCTCTTCCTTCATCTGCAGCTGAAACACGGATTTTGGTAAAGACTTACCTGTAAAATCCTTTTCAGCGAAGGAAGGAAGAGAGACACAGCACCCTCCCACGGCAGAAGTGTGTTGATGTTTTCAGATGCAGCGCGACCCTTATCTGATAGCGATTATCTGGGCTGAGGTCAGCGCGCTAAGGCTCTGTTCCAGCATCGCCAGCTCATCGCAGTAGTCAGGTTCCGTGAGTAGTACCTGGAACTCTGTGGTTTTTGGCTTTCTTTGCATGCATAACCTGTATCCTTGTGTTTTTTCTCTGAAGTTCCTTCAGAAGGGGTTATGTTGCTCTGCTGGTGATCTTGGCTCTTTTCCTAAAAGCTTTGATACGACTGGAGCTGAGTAGGAGGAGCCCGAGCTGGAGGGGCCAGCCAGTCATCACTCTTTTGATCTGAGGTAACATCCTGATCTGGGGCTCCGCCTACCCATCAGTAATGAATTACTGTGTCTCTCTTCCTTCCTTCGCTGAAAAGGATTTTACAGGTAAGTCTTTACCAAAATCCGTGTTTTCATCAACCATAAATGCTGTTAAAAATCCACATAAAGGAGCCTTTCCTCTTCATCCTGGGATATTTTTGCTTAAAGGGAATCTGTCACCCTAAATTGGCGGGATATTTAAATGATGGCAGTCAGGTCAGATGGGCGGTGTTTTGGGTACTTGCCTTAACATGTTGTTCGCCGCTGTCTCCATTATTTCTGGGAATTGTAGTCGTTGCCCTCCATATAACGCGCCTGCGCATTGCAATCTGCGGGCAAAGCATACTGCGCGTGCGCAATTCAAGGTTGCAATGCGCAGGCGCGTTATATGGAGGGCAACGACTACAATTCCCAGAAATAATGGAGACAGCGGCGAACAACATGTTAAGGCAAGTACCCAAAACACCGCCCATCTGACCTGACTGCCATTATTTAAATATCCCGCCAATTTAGGGTGACAGATTCCCTTTAAATAGATGGAAGAATCAGCAAATGACAATAGAGCATTTACTGTAGGAGCTTGAAGAATAAATGACCAACTTGTGTCAATTCTTGTCGAGAATGAGTATCATTTTAAGGGCTCAACCATATGATCGTGTTATACAGACGTGTGCTGTATCTGTGCACAACGGATCACACCAGTTATTGTACATGGTCAATTTTACACACTGACCAATGGTTTGCATGGACTGGTCCAATATACACTGCTCAAAAAAATAAAGGGGACACTCAAATAGCACATCCTAGATCTAAATGAATGAAATAATCTCATTGAATACTTTGTTCTGTACAAAGTTGAATGTGCTGTCAACATAATCACACATAAATCATCAATGGAAATCAAATTTTTGAACCAATGGAGGCCTGGTTTTGGAGAGACCACCAAAATGAAAGTGGAAACAAGTCGAAATGAAAATCAAAACAAGACCAAATGAAAGTGGAAACAAGTCAAAATGATGCTCAGTATTGTGTGTGGCCTCCACGTGCCTGTATGACCTCCCTACAACGCCTGGGCATGCTCCTGATGAGGTTGCGGATGTTCTCCTGGACTAAAGCATCCATCAACTCCTGGACAGTCTGTGGTGCAATGTTGGTGCACAGTCTGGACAGTCTGTTGGTGGATGGAGCGAAACCTGCTGTCCCAGATGTGCTCAATCGGATTCAGGTCTGGGGAACAGGCGGGCCAGACCATAGCTTCAATGCCTTAGGCCTCTTTCACACTTCAGTCGTGCGACGTCAGTCAAAATCCGTCAAAATGTGAAAAAAAAAACGGATCCGCCATTTTTTTTGGGCGGATCCGTTTTTTTTCCCATAGACTTGCATTAGTGACGGATTTTGACGGATGGTCGTCCGTTTTTGGACGAATCCGCCAAAAAATTGGCGTCCGTCATTTCAAAAAACCGTCCAATGCAACGTTTTTTTTGACCGCCAAAATGGCGGACAACGGCGGATCCGCCATTTTTTACAATGGCCGCCTATGGGCGGCGGATCCGCCAGCATCCGTTTTTGACGGAATCCGCCTGCAGATCCGTCGCCTCTATTAAAAACCATGGTAAAATGCAGAAAACAGTGTCCGGGGTCTCTCTCTCTCTCTCTCTCTCTCTCTCTCGATCTCTCTCTCTCTCTCTCTCGATCTCTCTCGATCTCTCTCTCTCTCTCTCTCTCTCGACCATTTTTGCATCCGTTTTTTTACTTTTCTGACGGATCCGCCATTTTCACGGATGGGCGGACGTCACACAACGGAAGTGTGAAAGAGGCCTTAGTCTTGCTGTAACTGCTGACACACTCCAGCCACATGAGGTCTGGCATTGTCCTGCATTAGGAGGAACCCAGGGCCAACCGCACCAGCATATGGTCTCACAAGGGGTCTGAGGATCTCATCTCGGTACCTAATGGCAGTCAGGCTACCTCTGGCGAGCACATGGAGGATGTTGCAGGCAGCAGGTTCACACTCAGTACATGTGACAGACGTGACAGAGTCTGGAGACGCCATGGAGAGCGATCTGCTTCCTGCAACATCCTTCAGCATGACCGGTTTGGCAGTGGGATGGCAATGGTGTGGGGTGGCATTTCTTTAGAGGGCCGCACAGCCCTCCATGTGCTCTCCAGAAGTAGCCTGATTGCCATTAGGTACCGAGATGAGATCCTCAGACCCCTTGTGAGACCATATGCTGGTGCAGTTGGCCCTGGGTTCCTCCTAATGCAGGACAATGCCAGACCTCATGCGGCTGGAGTGTCAGCAGTTCCTGCAAGATGAAGACATTGAAGCTATGGCTTGGCCTGTCTGTTCCCCAGATCTGAATCCAATTGAGCACATCTGGGACAGCATGTCTCGCTCCATTCACCAACGTCTCATTGCACCACAAACTGTCCAGGAGTTGACGGATGCTTTAATCCAGGTCTGGGAGGAGATCCGTCAGGCGAACATCCGCAACCTCATCAGGAGCATGCCAGGCGTTGTAGGTAGGTCATACAGGCACGTGGAGGCCACATACAATACTGAGCATCATTTTGACTTGTTTCCACTTTCATTTTGGGGGTCTCTCCAAATCCAGGCCTCCATTGGTTCATAAATTTGATTTCCATTGATGATTTTTTGTGATTATGTTGACAGCACATTCAACTTTGTACACAAGAAAGTATTCAATGAGAATTTCAGCAGCAGATGAAGGAAGGGCGACACACTAGTCATTACTAGTGGGTAGGCGGAGCCCAGATGGGATATACACCTCAGATTAAAAAGAATGTTGACCGGCCCCTCCAGCTCGGGCTCCTCCTACTCCAGCTCTCCAGTCTAAAATTTGAGGTCTCAGAGGATAGTCGCTGCTGAAGCAGCTCCTCAGAAGATTTTTTTATTTTTATCGGACAGAGACTTGGACTCAGGGTCTAGAGGTCTCAGGGGTCTCAGCGCTGCTGGACCCCCACCTCTCCCTTGGCGGATCTGTATTACCCTGTAAGGTGGTCCCTGCAGAACCCTGCCGGCCCTGGGGGATGAGGATGGCTTCCCTGGCGGGGACGCAAACCGCGCTTCTGGGGTCACTGCGTTCCCCGCCCTGGGGGGAAGCGATGGGCATAGCGCCACAAATCCCTGGGGGTCCCTGTGGCGCTCGGCTGGGTGAGTACTCTGCATTGATGTGTGAGTGCTTCAGCGACTGCTGCGGCAGCCGCTGCTACATACATGATTGGTGACTGTGTGTTTTTTTGTCCGCAGGTGGATGCCTGCAGGACATGGGAACGGGGCAGGAACGGAGAACGGAGGAGTCCCGCGCTTTTTTTGAAGCCGGCGGGGGGCGTGGCTTCACGCTTTCCCCGGCAGCAAGCGACTCTGAGCACGAGATTCCCTCTGCCTCTTCTCTTCCGGCTCTCTCCTTCAGCGCGGCGGCCATTGCTAGCCTCGGGCTCCTCACTCTCCGCTCCTCCCGTACTAACCGAAGAGAACAGCACCGCGGCCAGCTGGGTGAGTCGCTTCTACCTTCCTGAGGGCAGAAGTTTGACCCCTTCACCCCCACAGCGCAGGCACCTTCCCGGGGTACTGCCACAAGGAACGCCCGCTAAAGTTCACGATAACGACGCAATTACTGCAATCGTTTTTGTGATCGTTGTAAGTCGCTAGTAACTGCCACACTGGACGATCTCTTTAACGTCGCATAAGCGGTTAGCGATCTCCTTGCGTCTGGCGGTCATTGCGATGTGCAAAACAGCGCAATATTTTAGCGATCCTGTTTTTTGTTTAGTGTGGCATACCTTGAGGACTGTACTTTCTACACCTGCTACCTCATAAGAGGCACCTGGGACTCGCACACCTTTTACATTAACAGAGGTTGTGGGGAGTCTGTGACATTAAACCCTTCTTAGGCGGTTAACCCTTAATTGGGGGACAGCTGGGGTAGCTCTCTCTTTAAAAGCTTTAACCCTTCAGCGTTCGTTATTCTTCTTTAAGAAACCACACTGTTCTAGTTACTGACAGGTTTAACCTGACATATACGGTGTGAGGACATGTCAGATCAGGGTCCAGGAGGTGCGGACCGTCTCCCAGATCCGCTACAGGATCAGTCTCGCGTATCTGACACGCAGACCTCGACGGCGTCAAGCGCAGCAGTCGGAGGTCTCAGTGATGTCAAAATGGAGGCCCTCACTCGTTCTATTGATGGCCTGTCTGACCTTATAGGTTATTGGATGTCAGCCAGATCTTTTCATGGCAGGAAGCGACACAGGCCGGTGCCTTCCTTCCCGCGTAGCGATTCGGAGATCTCTGGTATGGAGGGTTCCCCTTCAAGTTCGGATGGAGAGATGTCCGATTCGGATAAGGAGGATCGGCAGGGACACTCTGCCTCTTTTTCGGGCCGTGCAGAAGCTTTTATTGAAGCTATGAGGGAGGCGTTACAGTTACCGGAGGAAGTAACTACACGTCCTGGTAAGTCGGCCCGGATGTTTCAGGAGTCGCATAGGTCGCGTTCGACCTTACCATCCCTGGATGAGCTTAGTAAGGCAGTGGAGAAGGAGCGTCTGTGTCCAGACAAACGTTTTCAGGGGACACGGCTTTTTGAGACACTGTATCCGTGTGCTACGGAGTTGATTGATAATTGGATTCCTTCTCCTGAAGTGGATGTCCCTTTATCTCAGCTTAGCAAATCTTCATTACTTCCTGTTAAAGGGAAGGCGAGTCTGCAGGACCCGCTGGACAGAAAAACGGAGATGGCGGCAAAATCCATCTACGAGGCCGCAGGTCATGGATTCCGAGCAGTACTAGGATCCATGTGTGCTGGTAAAGCTTCCCTGAGCTAGTTGGACCGTCTAAGGACGGTCTGGCAAAATGGATCCCCTTTGTCCGAGATAGAGGGGCTTCTCAATTTTTTGGAAAATGCAGTCCGATATGGCTATGATGCAGGTCTGGACACTGCGTCACTGCTGTCCAGGACACAATCCTCGGCGGTCACAGTCAGAAGAGCTCTGTGGCTTAGACAGTGGACCGGGGACGCGGTTTCCAAGCAAGGTTTGCTTTCTTTAGCTTACAAGGGTGGTCAGCTGTTTGGATCTGACCTCACGGAGCTGATTGCCAAGGCAAAGGCAAAAGAAACGGCTTTACCGCAGAGAAGAGCTGTGGCTTCTGCGTCTGGCAGGCCTAGTACCGGTAGTGGTCGGCGGTCCTTTCGGCCCAGGGGACGGTTCGGTCAGCCCTCTTGGGGATCGGGTCGTCCCTCTTTTTCGGGAAAAAAAGACCGCTCAGAAATCCCGCACTCCCTGGAAACAGAGTTTCCGTCACGACAAGTGGGAAGCGGACAAAAAGCCCGCTAAGGCGGACTGACGCCAGGGTTTCACTCGAGGGCTCTCGAGTGGGGGGTCGCCTGATTCAATTCGAATCGACTTGGGTGTCCCGCGTTTCAGACGCTTGGGTGACGCGGGTTTGTGTCGGCAGGTTACTTCATAGAGTTTTCTTCTCGACCCCCAGACAGCTTTTGCCAATCTCGCATTCCGTCAGAGCCCGAGCTGTTTGCCGCTCTACTACGAGAGGTCGATTCCCTTCTGCAGAAGGGTGTGGTGGGTACCGGTTCCGCCAGAGGATCGGGGAAGAGGGTTTTATTCCAACCTCTTTGTGGTCCCCAAAAAGGAGGGCAAATTTCGCCCCATCCTGGATCTCAAAAGATTGAATCGGCATGTCCACACCCGGAAATTCGCATGGAGTCGCTTCGCTCTGTTGTGGCAGCCTTGTCGCAGAGCGATTTTTTGGTTGTCAATCGACATTCGCGACGCTTATTTGCACGTTCCAATCGGAAGGGCCCACCAACGCTTCCTTCGTTTTGCCATAGGTCAGGACCATTACCAGTTTGTGGCTTTGCCATTCGGGTTGGCCTCAGCGCCCAGAGTTTTTACAAAAATTCTGGCGCCACTCATGGCGATTCTTCGAAGGCAGGGGGTTTACGATTCTCCCTATCTGGACGACCTTCTGATTGTGGTGTCTTCAAAGGAGGCGATGACTGCTCGCAATCTATCCCTTCAGCTCCTGGAGGACTTCGGGTGGCTGGTCAATTGGGAGAAGTCGTCTCTGGAACCGTCGCAGTCAATCCTGCTTTTGGGGATGCATTTCGACACGGTTCGAGCTGTGGTGTCTCTGCCTCCAGACAAGCAAGCATGTCTCCTTCGACATGCACAGGTTATGAAATCTTCGACAGCAATGTCCCTTCGAAGCTGTATGTGCCTTCTGGGTTTGATGGTGGCGTCCATGGAGGCACTCCCGTTTGCCCAGTTTCATTCCAGGGCCCTCCAAAGGTTCATTCTGACCGTTGGGATCGATCGCAGGCTTCGCTGGATTGCAGGGTCAGCATCTCTCACAGGGTACGAGAGTCGCTAGGATGGTGGTTACGTCCAGAAGCGTTATCCCTGGGGAAGTCTTTCCTCCCTCCGAAGTGGTCGGTCATTACCACCGATGCCAGCCTGACGGGCTGGGGGGGTGTCTGGAACGATCTCTGGATTCAGGGAGTATGGTCGTCGGAAGAGTCTGTCTTGCGATCAACATCCTGGAATTGAGGGCGATTTTCCTTTGCCTCCAACACTGGACGGTCCCTTTAAGCGGTCGGCCAGTCCGAGTGCAGACAGACAATGCGACGGCGGTCGCATATATCAACCACCAAGGCGGGACACGGAGTTCCAGGCTCATGGTGGAGGTATCTCGGATCCTGGTATGGGCAGAGACCAGAGTGCCGGCCATCTCTGCGATCCACATTCCAGGAGTTCAGATATACGGCGAACTTTCCCAGTCGCGAGAGGATGGATCCCGGAGAATGGAGTCTTCATCCGGAAATTTTTGCACTGCTGTGCTCCCGTTGGGGAACTCCCTAGTGGATTTGATGGCATCCAGGTTCAATGCCAAGTTACCGACTTTCATGTCCAGGTACAAGGACCCGAAGGCTGTGGCAGTGGATGCTCTGGTGGCTCCGTTGGACCATTTCGAGCTGATCTATGTGTTCCCGCCGATATCCTTACTTCCTCTGGTGTTGCGTCGGATCAGGCTGGAGAGAATCCCGGCTATGTTGATAGCCCCAGATTGGCCAAGGAGGACGTGGTTCTCGACACTGGTGTCGCTTCTGGCAGCGCCTCCATTTCCTCTTCCTCTTCGCCCGGACCTGTTAACCCAAGGGCCCGTTCGTCATCCGGACCTGAAGTCTCTGCGTTTGACGGCGTGGCTCTTGAGACCGAAATTTTGACCCGTCGAGGTTTTTCAGCCGAAGTCATTGCTACCTTGCGAGCTGCCAGAGGTCCGGCTACTACTAGGATTTACCACAAGACTTGGGAAGCCTTCTTTTCGTGTGTGTTCGGGTTCTTCTAGGAACCCGAGGAGTTTTTCCATTCCCAATTTGTTGGCCTTTTTGCAGTACGGGCTGGACAGGGGTTTGGCAGTTAGCACTTTGAAGGGTCAGGTTTCTGCTCTGTCCTTGCTATTTCGGAAGGCTATCGCTTCGCGTAGGGACGTACGTTCCTTTTTCGCGGAGTAACCCGTCAGTTTCCGCCGCGGAAGGCGCTTGTGTCTCCTTGGCGGTCAATCTTGTTTTGGAGGCTCTTCAACATGGACCTTTTGAGCCTATGGACTCTGTTAACCTTTCCTTGCTTTCTTGGAAGGTTGCTTTCCTTGTGGCGGTCACCTCTTTGAGAAGGGTTTCTGAGTTGGCGGCTCTTTCTTGTTCGCCTCCCTTCCTGGAGTTTCACCCGGATCGCGTAGTGCTTCGCACACGGGGCGACTTCCTACCTAAGGTTGTGTCACAATTTCATGTTAACCAGGATATTGTGTTGCCCTCGCTTTGTCCGGTGCCGAGGAATGCAAAGGAACGGGCCTTGCACACTTGGATCTGGTGCGGGCTTTGAAGTTCTATTTGTCTATTACTCAAAGTTTTCGGAAGTCGGACTCTCTGTTTTGTTTCCAGCAGGTCGTCGGCGTGGTCAACGAGCTTCCAAGGACATTATAGCTCGTTGGATTCGGTCGGCCATTTTAGAGGCTTACCGACTTAAGGGCGAACCTTGCCCGGTTAAGATTCGAGCTCACTCAACGAGAGCTGTGGGTTCATCATGGGTCTTTCATCAAGGGCCTCGGCAGCTCAGCTCTGCCGGGCGGTGACCTGGCGCTCCGTCCACACGTTTACAAAATTTTATAAGGTGGACGTCAGTGCTTCCGCTGATGCGGCCTTAGGACGAAGGGTCCTACAGGCGGCTGCAGTTTAGAGTTTTTCCGTTAACTTGTATTTAGCGCTAGTTGCGCATTTATTTAGGTTGTTGGGTATCTGCCTCTGTTGGTTTTTTTGCCCACCCTTATTTTTGGACTGCTTTGGGACGTCCACTAGTAATGACTAGTGTGTCTCCTTCCTTCATCTGCTGCTGAAAGACGGATTTTGGTAAGAACTTACCTGTAAAATCCTTTTCAGCAAAAGAAGAAGGGAGAACACACATCCCTCCCATGGCAGAAGTGTGTTGTTGTGTTTTCAGATGCGGCGTGACCCTTCTCTGATAGCGATTATCTGGGCTGAGGTCGGCGCGCTAAGGCTCTGTTCCAGCATTGCCAGCTCATCGCAGTAGTCAGGTTCAGTAAGTAGTACCTGGAACTGTGTGGTTTTTTCCTGTTACATGCATAACCTGTATTTTTGTCTTTTCTCTGAAGCCCTTCAGAAGGGTTATGTTGCTCCGCTGGTGATTTTTGCTTTTCCTTAGCTTGTGTTACGACTGGAGAGCTGGAGTGGGAGGAGCCCGAGCTGGAGGGGCCGGTCAACACTCTTTTTAATTGAGGTGTCTATCCCATCTGGGCTCCGCCTACCACTAGTAATGACTAGTGTGTCCCCCTTCCTTCTTCGCTGAAAAGGATTTTACAGGTAAGTTCTTACCAAAATCCGTCTATTTCATTCATTTAGATCTAGGTTGTGTTATTTGAGTGTTCCCTTTATTTTTTGAGCCATATATGTGCGTATACCGCAGACCGCTGTGCAGACATGACTGGCCTCCCGAGTTTTAGTTTTAGTGGGGCTGTCTGAACCTGGCCTGAGAATGAGTTACGAAAAATGCAGGGAAGAGGAATGTTCTGACTCCATCAGTTGTTTGTTTTGTTTTTTTTTTTTTACAGAAAAGGAAGATTTAAATACCTGCTTTTATTCATTACTTTCGCAACCTTCGCTAGTGTTACAAATTTTCCCTCATCCTCTCTTCTGTCATCAGAAAGTGTTTGAGCCAAGTTTTGTGTTTCCCTCTCTTTTCTCCCCTTTGCCCCTCCCTAATTATAATCGCAGCAAGGATTCTAATGACTGCAAATCCTTTTATCTATATGTAGAGGCCTTATATCTCTGCATATGTCACATTCCCTCTGACTGTTTTTTTTTCCTTTCTATTATGATACCACTGACAATAGGTGATGGCCACAGGGCACCCTCTTCCTCTCCCGGCACATTGATGTCTGCACGTATAACAGTGCATTTCCCCAAGATTCCCCCACAGAAATTCAGCCCCTACAGACACCAGTTTTCTATACCCATGAATCCGCTGCAAAAAAATCTTTCAAAAGCCCTCTTCAAAGCTGATTGTTTCCCCTGTAATCATGTAAAGAAAATGTTAACCGATTAGAAAATGAAATATAAATGATCTTTTACAAGACTGTCAGACAGTTTGCAGTCCCATGTAAATTCAAATGATTGTACCTTATGTGTCATAGTTTGAAAAGCTGTGAAAGAAAACTTGGCACTCAACTTAAGTGATGAAAATGAAATTTTATTGCAGTCCAAACAAGACAACGTTTCGGTCCAAGTCGGACCTTCATCAAAGTACTGCAGAAATTAAACATAATGAATTATAGACATATGTACAATATATATCATGTTATATTGTGTAAACATGAGGAAGTAATTATTATGTATTTTATATTACATTAAAAAATAAAGAGAAAAAAGAACAAAGAAAAGGAAAACAAAAGGAAGGAATGCCTACCAGACTGCTTTATGAAGTGTCCGATTTGTGGACTAGTGATCACACGTAGCGTGTGGTGATCTATAACTGGATAAATTGCACGTGAATAAGTCAACTGGTAACAAGTGAAACAGACAACATGATTATAGTTATATAGTGATAAGACACATATGGAAGGAGTGAGGTATATATATATTTATCAATAGATGGTGCACAGGACGCTAGACTGTGGTATAATTGACCAGACAAGTCAGCTGGTGCACTAAATGACAGAATTGTGTATAGGAATTAACCTGAGCCAGTTGGAGTTTAGTGGCTGGACTTTCAATGTGAGCTAAAGTAATTGCATAGGTCCAAAATGGATAATGTATAACGATCATGACTGTTGGAACACCCCAAATGACTACAATAATGTTGTCAGCATGTAGCAATAGTAATATTATAAACGCTTACTGTGTGACAAATGGAGATCTCCTTGTGGTCTGTTACACGCAGTGACTCCAGTATGCCTAAAGTAATATAGTGTAAGTATATTGGTCCAAAATTATATATGGTATACTGAGAAATAGAATTTACTTATGAGTGAAATGTTGCTTCTCCTTGCTAATTGGTGCCGATGTGGGTCCAGCGTCCTAAAAAAGTCCCCATGAAAAATCAATGTAACCGGTCGCAGGAACTAACAGAGTGAACTTTAAATCCCTTTACGTTGGGGACGGTGTGCGTGCTCGGGGCCCCCCAAACGCTATCCGCCGCTGTTGGAGCGGGGCCCGGGCTAATTAGCCACCATTTTATTTGTGAAGGGGCGGGAGTCTCTGTGACGCGAAGGGAAGTGCGTCTTGGGAAGTGGCGATGTCTGTGCGTTCCAAACGTGATCGCTTGGTTCCAAAACCGTACTGTGATTAAAAGGCTTGAAAGGGACGTGAAACAAATCTGGTAAGCGTTTAAGGCTTTTTATGTATAAGGGGCGCTGATGGGGGAAAAGTAAAAAAAAGGTGATATGTTTTTTTCAACTACTTAATGATATAGCGGGACTTTCTACAATGGGAACGAGAGGGGAAAAGGGTTTTAGAGAATCCAGAGGGTTTGGCAGTAGAGGAACATATTCTTATTCAATTTTCAATATAGGCACTCTGTAAAAAAAGGAATAAAATTTTGTAAAAATTTTGGGAAAAAAAACTGATTAGCAAAAATGAAAGACAACGAGACCAAAGAAAAGACATAATACGAGTATATAAAAAAATGTAGATCGTTTTCCCTATTAAGACCAGGGGGGACATAGTTTGTAATTGATGATCCAATAGGATCTCCTTTTTCATGAATTTTATGCGGTCCCCCCCTCGTCTTGTTGGCTTATAAATTTAATATCGAAATTTCAAATTTTGCAAGAATGACCTTTTTTAAAAAATGGAATGGTATTGGTAAAAGATATTCTTACAAGTATAGTCGATTTGTGTTTTGAGATTCTATCTCTTATGGGTTGAGTGGGTTTCCCCAATAATAAAAGGGCCACACGGGCATTTTAACAAATAAATTGCAAAGGATTCGCATTTGAGTAATCCTTATGTGATACTTTTTACCCAATGGGATGTGAAAAAGTATCTCCTTTTTTACATATTGCCTGTGTGAAATGAAAAAATGGGGGATGTACCCCTTTTAGGTCTCGTGAAATCTCTGTGTGGAGGGGATCCTGGGGTTTTAAAGTCACCCGACTAAAGAGTCTCAATGTTGGAGGTCGTTTTTAAAAAAAGAAAGGGTTTTAAACTCTTTTAACCCCAGGGTTTCGTCTTTAAATGTTCCAATGCTTACGTAT
>JARQOD010000001.1:337127241-337195767 GCA_033576555.1 Oophaga sylvatica | reverse complement strand
AAACAGGATTAAGAATCTCCATGATCTTATAAGGTCCAATGAACCTAGGCTTAAATTTAGGAGATGCCACTCTCATAGGAATATTTCTTGAGGACAACCAGACCAAGTCCGCCACTTTAAACCGAGGACCATCAGTCCTATGCCGGTTAGCAAACCGCTGGGCCCTCTCCTGAGAGAGGGACAACCTCTCCACAACCTGGTCCCAAATCTGCTGCATACGCTCCACAACAGAGTCAACACCTGGACAGACAGAAGCCTCCGTCTGTCCTGAAGAAAATCGAGGGTGAAACCCAGAATTACAGAAAAATGGAGACATCAAAGTGGCAGAGCTAGCCCTATTATTAAGAGCAAACTCAGCCAAAGGCAAAAAAGAGACCCAGTCATCCTGATCAGCAGACACAAAGCATCTTAGATAAGTCTCCAATGTCTGGTTTGTTCTCTCAGTTTGACCATTGGTCTGAGGATGAAACGCCGAGGAGAAAGACAATTGAACACCAATTTTAGAACAAAAGGTCCTCCAAAATCTGGAAACAAACTGGACTCCTCTGTCAGACACAATGTTCTCAGGAATGCCGTGTAAACGAACCACGTGCTGAAGGAACAAAGGCACCAATTCAGAGGAGGAAGGCAACTTAGGTAATGGCACAAGATGTATCATCTTGGAAAACCTATCGCAAATCACCCAGATGACGGTCATTCTCTGAGAAACAGGGAGGTCGGAAATGAAATCCATAGAGATATGGGTCCATGGTCTCTTGGGCACAGGTAATGGCATCAACAAACCACTAGAACGAGAGCAAGGCTTGGAGCGAGAGCAAGTCCCGCAGGACTGCACAAACTCCCTGACATCACGAGACAAGGTAGACCACCAAAAGGACCGACTAACCAAGTCTCTGGTACCAAAAATTCCGGGATGACCGGCCAACGCGGAACAATGAATCTCAGACATTACACTCTTTTTCCACTGGTCCGGGACAAACAATTTCCCAACAGGGCAGCGCTCGGGCTTATCCTCCTGACACCCCTCCAGAGCCAGTCTCAAATTGGGCGAGATGGCGGAAAGAACTACACCCTCTTTCAAAATAACAGAAGGATCAGATAACTCAGGAGAGTCCGCCAGGAAACTCCTCGAGAGGGCATCCGCCTTAACATTTTTAGTGCCAGGAAGAAATGAAACCACAAAATTAAAACGTGTGAAAAACAAGGCCCACCTGGCCTGTCTAGGATTAAGTCGCTTGGCAGATTCCAGATAAACTAGATTCTTATGGTCAGTAAGGACCACCACCTGATGTTTGGCTCCCTCCAGCCAATGTCTCCACTCTTCAAAAGCCCACTTCATGGCCAATAAGTCCCGATTACCCACGTCATAATTACGTTCAGTGGGAGAAAATTTTCGAGAGAAAAAGGCACAAGGGTTACTTAGAGGTCTCTGGATCTCTTTGGGACAAAACGGCACCTGCCCCAATTTCAGAGGCATCCACCTCCACCTGAAATGGTAGAGAAACATCAGGCTGCCGTAGAACAGGAGCAGAAGTGAATCTCTGCTTAAGTTCCTGAAATGCAGAGACTGCCTCAGGAGGCCAATTCACCACATCAGAACCCTTCTTGGTCAAATCAGTTAATGGTTTAACAATAACAGAGAAATTACCAATAAATTTACGATAAAAATTGGCAAAACCCAAGAATCTTTGAAGAGCCTTTAATGAAGTAGGTTGGACCCAATCACAGATGGCCTGAACTTTGACCGGGTCCATTTCAATAACAGATGGGGACAAAATGAATCCCAGAAATGAGATCCTCTGAACGCCAAAAAGACACTTTGATCCCTTCACATACAGAGCATTCTCTCTCAAAATCTGGAACACAGTCCGAACATGTTTTACATGAGAGTCCCAGTCATTGGAAAAAATCAAGATATCATCCAATAAACAATCAGAAATTTATCCACAAAATCCCTGAAAATGTCATTCATGAAGGACTGGAAGACAGAAGGAGCATTAGTGAGCCCAAAGGGCATCACAAGGTACTCAAAATGCCCCTCCGGGGTATTGAATGCCGTCTTCCATTCATCCCCGTGCTTAATGCGAATAAGGTTATATGCCCCCTGAGGTCAAGCTTGGTAAACCAAGTAGCGTTTTTCACCCTGGAAAACAGGTCAGAAATCAAGGGTAACGGGTATTGATATTTCACTGTAATATCGTTCAAGAGACGATAATCAATACACGGCCTTAATGAACCATCCTTTTTGGCCACAAAGAAAAAACCGGCACCCAAGGGTGAAGAGGATGGTCTGATATGACCCTTCTCCAATGACTCCTTGATATAAGACCGCATAGCGTCATGTTCAGGTACAGACAAGTTAAAAAGGCGACCTTTAGGGAATTTACTACCAGGCACTAATTCAATAGCGCAGTCATAGCTCCTATGGGGAGGTAAGGATGCAGATTTACTTTCGCTAAACACATCAGAAAAATCAATCAAAAAGTCAGGAACATCCTGAGCCTGGGGGGAGGCAGAAAAAACAGGAGTGTTGGTATTAACACATTGGCAGCCCCAACTGGTAACAGACACAGATTTCCAATCCAAAACAGGATTATGAGACTGTAACCAAGGGAAACCCAGTACGATAATGTCATGCAGATTATAAGAACCAAAAATTTGCAACTCTCCTGATGATCAGGTTCTACCCTCATTATCACCTGAGTAGAGAACTGAGGTTTATTCTCAGCCAAAGGGGTAGAATCGATCCCCAGTAGGGGAATAGACTTCCGTAGGGGTATCAAGGGAAACCCACAACGTTTAGCAAAATCAAAATCCATCAGGTTAATAGCTGCTCCAGAATCAACAAAAGCCTGAGCAGAAAATGAGGACAGAGAGCATATCAGAGTAACAGTTAATAAAAACTTAGTCTGAACACTACCCAAGACAACTGAGCGTGCAAAACGTCTTCCCCGCTTAGGGCAGACTGAAATAGCATGAGAGGCATCACCACAGTAGAAACATAACCCATTGCGCTTTCGAAATTCATGACGCTGTGCCCCAGAAACCACTCTATCACACTGCATGGATTCAGAAGCAGATTCACAAGGCAACATTATTCCACGCATACCTTTCCGCTCACGCAAACGTCTGTCAATTTGAATCGCTAATGACATAGAATCATTGAGACCAGAGGGAACAGGGAATCCCACCATAACATCCTTTATATTATCTGACAGTCCCTTCCGAAAAAGAGCTGCCAAAGCGTCGTCATTCCATTTGGTCAGGACTGCCCACTTACGGAATCTCTGACAGTATAACTCAGCGTCCTCAAGCCCCTGACTTAATGCCAACAAAGTTTTTTCAGCTTGATCAGTGACATTGGGCTCATCGTACAATAACCCCAAAGCCTGAAAAAACGCATCAACATCACTCAAAACAGGATCCTCAGGTGTCAGGGAAAAAGCACAATCCTGAGGTCGCCGCGCAGGAGAGAGATGACAATTTGAACCTGCTGCGCTGCGTTCCCTGAGGACTTAGATTTTAAGGCAAAAAACAATTTACAGTTATTTTTGAAATTCAGAAACTTAGCTCGATCCCCTAAAAACAAATCTGGCATGGGAATCCTAGGTTCCACAACAGGCAACCTAGCAAGATAGGTAGCAATACTCCGAACCTCAGTGGCAAAGCTGATCCACACGGCCAGACAACTGTGCAAACTCCATTGAGAGAGAAAAAAAATCCTCCTCAGCACCCAGAGATACAGAGGGAAAAAAAAAATGCAACAAACAGAAAAAATAAAAAATCTCTGAAAACTTTTTTCTTTCCACAATATTTTTCCCTTCTGTGAGTACCATATAATTTTCAGTTTAGGCCGGTGATACTGTTATGATTTGGTAGCTGAGGAGAGCAGGCAAAAAAGGAAATACACCAGAGCAGTTGGAAACTGAGATTGCAGCACCCCGACTAACCACCACAACCAGAGGCAGCCGTGGAGCGTTCCCACGTTGGTCCCAGACGCCTCGTCACAGCCTGAGAAACTAACTACACCTAAAGATAGAAAGAGGAAAGCTATCTGCCCCGGAGCAATCCCCAAAGAACATAGAAAGCCCCCAAACATGTAATGGCAGTTAGACAAGAAGTAATACTGACACAGACAGAAAATAGTATGAGCAAACGTTGGGGCCCAAACTTACTAAATAGAAAAGGATAGGAAGGGCACTTACTGCAATCCCAAAAAACCCTGAAAAGCACCAACTCTACTAATTTCAAAAACACCTGAGATCACACGACCTCTACCACCTAAATTAGTTCTCTGGTGTAACCAAAAACAAAACAGCAGCCACTGAAAAAACTGGAAAAAGCAAATGTACAAACATCAGTGGCTGAACTGAACTGAGAGGGCAAAAGCCCCCAGAAGGGACCCTGAAGGCCCCCACAGAAGTGCAGGACAAAATGCAAAAATCAAGCACAAAAACAAAAAAGAAGAAAATGTCTTATCTGTTAGCAGGAGATTCAGACACGACACAGCAGGCTACCAAGGAAACAGGAATCAAGGATTGAGACCAGAACAATTGATCACCGGCAACCCTGATGGGAAGGCGACTCCCTTATATAAGACCAGTCAGTAACACCTGATTCCCAATCCTCACAATCTTCACTGGACAGTCCAGTACCGTTTGTAACCACCAGAGGGAGCTTCCGCTCAGAACTCATTTCCAGCCTATTCACAACACTTAGCCTTAACTTTTTTTCACAAAAATGTTACTTTAGCCCCATTTTTTTATTTTCACAAGGGTAACAGGAGAAAATGGATCCCAAAATGTGTTGTTCAATTTATCCTGAGCCTGCCGACACCCCATATGTCAGGGAAAACCACTGTTTCGGTGTACGGCAGGACTCAGAAGTGAAAGCACCGTTTATAACGTAGCGCTGTGAAAATAAAAAGTCACATTTTTCCCACAAATTTTCTTTTAGCCCCAAATTTTTTATTTTCACAAAGGTAACAAGAGAAAATTTAACCCCAAAATTTGTTGTGCAATTTCTCCTGAGTGCGCCAATACCCCATATGTGGTCGAAAACTACTTTTGAGGCACAGTGCAAAAGTTCAGAAGGGAAGAAGTGCAATTTAATTGTGCCATTTTACATTGGCAGAGCCCCCAAGGTGCCATTTTTAAAAAATGGCACAAACATTTTTCTGTTCTGCTGAATGTGGTAATACCCCATATGTGACTTTATAGTACTGGTTAGCCATACTGTAAGACCTGGGAGGGACAGAGCGCTATTTGCTTCCTGGTGCGCAGATTTTACTAGAGTAGTTTGAGGACTCCATATACAGAGCCCCTAAGTGCTAAAAGAGCAGAACCCCCCCCCCCATCACGTGACCCCATTTTGGAAATCATACCCGACAAACATGTGGATGCTAAATGTGGTTTAGGCACATTGAGGTTCAAAAGGGAGGGGGGCATTTGGATTTGGGAGCACAGAATTTGCAGAATTTCTTTTGTGAGGCAAGGAGCAATTTTCTTTTCCAGAGCATATGTGCTACCAGTAACGTGGAATCCCCCTATATTTCCGGTAACATAGGACGGACCTGAGTGGGGACTTGATTTTTCTGTGGGTTGAGCTGAAGCTTTTATTGGGATCATTTTACATATTTTGGGATCACATTTATCTGTCCCTCTACGCTGAGCACTTAGGCTAGTTTCACACTAGCATTCAGCAGGGCTGAGGAGTGCTGCGTACTTCCTACGGTAAGCCTCGCCCACTGCCACACCTCTTCCTTCAGCTCCGCCTACATCAGAATGCATCCTGCGTACCCTATCTTTAACATTGGGTACACAGGCCATGCGAATGTATGTGGATGCCTGCGCATATGTCATTTTGACTCCGCACCAACCGCAACAAAATGCAACATGTTGCGTTCGGCGCAGCGTCAAAACAACGCATGCGCAGGCATCCACATGTCGTTTTCAGCTATACCAATGTTAAAGATAGGTACGCAGGACTCATGCCGATGTAGGCGGAGCTGAAGGAAGAGGTGCGGCAGTGGGCAGGCATACCAGAGGAAGGATGCAGCCTTCTGCAGTCCTGCCGAACACTAGTATGAAACTAACCTTACTTTGGCGTTTCCCTCTAAATCTCCAAGTGACGTGATTAAGAAGAAACCCCAGGGGATTGCCTATAATAACAAAGCAGAGTTACTTTGGACTCAGTCTGGTCTCTGTTCAGCATTGTCCTTCTTTTCAAAGGAGCACAAAACTGGCGGACTGTGCTTTTATGCACACCTAAAAAGACAGACACTGCCGAATCACTCACAGGCCAGACAGAGTTTACAGTGTCTCCATCTGCCTCATTATAGGGAATCTTCCGCCAGGGGTTCCGTCTGAATCACGTATTTCAGAGATTTACACGGAAACCCCAGAGTAAGCGCTCAGCACAGAGTGCAGGATAAATGTGCGCCAAGCCTTACTGCGATCTTTGGCAGGCAGAATGAAAAAGTCAACAGCAGGTGAAGAAATGGTTTTATTTATTTTTTAAGCTTGTGTGTTGTAAGTGATTCAGGTTGGTGCAATTACAGCGATACCAGACTTATATTAGTTTTTTATATTTGGCTGCTGTCACACACTTTAAGACTAGGGTTGAGCATTCCGATACATTGGATTTCAGGTATCGGAAGTAAGTCTATGGGAACAAAATATCGGAAGTACTTCCGATACTTACTTCCGATATTTTGTTCCCATAGACTTACATTGGATTTCAGGTATCAGAAGTATCGGAATGCTCAACCCTATAATTAAGACGCTTTTTTCGCCATATTTTGAGAACTATAATTTTTCAATATTTTTGCCAAGTCGTGAGGGCTTGTTTTTTTGCGGGACGAGTTGACGTTTTTATTGGTACCATTTTCGGGCACATAACATTCTTGGATCTCTTTCTATTCCGATTTTTGGGAGGCAGAATGAACAAAAAACAGAAATTCAGGAATTTTTTTTGGGGGGGGTTCTTTTATGCTGTTTTGCATGTGGTAAGGCGACTTTATTCTTAGGGATAGTATGGATTACAGCGATACCACATTTATGTCTTTTTTGCGCTTTTACACAAACTTTTATAGAAAAAATTATTATTTTTGCGTTGGTGTATTCTGAGAGCTATAACTTTTTATGCTGTATGGCGGTTTCTTTTGTGAGTGACTAAATGTCGTTTTCAGCTATACCATTTTTATCTATATTCGTCTTTTTGATTATGTTTTACTCCACTATTTTTCCAGTGGTATGATGAAAAAGCATAGTTTGCCACTTTTTTTTTATGGCGGTCACTGAAGGGGTTAACTAGTGTGACACTTATAGATTGGGTCTTTCTGGATGCAGCGATATCAAACGTACTTTTTTTTTTTTTTACATAAAAGTGTATTTATTAGTGTAATATTGTTTTGTAATTGTTTATATTTTTACAATTTTTTTTTTTTACTTTGATTGCATTGTACCTGTACAGAAAGCTTCTGAGATCATGCCTTGAGCTTGGTCTCAAAAGCTTTACGTAGCTTGGTGACCCACGGGTCGTCATGATGACGATTGGGCCGCAGTGATGATGTTACACCTCCTGTACGATCATGCTGTGATCGGTCAATCAGTGATCTGAGGGCGGGGACTGACGGCATGAGTCCCTGCACCTCTTCCCGTGCCGCTCAGGTGTCACTGCGTGTCTACATAGAGCCTGAGAAGAGTGGAGATAGATGGAAAACAAGTAGGTAGGAAGGCGTCTATAAATGACTGGCCCTGTCCTGAAGCACTGAGCGTCTGTACTTGGTTTAAACAGTCATTTTGTGCTTAAAGACTCACTTTTAAAAACATTTACATGTTTGCAACAAATGGGGAGATTTATCAAGCTTAATTTGGCAAAATGTTTGTGCAATTAACAACCCCAAAAACTGTTTTTCTTGACTAGCACCATATTTATCATGTTTTGACACTTTTTGTGCTATGTTCGACAAAGGGGCATGGCCAAGGCTGTGTGCACACATTGCGGATTTGCTGCGAATCCGCAAGAGATTTACAGTACAATGTAAATCTATGGGAAAAAAAAACAAAACGCTGTGCACATGCTGCGGAAATGCAGCGGTTTATTTTCCACAGTATGTCAATTCTTTGTGCGGATTTCGCAGCGTTTTTACACCTATTCCATTATAGGAATCCGCAGGTGTAAAAACGCAGAGAAAATCCGCAGGAATTTTGACCTGCGGATTCTGCCAATAATAACAGATTCCGCGTGGAAAATTCTGCACACGAATTCGCAACGTGTGCACACAGCCTTACAGGCAGCTTTCTCTCCCAAATCCTCCCTACACAAGAGCGCGCGTCATGTTCTCTACGAGTCACTACCAGACTCTGCTTATGTTGCCGATAATTTCATCATTAATACTGACCAAAATACAGGTGGGTAAATGTACTCAGACTAAAGCTGGCTGAACTCATCGATAGGGACAAACTCAGCTGATTGACAGTTGAGAGATGTCAATGGCACATGTCTAATTTCAGACTGCCAATCACATCATGCACCCAGATAAGCCACCTTGTCAGTTGGCGGCTTTCTCATAGAGAACACAGGAGCGCTTGCTCAGCCGAGTGTCAGCTGACAGCCGTGTAATAGATAGCTTTTCCCAAAATAATTTATTAAAGCACTGCTCCAGCATTTTCCCCCTCCCCCTGTATGATACTCGTCCTCTGGCGTTTTCAGCAGTTTTTGCTGGTTCTGGTCTGTCTCCTGCAGTTTGGGACCTGCTGGCCATTTCATAGGGTGAGCCGTGGGTCACTAATTAATGTAAGTCTAGGAGAGCTTCGTTCTGCCTCTCAGACTTGTATTGAGAGCTTGTGACGTAGCTTCTGAGCAGTGAAGCCACAAGATGGCGCCGCAGGACTGGAGCGGCGCAGAAAACTGAATACAACAATGCTGGAGTGGGGCGTTAAATGTGTATTCCCTTCTGGGATCTTTGTGGAGTATCATTAGGACACGATAAATATCTGATAGATCGGGATACCAGCTCTGGGATCAGGAGCGAACACACTATTGGTGCAACATGTATAGCCACACAAGGCCTAAGAGGTAAGGGGGCCCACTACCACCATTAAGTTGCTGGGAACTTCTGTCCAAGACACATTATTGGTCTGCAAGTGGCCCATACACTGTTCATGCACAAGAGTTTGCTTGTATTGTGTTCACTTTTGCCTGCAAACCACATGTATTGGCAGAATGGGGGTCGCCTGATCCTGATTGGCACTCCAGAGTTGAGGTTTCATGAGCACCTGGTATTGTCGTCTGCTCCACATTTGAAGGAGGTGCAAGACTGGTTTGATACTTGAGATCACAGCAGTAGATATAAGTGTGGAATGGTATTACACCTTTAAAGGGAATCTGTCACCCTAAATTGGCGGGATATTTAAATGATGGCAGTCAGGTCAGATGGGCAGTGTTTTGGGTACTTGCCTTAACATGTTGTTCACCGCTGTCTCCATTATTTCTGGGAATTATTTCTGGTAATTGTAGTCGTTGCGCATTGCAATCTGCAGGCAAAGCATACTGAGCGTGCGCAATTCAAGATTGCAATGCGCAGGCGCGTTATATGGAGGGCAATGACTACAATTCCCAGGATTAATGGAGACAGCGGTGAACAACATGTTAAGGCAAGTACCCAAAACACCGCCCATCTGACCTGACTGCCATCATTTAAATTTCCCGCCAATTTAGGGTGACAGATTCCCTTTAAAAAGCTTTCCCATAAATGATATTTATCACCCATCTACATAATAGGTGATAAACATGAGCAGCCCCACCAAGTATTAGACTGGAGGACCCAAGATCCTCCAAGTGTTTCTTTAATCGGAAACAACTGTTTGGAATGAATCTAAGTGAGATCATTGCATGTGTTACAGCAAGGAGTAGGCTGGAGCTCCACAATCCTTCAGTGTGCGAGGCATGGCATGCCAGGTTAGTCTATGGAAATGTGTAGCAGCTCGTACGTACATATTATGGAGTTTTGTATTGGGAGCCTAAATTAAAGTTTTTAGGTTTGTCATTTTCTGGTATCCGTTCTGTACACAAAAACACAAGATTAGAGGAATGTAAGCAACATTTAAAGGGTTGTCTGACTATATATATTTTTAGGCATGGAGTCTTTGAAAATAAACCGAGGCATACTCATCTTCCAGCTCCCCCAAGGATCCAGCACAGACCACTCCAGAAGTTGCCGCACTATTGCAGTCTGGAATGGGCTGCAGCAGTCAGGGGCCTGGAAGACCTCATCCTCCATGCTAAGGCATTGTTCTTGTCATCTGACCATTGCAGGCAGTCCCAGGCCACACTGATGCTGTAACTGCACTGGTGCACAGTTTATAGAGGACTGCTCTAAAATCCTTACCAGTCAGCAGCATTATTGGGGCATAATGTATTTCAGTGTGGATTATGCAGCAAAAATATATGTCGAACCAATATGTGGCTTTTTTACATGTGAATGAGGTTTAGGAAAGTTTAACCGTAAATACAAAAAAAATCTGTGTGCCGTTATTGCTTCTGAATCTCTGGGTGTAATCAGATGGCCGTACAAATCGGACTGAGATTGGAACGCAGTACACGACCTAGCATGCGATTCTTCAGACCCGAGCGTGACCGCTTCATGTATTTCTATGCAGCCGTCGTCACACTCAGTCGGGAGAGCCGCCGGCCAATCCTTGCATTGTGTTGCAATATCGGTCCCATCATCTGACTGTCCCCTAATAGATAAAACCCCACACCAACTTCCTATAATCCATCTGGTGACTATGGATTACACTTGACAACAGGCAGCGGAGGGGTCAGCAAGTTTGACGGAAGGGAGAAACTTTGTGGCTGGTGCTTTGGAATAATTTTGGTGGGGAGGGGAAAAAAGTGTGTGAAATAAAAATCTTAAAATTTTGTTTTAGGCCGTACACTCCGCTCCCGAGTGCCGGGAATTCACATGTGAGACTCGTCCGTGTTTCTCGCATGTGTGATCCCGGCCATAGAAGGAAAAAGCTGATCTTGTGACACCAGTTCTAATAATTCCAGGAAACATAGAAAATAAAAAATAAGTTTCAAAGTAGCGCCAACCTCTTCTTTAGGAAAAATCACCAATCTTAAAAGTTTGACAACTTGATATTTGATAACTAATATGCTAGAGTACTATGGTGATGTAACACATGGCTCCACACAAAGTTAATATAACCAGAGTTTTTTTTTATATATTTTTTTTAGATACAACAGTCTCCAGGCAAGCAGCATCTTCCTCAGTTTGTCGGTATTTTATATGTATCTGGCCGCTGACACTTAAACTCCATCACATGAAACTGTCAGAAACACCTACTGTATGGGCCCACGTAAAAGAATCAAAGACAGAAAACGGCTCATATTTGCATATTATTTTTATAAACATCGGCAATGTTTTAGTACAAGCAGCGATCCCACATCACTGACACATTGAAAAGTTATTACAAAACGCAGCATTGTCATATAGAAATATAGGGGAGTGGGGGGAACCATCTTCACCAAAGGTGTCAACTTGTTAATAGAAGAAAAAGACAACACACATGCCCTTGTAAACATTTATGGTGCAAAAATTGAAACGTGCAAAGAGAAGCGCAATCCTGTTTCCTTTAGAGATGTGGCTCAGGCCGCTTGTAGGCCATTTATAGAAAGTGGTACATGTATGTTCAGTTACTGCATACAAGTATTCAGACTATAGTTAAAGAGAACCCGTCAATTGATTCAGGCTGTCCAAACCGCGGGCAGGATGATTGAAACTCTGGTGTATTGCAGAAAATAATATATGTGGCTGCAGAGAAGTACTTTAGTTATGGACCCTGACCAGATCTTCAGAGATGTGACTAGTCCGTTCCTCCCAGCGCCGCAGCTGGTGAGTGACAGATCTCTTCCTCGTGTGTACATAGCAAGAGAACCGGTCAATCACCTGGAGCGGCGCTGTGAAGATCCTGCCAGAAGCGACGGCAGACTAATCTGGTCTCTGGCAATGGTCCCTGGCCAGATCTTCAGATTACATTTGTTCTGAAAAGCTCAGTTACGCAGCATGAATCACTTGACAGGTCCCCTTTAGTTTCAGGGAATACTGACATATTCTGTCTGAACCCTCAATATTAATATACAGTGCACTTGTTAAGAACACATCTCCAACCAGAGGTTCCTGAGCTACAATTTCCAGTGCTGAAAATTATAATTTCCAAACAAACTGGGGAGCCACAAGTTGGAGACCACTGTGCCAAAGCTGGTCATACACAGAGTAATGGCTTTTGCCAAGCTCTCGGAGGGCCGACAGCTATTTCACCTGACTCCACCATCAACATAGAAGTTTATTTCAATGAGGAATGTATCGGGTATTTTAGCAGTTTGTTCTCCTTCTGCTAATATATAGGAGACCCACACTGACTGGATCAGTTCATGATATTTATAGTCAGAGCATGTAAGGTGCATGAGCAGCTTTAGGGGTTACAAAAAAGCAACTATTGCCATCTCTGGCAGGTAAACTCAGCCTGTCTTTATGTATGCGCTACGGGCAAGTGTTGGTCAGGATCTTGAAGTCATACGGTATGTGTGTATTCAGGAAGATCAAATAAACTGCACTTTTTGCCACTTCCAATGTGCTTGTGGTCTGCTATGCCTTACAGCATAGTAATCAGAGAAAAGTTGACAAAACGTCAATATGAAAAATTCATCTTCATAGATAAAACTTCATAGTTTTAGGTTTAGTAAACCAGCACAAAAAAATATCATACAAAAGATTAGATTATCTCCAACAGACAAATAACACATCCATGCTAAACAGAATAATCCTTGGCAATTCTAGACTACTGCACTGGCGGCAGCGAGAAATGAGCAATGACATCTATCCACATGGATGGAGATGTGTATTAATGGGATTTCATTTAAAGGAGACTTCTGGCGATTTTAAAGACTGAAGTTGCAGCAGCTTTGTCCATGCACATGAAATACTGATCTTTACACAATAGACCATATCAGAAAAATTAGCTTCCGTCACATCAGAAAATTACGGGTTTAGTCATAGCCTTAAACGTAGAGTACAGTATTAGATTTTATTTACACCTCTGTATAATTGGATGAAATTGACTGTACCCAGATATATTAATCACTCCTAGAAGTTAGTAGCCAAAAGTGATGAGCGAACGTGCTGGGATAAGGTGTTATCTGAGCATGCTCAGGTGCTAACCGAGTGACTTCGGCGTGCTCGAAAAATATGTTCGAGCCCCCGTGCCTGCATGTCTCGCGGGTGTTTGACAGCAGCAACACATGCAGGGACTTCTTAACAAAAAGGGATGGTGCGGGGGCTCGAACATATTATTTAAGCACCCGAGCATTCTTGGATAACGCCTTATCTGAGCACATTTGCTAATCACTAGTAACCAAATGTATAACAATAGGCAAATAGCATAAGTAGAATCTGACACATTTGCTGGCATAAGGAAATCACGGGCATAATGTAGATAATAGCCACAGACTGCGACAAGGTAAAAACCATAATGTAACCATTAACGCAAAGGCCCCAATTAATCATTTATGATTTTTTTAATTCACTGTTTTCTTTGTCCTTTATATGGTGAATTTTTTTTGCACCAAATTCTTGAGAATGATACACGGGGTTCATGAATTTAACGCAAAATCAAATATACTGTTTTTTACAATTTTTTGCAACTTTTTTTTTAGCACAATAAGTTGAAAAGCCTGTAAAAAGGCACTGGAGTGAGGTGTGAAAAATAGTAATATTTTCTAAAAGTCGCATTTCATGAGTATGTGTAAATTATCTGGATAATCATAGTTGTCAAGTAAAAATAGTAATAAAAGACAAAAAATGATGCAAATCTTCTAGAGAATAGGGAGCATATTCTGAAACCACTAGGAGAGAAGCAAATTACTCCAGAAAACTGGGGAAACAGCAATGATGATCGGGGCCAAAGTCTTCACAATGTGCAGCTTGTTTAAAGGTAATCTGTCAGCAACATTTCAACCCCCAAACCATTTTTTATGCACATGTAGTTCTTTTCAAGACAAGTCTAGAAATACATAACATATACTGTACATACCCAGTCTGTTCCTCAGTTAATGAAAAATCAGCACTTGAAAGAATATGCATGTGTAGACTGTGAGCCCTCGCGGGCAGGGTCCTCGCTCCTTCTGTACTTGTATGTCCCTTGTCTCGCACACGTTTATTGTACTTGTCTATATTTTCCCTTTTCACATGTAAAGAGCCATGGAATAAATGGCGCTATATAAATGTATAATAATAATGTGGCAGAACAAGCATTTGTAGATCTTAAGCCTCTGTCACTCCAGCTCTATTTCTCACCAAGCACCGACTCCTCCTGCTCCTGCTTAACTGACTGTTCCTTTAACTTCAGTTAGGGCTCATACTCACTTGAGTCGAATTCGGATGAAAATCAGATGAAAAAAAATCGGATACAAATCTGACCAATGTTAGTCAATGGGTCAGTTTTCATTTGCGATTTTTTTCTCATCAGATATTGGTGTGAGAAAAAAATCGCAGCATGCTGCGATTTGATGCGATTTTGGCATGATAATCGCTAATGCAATAGATGGTTATATAAAAAAACGCATGCAAATCGCATGTCAATTGCACATAATCGGACCATCCTGAAAACTGACCGATTTTTTTCCACCCAGTGAGTATGAGGCCTTACAGAGAATAAATGGCTGTCAAACAGGAGGAGGCAGCGCTGGGTGAGGAATAGAGCTAGAGTGACAGAGGCTTCAGATCTACAAATGCTTATTCAGCATTATTTACATATAAATTCAAATGCGGTTTTCTCAGTAACAAAGTAGAGGACAGGCCACGTATAGGTACAGTTGTGTGAAAAAATGTTTGCCCCCTTCCCATGTTTGTCACACTTAACCCCTTTTTCACACAGATTTGGATTTCTTTTTCCCTTAATGATAAAGACCTTCATTTATAAACTGTATTTTGTGTTTACTTGTGTTATCTTTGTCTAATATTAAATTTTGTGTGGTGATCTGAAACATTTAAGTGTAACAAACATGCAAAAGAATTGGAAATCGGGAAGGGATCAAACACTTTCACACAACTGTATTGCTGGATTTGTCTTTCAAAGCGCTAAATAAGCATAAAAATAGTTTGGGGGGGTTTAAATCCTGCTGACTAATTGGCTTTAAAAGCTAAGTGATTGGGTTTTCCCCAGTCACCCCAACATGTTGAACAGGAAGTATTTTGTGCATAGATTACAGATCAGCAGTTTTACTACTTTGCATAACTACAGTATTGGATATCTTATTCTGTGTATATCCACATGCATTGAGGCAAGTCTCAATAGTAAAAGAGCATTTAGCTATGCTAACACACACCTGAGTAATGAAAGGAATGTTACATGCTACTTCCCAAACACCCTGCAGATATAAAGTACTGGGACTGTCCTTCCTACTGCAGGACTGATCAGGATAAGAACCTGTTTGAAATGACAGTCTAAAATCTAGATCATATATCAAGGTGCTGACATAAACCAGTTTACTCTAGCAATCGACTTGCACTGTTCTGGTCCGACTGACCTGTAAAAGTTACACTGTATTGCCAAAGTGTGAAGCAATGCCGTTGAATAAATGTCTGTCCGTCCAAACCTTTCTTACTAAAAACAAACTGGTATACATACTAAACACCAGCTTTATAAAATAATATAATATACAGTTACTTTTAAATGTGCTTATTACAAATACTTTACACCACAAGCAATTTTGCAGCTCACTTCTGTAGGAATTTGTCCGCAGCAACTAGAGTCATATACTGATGCCCCGCAACAGTATTTCTAGTATGCTCAATGTGCCCCCAAAAATAACAATACAAATTGGAGCTCAATTATCAAGCTCTACTATAGATAGAAGGAAGAAAAGGGCAATAGCCATCCAGCATAACCTCAACACTTCCAATCATTAGGGTGAAAGAATAAAGAATAATGCTTTGTGACCTGATGAGACGATAGGATGCTACATGCTGAGAGTTCAGACCCTCCCATATCACAAATCCCAGCAGCTGAGATTTTTTTTTTTATATATAAATATAATGAAGTTGAATGAATAGCACATTAAAAGTTTGTTCAAGCTTGCCGTTTCTTTAAAACAAAAAAATTCAATTTACACCCCCACACACATTGGTAATTGCATTTTTGGTGCTAGATACTTCAGTTGGATACAAGAAAAATAATGCACCAATGAGAAGACGCACAGCATGAGAACATTGCAGTTCTGCTTCGCTTTCCAGATTTCAGAACTTGTGCCCTTGATCTATAAGATGGCTGATGATGCGACATTTGACCAGTCTCTTCCATACCAACACAATGTGACAATGACATGTCTGATCACATGCCTCTCTAGGAGGGGAAACCTTATTGACAGGCGCAATGGCTGGCCAAGCAAGAGGGCATGACTACAGATTATATGTAGAAAGCGAAGACTATGGCCACCAACTCATCAAAAGTTTTAAGCCAATAAAGTGGTGTAAAAGTTGTGCCAAAATGTTGCAAATTTTGGCATTTTCGAAATGGGTGAAGCTGGGGCAAAACAGGAGCAGGCGAGGGTGTGACGCCACAACTTGTTTAATTCATGATGAGCTGTGGGATTCTGTTCGCCAGATCTCTCTCGGACTAGAGGGCAATTTCTGGCATAGCACATGGACACGCATGCCACGTGTCAGACTTTCTAGATTTTTAAAGAGGCATGCACTCCTTGATGAAACAGGAGCGTCAGACTCAACCATGCTTCCTCATCAAGACTGGAGAGAAAATTGCCAGTCTTGATTAATTGGGGCCAATGTAACTGCTATTTTCTACATACACCAACACTTGAATTGTAACACCAAGAAGGAAAAGTTGTGAAGTTATGTAAATCACAGTATTGCTAAAAATATTAATGAAAGGCAAATGAAACAACGTTTTCTAAACATCTCGATTTATTTACTATTGAGCAGGAGCACCACGCACTGAAATACATTCACTTACATACTTTGGCTGCCATCAGTGAGGTTATTAATTGTCTGAGGAATGTTCTGCCACTTTGGATGCACTTGGGCATGATGCTGGCAGCTCCCTTTGCAATTGCCAACCAGTGACATCCCAAATATGCTTGATGAAACAAGTCTAGAGACACTGCAGACCATGGTAGCATGTTTAGGCCACACAAGGTGCTCACAATAGTACAAGCAACATATGACTTGGCGTTGTCATGTTGAAAGATGTCCGTACTCCACTGATTCCATGACTGAACCATTCTATACTGCAAGTGAAATTGGGTCTCACATACAAAGTCAAAGGTGTCAAACAGTGTCTACTCAAATTTGCACAACATTGGGTAACAAGCCAGACATCACGCTACAGGTGCCCACTGACCTCATGCTATCACTGTGAAAGGCTATCAAGGTGCAGAGCAAGAAAACAATTGGAATGAAGGTCTATCCTCTTCAACGAGGCTTTGGATGCAGTGATAACCGGAGATTGGTCTGGAGACCACATGTGAAACACCATGAAGAGGTCTTCATCAGGAAACATCACACGGGTTCTATTCCCAGGATTATGGTGTGGGGTGGCATAAAGTATGCTAGCTGGATCCTTTAGTCTTCATTACAGGAACATTACCAGCTTGGCATTAATTTGGTGTTGGATCCGTGGTATGGCTATTTTTTCAGTGTCCCAGAAGCAGTTTTTCAGCACAACCCCAGATCGCGTGTTACTGTGAGCAGCCTGCATGGCCTAACCATGCTACCATGGCCTACAGAATCTCTAGACTTGTCTCCCAAAGAGCACATCTGGATATCAGTCAGCTACCCATAGTGGATCTTGATTTGTGTGCCCAGGTTAAATCAGGGTGGCAGAACACTCCTTCAATAACCATTAATAATCTCACTGATAGCATGCAAAAGCTAGATATCTGTGCGTGATGCTCTTATGGAATACTGAACAAATCACGATGTTTAAAAATGTTTTTTTCCATTTTTTTCATAATTTGAATATCATTAACATAGCTATCCCCTGATTTCTATAATTACAATAGATCTTGGTGTTGCAATTTTGATGTTGAAGAGCAGTGTAATTATCATTACATACATTGGTATACAATAGTAATAATTCTTCCAAATCCCTGTCAGCAGGATTTTGCTAAGTCAGGTTGGTAGTGTTAAACTGATTGAAATGATACCTAGGGTGAAGAAATCCATCTTGTGGTTCTTGTGTAATCAGTGTTAGAAGTTTGCAGCTAATGAGATGCCTGTGCTCCGGAGCGGGACTGTAGGCAGAGTCTTACCTTGGTGCTCTAAGCCAGAGAAACCAAGGAGACACCTACCCACAGCTGCCCCAAAGCACAAACATGTTTCTCATCATAGAAACAGAGAGAGACAGACTGTTTGTGCTTCGGGGCAGCCTGTGGGCAGGTCTCTCTGGGCTAGAGCAGTAAGCTAAGACTCTGCATACAGTCCCGACCCGGAGAACAGGCATATCATTTGAATTTTGCAACAGATTTCTTTTAGGTGTGTAAAATGATGTTCAGTGTGAATCCAACCTTACTGACCACTGGTGTTGGAACAACTAAGGAGAGAATTGTTCTGCAGGACCAGAAAGTAGCAGTCACTTAAATATCCTCACCTATAAATATCCATGGATTCCTTGTTTTCAGCTGGCAAAAGTAGATTTTGATTTTTTACACCATATACTCACTTTCTCAAACTGAAACATCAGTAGCGCATTTATTTGACAATGGTGGTTGAAACTTTATACACCCTCCAGAATTTTCCATACAACAGGAGTCAAAAATATTAGCTTTTGTCATTTTTTTAATTGAGGAAAATGATCTAACATCACATGTCTGTAAGCAGCAAAAGTATTTGAGGATTAGCTGATGATTTGAAGGGGGAATTAGACTATTGTTTGCAATCAATGGGATGACGAGCAACCCGTTTTGTTTAAAGCACAGGGGATCTATCAAAGTCTAATCTTCACTAGCTTAAAAGTTTTTAAAACCTTACGGTATTTCCGTTTTTTGCTCCCTTTCTTCCAAGAGCCATAACTTTTCTATTGTTCCGTCAATACGGCCATGTACGGGCTTGTTGTTTGCAGGACAAGTTGTACTTTTGAACGGCATGATTGGTTTTACCAAATTCTGTACTGGAAAATGAATTTTTTCCCAAAGTGCAGTGAAATTGCAAAAAAGTGCAATTCTACAACTGTATTTTTGGGTTTCTTTTTTTACACCATGTTCACTAAATGCTAAAACTGACCTGCCATTATGATTCTCCAGGTCATTATGAGTTTGTAGATCCCAAACATGTGTAGGCTATTTTTTATTTAAGAGGTGTAGAAAAAATCCAAGGCTTGTAAAAAAAACAAACCCAAATGTTGCCATTTTCCGAGACCCGCATCGTCTCCAGTTTTCGTGATCTGGGGCTGGGTGAGGACTTATTTTTTGCGCACCAAGCAGACATTTTTATTGATACCATGTTGGTGTAGATGCGATCTTTTGATTGCCGATTATTCAATTTTAATGCAATGTTGTGGCAACCAAAAAACGTAATTCTGGAGTTTTGATTTTTTTTCACATTAAACAGTTTACCGATTGGATTAATTCTTTTTATATATTGATAGATCAGATGATTCTGAATGCATCGATACCAAATGTGTTTTATTTTGAATGGGGGGTGACAAACTTGTATATAATTTTTAAAATATTTTTTAAACCCCAGATTGTCATGCCAACCCATCAGCGACCCACGGTCATGTGCGCCGATGGGCATGGTTTGCAACGCGCTTCCAGCGCATGCATGTTAAATGCCGCTCTCAGAGATTGATAGCAGCATTAAACATGTTAACAAACGCAGATGGATCGCGATTCCACTCGCGGCTGTTAAGGGCACATGACAGCTGATCAGAAAAGGTGCCGGAAAAGGTGCGGGATCATCGCCGGAGCCAAACAGGGGAAGGTACCCAATGACGGACACTGAACGTTAATGTTAAGGTTGAAGGTAAACTTAAGTCCACCGAGTTCAACCTACAGCCTAACATGTTGAGCCACAGGAAGGCAAACACTCCATGGAGCAGACACTAAAAGCTCCATATTATGGGAAAAATTCCTTCACGACTTCACATACGGCAATCAACCTAGTTCCCTGGATCAATGCCCCAACACAGAATCTAGTGCCCATAACCTGTAATATTACATTTTTTTCAAGAAAGGCATACAAGCCTTTCTTGACGTTTAGTACTGAATTCACCATTACAACACCATGCGGCAGAGAGTTCCGTAGTGTCACTGCTTTTACAGTAAAGCATCTGTGATTCTGAATAAGCATTCTTTCCTCTACGCGTAGAGGATGCCAACTTGCCAGGTTCGCAGGCCTAGATGTAAAAAGATCATTAGAAAGATCTCTGTACTGGCCCTCACATGACTTAGGATAAAAGTCAAAACCAAAATCTCAATCTTTTGGCTTTTATCCTAAGTCATGTGACAAGGCTCGTTAGAGAGTTGATATTGACTTTTAGGACTGCTACTTCCTATAGGGGCACTAAAGTTCCAATCCTCATCCTCTTTGAAGAGAAAATTTGTATATTTCTCAGAGAAGCATTGTGGCTTAAAATTCTCATCTGGGTATGTCAGGCTTGACATGTCGCTCTCCGCAAGGAGGAACGTTACCCCTTGGATACGTATAGTACATAATTACACATTTTATTTCCTCTGCCCAAGTGCATAACCTTACATTTAATCAACATTAAAGTTTGCCATTTCTCAGCCCAAGCCTCCAGCTTACACAAATCCTTTTGTAATATAAAAGTTATCATCCTATCTATTAATTACTTTGCAGAGTTTAGTAAGATCTGCAAATATTGATATTCCACTCTGTATGCACCCCTCAAAGTCATCAAAAATATGTTAAAACTTCATGTCTGTGGAAGTACATCATTGCACGAACAAAGGATATTTCTGAGGACCTCAAAAGAAGAGTTGTTGATCCAGTTCAGAAAGGAGAATGTTACAAACCCATCACTAAAGAATTTGGACCCCACTAGTTCAGTGTCAGAATGTGTACAAATGGAGGAAATTATCTCCCTTTCCAAGAGTAATCGACCAACAAAGTTCACTCATCTGTATAGGAGCTGAATCTCAAGAGAACCCAACAACCCAAGACGTTCTACCTAAGAATGATTACAAACAGAATAAGAATTAAAGTTTTAGAATGGCGAAGTCAAAAATCTGACCGTAATCCAATTGAAATGTTGTAGAAAGACGTGAAAGGAACAGTTTATGGGAATAAACCCACCAATATATCTGTTTTATAGGAAAAAAGTAGCTACAACTCCTCCAAGCCGATGTGGACGACTAATCAACAATTACTGAAAATGTTTAGATGCAGTTATTGCTGCACAAGGGAGTACTACAGATACTGAAAGCAAAGGTTCACTTACTTTTGACATTCACAGACACATCATATTGTATAATTTTCTTCATTTAAAACGTGTGTAATATTTGTGACTCCTTTGTTTGATTTGATTTATTTATTTTTAGAAGGTAGGTGGAAATCTGATGTAGTTTTAGGTCAAATTTATGGAAAATTCCATGGGATAGACAAACTATCAAATATGACTAAATCTTGTTCACACCTGCTGAAGTCTGTCAATCTGGAAAGGATGTACAATACACATTAGCTTGGTTTTAGAAAACATATTCGCAAGATACAGAAAACATAGGAATGGATTTGTGGGCTCCTGAGGTTTTTCAAATGTTTATTATGGGTTCTGAGCAAAAATGCTTCAGATTTCACCCATTATATCGAAATGGGTGAAATTGGAGGCAAAAGTCAGACTGTTTTTGGCCTTACTGTTTTTGGCTTGGGAAAAATAAAACCCAACGTGCAAAACTGCATCAGTACTGCATGGTTCTCAGTAACAAACAGTAGAACACTTGTAATTGGGGCCGGCATGGGCATAAACCATATCTAAAAACTAATGTCCCACATTGATCAAAAACGGGGTAATTTGTGCCAAATCTTAAGTGCACCCACTTTTTCTCCATATTTATCATATGTCTTAATATTTGGAAGTGTACTAGACATGCCTGAAATCTTTAACTAAATTTATTTAGCAGGAGACCAATCTGTCATTTTTTTGCACAGTAATGTTGAATTCTGCAGAAATTGCAACCTTTTATGCCTGTTAAAAATTGAGTTTGCAACAAAAATAAGACCAGGAACAAATACTTTTTTTTTGCCAGCTACTAAACATTGGTGACTAAAATGGTGTAAAACATTAGTAAATTTTACCACTCATTTACAACAAAGAAATGTTTCAACTTCCCAAAGTGTAATGATTAATGTCCACCATTATATTTTTGTCTATTCTGGTCTGTTTTGCATAGGAGGTAAAACAAAAAAATAATAAAAATATACCTTATAAGACAAAAAAATTCAAGTTTAAAAAAATAAAATTGATTCAAAGACCAACTTTAGCATAATTTTAATATTAATTTTTTTCCGTTTTAGCCCGATTAAGAAAGAAAGATTATTTTTAAAATTGCTAGACCTCATTAAAGTCCAGAGTACTTTCTTATTATTAACAAGATAATTACAGAGCAGGGAAACAGTCGGTCTCCAGAAGTTTGTGACCTGAAGGAACGTTCCAGTGTTTGCTGGTTGAACCTGAGGTCACAACTCAATGCAAGTCTATTAGAGCCTTGTTCTGGCCTCATAGATTTACACTGAGATCTTGCAACCGTTATCTGTGACATCCAGTCACACAGAAGTTGCAGTCGGTAAGGAACCAGAGAGTCGCCAGGAAATGCTGAAGGCGGTGGCTGGTAGGTATACCACCAGGGTCAGGGAACTCAGATTAGTAGTACACCTCCAGAATTGAAAGGAATCTGTCACCTCATTTTATAATGCTGTAGCTAAGCCCCCAGTGTAACCTGAAAGGTAAGAAAAATAAGTTAGATTATACTCACCCAGAGGTGGTCCGGTCCTATGGGTGTTTCAGGTCCAGGTTAGGCACCTCTCATCTTCATGCGATGACGTCCTCTTCCTTGCTTCTGTAGCGGCTCCTGCGCAGGCGTACTGATCTGCCCTGTTGCGCGCAGAGTAAAGTACTGCAGTACGCAGGGCCTCTCTGACCTTTCCCGACGCCTGCGCACTGCAGTACTTTGCCCTGCCCTCAACAGGGCAGATCAGTACGCCTGCGAAGGAGCGCGCCTGAAGCAAGGAGGAGGACGTCATCGCATGAAGATGGGAGGCGCCGGACCCAGACCTGCGACACCCATAGGACCGAACCGCCCCCCCAGGTGAGTATAATCTAACTTGTTTTTCTTATCTTTCAGGTTACATCAGGGGCATTCCAGAATGCTGTAGGGAAGCCCCTAATGGCAGTGGCCGCAGCTTAGATGCAAAAAAATGAGGTGACAGGTTCCCTTGAAATAATAATAAAAAATTTAAAAAAAGCTGGCGTGGTGCTTTAGATCCAATATTTCCATCTTTCTCTACCCCCCCCCCCCCCAAACTTTGCCATCAGAAGCCTAAATAGCTGAGAGTGTTGGCTAATGGTCAGATTTGGCCAATTTTTGTCTAAAATGTATTGCAGTCTTTAGAATATTTCTGTACTCAAATCTTATCAGCAGGAAAGAGATTTTTTGGAAAAATGGACTAGCGATTAAATTGAGCAAATACCATGGTAGTTTTCTTCCATAAAGTTTCTGAAATATGTAATATATGTTCCCTACACAGCTTGTCTCAAGAGGTCCCTGGCATGTCAACTTTCTTCAAATACATTCATTCATTCCCCTAAAACACCTGTATCAATCTATTGCATACAAGTTAACAAAAACAAATTAAAAACAAAAGATACCTGTAAATACACTTGACCCAAAATTATTACTTTACATAAAGGTTTGGTATATATTTGTTTTCATTGCTTCATGATATAAATGATGACATTATTAGATGACACTAAATGTTACATATGAATGCAGTATAAAGTCTTCAAGAAACATTTATCCTTCATTAAAAAAAAAAATAAAATAATAATTCTGGTAATCTCAGCAGCAAGAAAGCACCAAACCAATGCATAACCGAATGAACGGCACAAACCGGTAGGTACTGAAACATCCTCAGATATTTTGTGGGTTGTTTTTTTTCCTACTTTTGACCCAGACATCAGGAGACCCCCCCCCTCTCTAAGATATGTCATACCTGATCAGGGTCAATATATTCCGCAAACTATACAGAGGCCCGATTTTTTTTTTTTTTTTCCTGAATGGAAGGGGGAGAGGGGGATTGCCACAGGCTATCTGGTAATTTTTAGGGGGTCCTGCAGCATCAGGAAAATAATAGCTTTTTCAGGTTTACTGGTGTTTCAATTTACACAATATAATTTCAGTATTAGAAACTAAATCCACACCTTATAGTTTTGACCTTCACCAATGTTCTTGGCTGAAAACTATACAGAGTATTGAAATGAAAGCACTGAGGGATTGTACCACAAATGACACATTTTCTACTTCAGGTTAATCCGGAAAATAAAATAATGATTATAAAAAAAAACAAAAAACAATGCATGCCACTGATATCATATATAAATACAAGTACAATAAAATATGTTTACAAAGTATCAAAACCATACCATGAAAGTTAAATTACATTAAAAAAAGTAAAAGATCATGACATTATTTATCCAAGGCTTGACCTTAAAATCTTATACAAATCTTTGCATCCAGAAGACATTTGAAAGCACTTCATTTATCAGCAAAAAAAAAAAAAAATAAAGTCAGAACCATGAAATGTATTCAGCTTGTTGGTTTCCCAGATTGTTCTGTTTCTTCAAGTTCTTTGCTCTTACCCACTTTGTTACTATCCAATTGCACATCAGTGCCCCCAGAAAACCGCTGCATAGATGTAAGATGACCATCGGCCTGTCTTTCTAGACTAGCAGCTGAAGGCTCTGACAACCAGGACACAAGAGGGCATCGGTCTCTACTTGTGGGCTGGAGGGGATAAAAAGCTTGACACTCCCAGTGCCCAGAGGCTTTGTCTTGCTCCTCACTTTCAGATGTCTGAACAGCAATTTGTGGCACTAAGCGGCACTGCTGTTCATGAGCTGTAATTACTGATGATATACTTGCTGGTCTTGCTTGAATCCATGAGGTTTGGTGGGGCAGACGTTCCCATAGCACAGAGCTGCTCTCAGTTTTTGGCCCTTCAGTAACTGACTCACTTGAAACTGTCTCCTGCTCGTCAAAGCTAACTTCTTGTACAGCTTCTTGCTTTTTGAAGGAGTCTCTTCTCTCTGAGAGATTAAGCCTCCTCATAACTACAACTTCTGAATCACGCTCATGCTTCTCTGTTCCCCAGTCTTTATTACGACTACCAGTATCGGATGCACCATCTGTACCATCAGGCGATTCCTCCCATGGCTGAATTTCTGGAGGGGTCGTCTTACGACCACAGCTAAAGTGGCTGGACATCTTTTCTACGGACTGTACTCTTTTTAAAAGAGGCGAACGAGGAGCTTCTGTCGCTCTGCTACGCGCCCCTTGCCGAATAATGGCAGGGGGTGACAAAGTCTTACCGTGGAAAACGCCATGACAGGTTCTTGAATGGCCAGGTAACAAAGGAGAGGGAGATCGTTGTGGGGAGGATGGTGCCTGATGAGCAGGTGATGGAGTACAAGCCAGCGGAGATGGGGGAATGCTGCTCGTGGACTTCCTTCGCCCTACCTTGTAACGTTGTCCACTGAGCTTGGGTGCTAAACACTGCAGGGAACTGGGTCGAATGTGACCAGCAGGTGAGCTTGGTGTGCTAGAGCATGGAGATGTACTTTGAGGTGACACATTATCTAGGATGCAGAAAGGTTTCTGAAGTTAATTTGCATTGATGTAGAAAATATAACAGTAAATATTACTTTATAGTTACCATAAGATCATACATTGTGTGATGTTCTAGCAGAAAATTGCACTAAATATGCACTAAATATGACTATATACAGCCAAGCGGAAATAGGTATCCTTTTCTCCGAGCCAATCATTGGGGACACAGAACCATGGGTGTTATGTTGCTGCCACTAGGACACTAAGTGAAGACATAAAGATTAACTACTCCTCTGCAGTATACACCCTCCCGCTAGCTGAGATTCAACCAGGTCAGTAACAAAGCAGTAGGCGTATTAAACAAAGAACAATAAACTAAGAAGTACACAACAAGCCAATAGGCTAAAAGGGTGGGTGCTGGGTCCCCCAATGATTGGCTCGGAGAAAAGGATTTTACTGTGAGTACACAAAAATCCCTATTTCTCCTACGCCTTATTGGGGGACACAGAACCATGGGACGTCCTAAAGCAGTCCCTGGGTGGGGAGCAACACAACTGCTAATATCCCAAGTACCACTGGCTTACAGCTGTGGTACTGCCGATTGCAGGATGCGCCTACCAAGAGCAGCATCTGCATAGGCCTGAGAATGAATGTGGTAGTGTTTTGTAAAAGTATGCAAGCTGGACCAAGTAGCAGCTTTGCAGACCTGTTGTGCTGACACCTGGTGCCGAATGGCCCAAGAGGTGCCCACTGACACGGTAGGACTCCTGAATAGCCGAGCGAATCCACTTGGCCAGTGTGGCCTTTGAAGTGGCTAGACCCTTCCTATACACCTCTGGAAGCACGAACAGGACATCTGACTTGCGGAAGGGAGCCGTCCGCGAGATGTACCATCTGTGAGCCCTAACCAAATCCAGAGTGTGAAGAGCCTTCTCGATACGATGGACTGGTGCCGGACAGAAAGAAGGCAAAACAATCTCCTCATTGAGGTGAAAGGAAGAAGCAACTTTGGGCAGGAAAGAGGGGGGCGTCCTCAAGACTGCCTTGTCTTGATGAAAAAACAGGAACGGAGGTCGGCAGGATAAGGCCGCCAACTCAGAGACTCGTCTGATTGACGTAATCGCCACTAGGAAAAACACCTTCCAAGAAAGAAAAGTTAGTGATACGTCCTGTAGTGGTTTGAAAGGGGCCTCCTGTAGAACTCCGAGAACCAAATTAAGATCCCATGAATCCAATGGCATTTTATAGGGAGGCGCCACGCGGGAAACTTATCTGAATGAACGTCTTCACCTGTAATCTGGTGGCAATCCTGCGTTGGAATAGAACTGACAAGGCTGAAACTTGTCCTTTGAGCGAACTAAGCGCGAGACCCGACTCTAATCCGGATTGGGGGAATTTCAATATGGAAGGGATGGAGAACACCAGGGGAGATCGTCCATGGGCCTAGCACCATGAGAAGAAGGTTCACCAGGTGTGATTATAAATGAGAATGGACACGGGCTTCCTAGCACTAATCATGGTGGAGATCACTTCATAAGAGAATCCAGCTTGGGCTAAAATCCAGGAGTCAACGGCCACGTCATCAAAGACAGGGCCCCGGAGTTCTGATGGTAAATCGGGCCCTGCGCAAGTAGATTCATGCGATCTGGTAGTCGCCAGGGAATGTCAGCGACAAGTTAAACTAGTTCCACGTAGCATGCCAGGCGCGGTCAATCCGGCGCGACTAGTATCACTGGTATTCCCTCTGCTCTGATTTTTTTGATGACTCTTGGGAGTAAGGGGAGAGGGGGAATATGCACGGGAGTCGAAACCGCTGCCACGGCAGAACCAAGGCGTCTGATCCGATGGCGCATGGATCGTGTGATCGAGCAATAAACTGGGGAACCTTGTTGTTTAGCCTTGAGGCCATGAGTTCCACATCCGGAGTCCCATAGCGACGACAAATCTGCTGAAACACTTCCGGGTGAAGAGACCATTCTCCCGAGGCGAGGCCCAGGCGACTGAGAAAGTAAGTCGCCCAATTCTCTACACCCGGAATGTGGATCGCCGAGATGGTGAATGGTTGCTCTCAACCCAACAGAGGATGTGACTCACTTCGTACATGGCCGTCCTGCTGCGGGTACCCCCTTGACGGTTGATATACGCCACAGCCGTGGCGTTGTTGTATTGGATACTGATGGGGTGACCTGCGAGATGATGAAAACTCAGTAGAGCTAGCCTGATCGCTCGTATCTCCAAGATGTTGATGGGGAGACGCGACTCTCGAATGGACCAGCGACCCGGTGCCGTGTGGCGGCTGAAAACTGCACCCCAGCCCAGAAGACTGGCGTCGGTGGTCACCACTAACCAACATACTGGGAGAAAGGACTTTCATTGGTTCAGGGAGGACTTCAGCGTCCTCCACCTGAGGGTCTTCCTGACTCGCAGGTACAGACGGAACCGACAGTCGAGAGAGAACGGGTTCCTGTCCCAAGCCAACAGCAGCGCATGTTGCAAAGGGCAGAGGTGGAACTGTGCGAACGGAACAGCTTCTATCGCTGCAACCATTTTCCAGAGAATCCCCAGGCTAAAACGTATGGGGTGTAGGGCGTCAGGCAAGAAAGACTCCGTGCTCCTTGTTTTAAGGCCAAGGCCTTTTCTGGAAAGAGAATGACCAACCGCGGGAGTGTCCAGGATCATTCCCAAGAAGGAAATTTGCTGAGCCGGTACTGGAGAAGGCTTTTCAAAGTTTATTTTCCAGCCCAGGCGAGAAAGTGTATCCGTCATGATACCTATGGACTCCTCACAGGCTGGAAGGGAGGGCCCTTTGATCAGTAGGTCGTCCAGATACGGAAGTATCACCACTCCCCGAGCATGAAGAATGGCCATGACAGCTGCCATGACCTTGGTGAAGACTCTGGGGGCGGTGGCGAGGCCGAAAGGCAAGGCAACAAACTGGAAGTGTTCCTCGCGAACTGCGAAGCGTAGGAACTGTTGATGGGAAGGAAAGATTGGGATGTGAAGGTAAGCATCCTTGATCTCGATGGATGCTAGGAATTCTCCTTTTTCCATGGAGGCGACGACTGAATGGAGAGATTCCATTCTGAAACCGCCGTACCTTGACAAACGTGTTTAACAGCTTTAGGTCCAGAATGGGCCGTAGCGATCCGTCTTTCTTTGGAACCACAAATCGGTTTGAGTAAAACCCCTTGAACCTTTCGTTCTGAGGGACCGAATAATGACTCCGTCCCTTCGAAGGGCATGTACGGCCTGGAGGAAAGCTGTAGTACTTATTTTGGGAGGGGAAGACCGGAAAAAACGTGTCGGGGAGGAGAAGAAAACTATTTTGTATCTGGAGGACACCAGCTCTCTGACCCACTCGTCGTGGACGACCGAGAGCCAGGCTTGATGGAACGAAAGTAAACGGCCGCCTACTTTGTCGGTGCCCACCAGTCTTCATTGTTCAACCACCTCAACCACTTTGTATACCAGACCAATGCCCTAACCCCATAACCTCCCTCTCCAATATAACTGAAGGGGAGCTTAATTGTCTTCTCTCCAAATCGCACCTCACAACCTGTGCACTTGACCCCATCCCAACCCACCTCCTCCCCAACCTCACCACCACTATTATTCCATCCCTAACCCACCTCTTCAACCTATCACTAACTTCCGGTACCTTCCCTTCTGCTTTCAAGCATGCCACAATCACGCATATCCTTAAAAAGCCAACCCTCGACCCAACCGCTATGTCCAGCTATCGCCCAATATCGCTGCTCCCATTCGCTTCCAAACTCCTGGAGCTGCATGTCCACGCTGAGCTTTCCTACCACTTCTCTTCTAACTTGCTCTTTGACACTCTACAATCTGGTTTCCGCCCCCATCACTCCACTGAGACAGCCCTGACCAAAATTACTAATGACCTACTTACAGCCAAAGCAAACGGACAATACTCTATACTCCTGCTTCTTGACCTGTCCTCTGCTTTTGACACAGTTGACCACTGCCTTCTACTACAGATTCTTTCCTCCTTTGGCGTCAAAGACCTCGCCCTATCTTGGATCTCCTCATACCTTTCCAACCGCACATTCAGCGTCTCCCACTCCCACACTACCTCCTCGTCCCACCCTCTCTCTGTTGGAGTTCCCCAAGGCTCTGTTCTAGGACCCCTACTCTTCTCAATCTATACACTTGGCCTGGGGCAACTCATAAAGTCCCACGGATTCCAGTACCACCTTTACGCTGATGACACTCAGATCTACCTCTCTGGCCCAGACATCACTTCTCTGCTATCCAGAATCCCGGAGTGTCTATCAGCCATATCCTCCTTCTTCTCCTCCCGCTTCCTCAAACTCAATGTGGACAAATCTGAACTCATAATCTTTCCCCCATCCCACAGATCTTCCTTACCTGACCTATCTACCACAATTAACGACATCACGCTTTCCCCCGTACCAGAAGTCCGCTGCCTCGGAGTAACCCTTGACTCTGCCCTGTCCTTCAAACCGCACATCCAAGCTCTTTCTACCTCCTGTCGCCTTCAGCTCAAAAATATTTCAAGAATCCGTCCTTTCCTCAACCCTCAATCTACTAAAATGATTGTGCACGCCCTCATCATCTCCCGCCTCGACTACTGCAACACCCTTTTCTCTGGCCTCCCTGCTAACACCCTCGCACCTCTCCAGTCCATCCTTAACTCTGCTGCACGACTAATTCACCTCTCTCCTCGCTACTCCTCCGCTTCTCCCCTCTGCAAATCTCTTCACTCCCATTCCCTCAGCGTATCCAGTTCAAATTACTAATACTGACCTACAAGGCCATCTATAATCTGTCTCCTCCATATATCTCTGAACTAATCTCCCGATATCTTCCCTCACGTAATCTCCGATCCTCCCAAGACATCCTTCTCTCCTCCACACTTATTCGCTCCTCACCCAACCGCCTCCAAGACTTCTCCCGAATATCCCCCATCCTCTGGAATTCTTTGCCCCAACACATCCGACTATCAAACTCATTCAGATCCTTCAGACGGAACCTGAAAACCCATCTCTTCAGGAAAGCCTACAGCCTGCAATGACCCTGCTGCCTCCTCACCACTACCGGAGTTATTGCCTCAACCAACACCGGAACTGCTGCAACCCCCCGACCTACTGTCTCCTGCCTCACAGTCCTGTAGAATGTAAGCCCGAAAGGGCAGGGTCCTCTCCCCTCTGTATCAGTCTGTCATTGTTAGTTTGTTTACTGTAAGTGATACCTGTAATTTGTATGTAACCCCTTCTCATGTACAGCACCATGGAATCAATGGTGCTATAGAAATAAATATTAATAATAATAATAAATACTGCAACGAGTCATTGTGTAGAAGATCTACGGGATCTGGCTCCCTTAGATCCAGACGTCCTTGGCCTGGATTTCCAGGTACGGTTAGATCTGTATGAGACCTGGGAACCTCTGTCTCCACGCGGAGACCATCCTGATCCAGAAGAGAAGGTTGTAGAGGACCAACTGGAATTGTTGCGAAAAAGCCGGGACCGAGACTGTTGTTGATTATGAAATGGCCGGGTGGGCTTTTGTTGAGGAAGAAATATAATCTTCCCTCCGATAGTGTCAGAAATGAGTTGGTCAAGTTTCTTTCCAAATAAGCGACCAGTTTTGTAAGGCAGAGAGGTTAACGATCTTTTGGAGGTGGATTCTATGATTCTATGGTTGGCTGCCTCCAGGGGAAAATTGCTGTCGTGAATGGTTGCGGTTAACACCTCTGCCCAAGCGACTATTTCCTTGTCCACCCAAGTCGCGGCGAAGGATGGAAAGAGCGCCGCTCCTGAAGCCTCAAAGACTGAATGAGCAAGGTAGTCAATTTGACGGTCAGTGGGGTTTTTGACTGAGGAACCGTCAGACAAAGATAGGAGTGTTTTTTGGATGCAAGACGCGATACAGCAGGATCCACTGAAGGGGACTGTAGCCAATCTTTCATTAGATCCGGAGCAAAAGGATATTTGCACTCTATAGGCTTTTGGCCCATGAACCTTTTATCTGGCCGGTCCCTGTGTTTCTGGACAATGTCCTTAAACTCAGGATGATTGGCAAATACTTTGTGGACTCGTTTAGTCTTCTTAAAGGACACTACGTGTTCCGGAGTGGATATACTTTCCTCGTCCACCCTCAGGGTCTTGTTGACCGACTCAATAAGGGAATCAAGCATCTCTTGATAAGTAGAGGAATCCTGGACTAAAGACGCCTCAGACTCGTATTCGAAATCATGTGCGCTGCGAACCTCAGGAGAGGGGGAGCGAGAAAGACGGATTTTGGTAAGAACTTACCTGTAAAATCCTTTTCAGCGAAGGAAGGAAAGGAGACACACTAGTTCATAACTAGTGGGGTAGGCGGAGCCCAGATAGGATTAACACCTCAGATTAAAAAGAGTGTTGACCGGCCCCTCCAGCACGGGCTCCTCCTACTCAGCTTTCTCCAGTCGTACCCAAGCTTACGGAAGAGCAATATCACCAGCGGAGCAACATAACCCCTTCTGAAGGACTTTAGAGAAAAAAAACACAAGAGTACAGGTTATGTATGCATTTGGCAAAAAAACCACACAGTTCCAGGTACTACTCACTGGACCTGACCACCGCGATGAGCTGGCAATGCTGGAACAGAGCCGTAGCGCGTCGACCTCAGCCCAGATAAACGCTATCAGAGAAGGGTCACGCCGCATCTGTAAATACAACAACACACTTCTGCCATGGGAGGGAGCTGTGTCTCCTTTCCTTCCTTCGCTGAAAAGGATTTTACAGGTAAGTTCTTACCAAAATCCGTCTTTCAGCAGCAGATGGAAGGAAAGGAGACACACTAGTTCATAACTAGTGGGACGTCCCAAAGCAGTCCAAAAATTAGGGTGGGTAACAAAACCAAAACAGGCAGAAACCCAACAACCTAGATAAAAGCGCAACAGGCGCCAAACACAAGTTAACTAGAACTTTAAACTACCGCTGCCTGCAGGACCCTACGTCCTAAGGCCGCATCAGCGGAAGCACTAACGTCCACCTTATAAAACTTTGTAAATGTGTGGACAGAGCGCCAGGTCGCCGCTCGGCAGAGCTGAGCTGCCGAAGCCCCTTGATGAAAGGCCCACGATGAAGCCACAGCCCTTGTGGAGTGAGCTCGAATCTTAATCGGGCAAGGTTCGCCTTTAAGTCGGTAAGCCTCCAAAACGGCCGACCGAATCCAACGAGCTATAGAGTCCTTGGAAGCTCGTTGACCACGCCTGCGACCTGCTGGAATTACAAACAGAGAATCTGACTTCCGAAAACCTTGAGTAATAGACAAACAGAACTTCAAGGCCCGCACCAAATCCAATGTGTGCAAGGCCCGTTCCTTTGCATTCCTCGGGCCCGGGCAAAGCGAGGGCAACACAATATCCTGGTTAACATGAAATTGCGACACCACCTTAGGTAGAAAGTCGCCCCGTGTGCGAAGCACTACTCGATCAGAGTAAAACTCCAGGAAAGGAGGCGAGCAGGAAAGAGCCGCCAACTCAGAAACTCTTCTCAAAGAGGTTACTGCCACTAAGAAAGCAACCTTCCAAGAAAGTAAAGAAAGGCTAGCAGAACTCATAGGCTCAAAAGGCACATGCTGAAGAGCCTCCAAGACAAGGTTGAGCCGCCATGGAGACACAGGCGCCTTCCGCGGTGGAAACAGACGGGTTACTCCGCGAAAAAAGGAACGCATGTCCCTACGGGAGGCGATAGCCCTCCGAAACAGTAAGGACAGAGCAGAAACCTGACCTTTCAGGGTGCTCACTGCCAAACCTTTGTCCAGCCCGTACTGCAGAAAAGCCAACAAATTGGGAATGGAAAAAATCCTCGGGTTCCTTGAAGAACCCGAACACCACGAAAAGAAGGCTTCCCAAGTCTTGTGATAAATCCTAGTAGTAGCCGGACTTCTGGCAGCTCGCAGAGTGGCAATGACTTTGGCTGAAAAACCTCTAAGAGTCAATATTTCGGTCTCAAGAGCCACGCCGTCAAACGCAGAGACTTCAAGTCCGGATGACGAACGGGACCCTGGGTCAACAGGTCCGGGCGAAGAGGAAGTGGGAATGGCGGCGCCGCCAAAAGCGACACCAGTGTCGAGAACCACGTCCTCCTTGGCCAATCTGGGGCTATCAACATAGCCGGAATTCTCTCCAGTCTGATCCGACGCAGCACCAGAGGGAGTAAAGATATCGGCGGAAACACATAGACTAGCTCGAAATGGTCCCACGGAGCCACCAGAGCGTCTACCGCCACAGCCTTCGGGTCCTTGTACCTGGACATGAAGGTCGGTAGTTTGGCATTGAACCTGGATGCAATCAAGTCCACTTGGGGAGTTCCCCAACGGGAGCACAGCAGTGCAAAAATTTCCAGATGAAGACTCCATTCTCCGGGATCCATCTTCTCGCGACTGAGGAAGTCCGCCGTGGTATTCTGGACTCCTGGAATGTGAATCGCAGAGATGGCTGGAACCCTGGTCTCGGCCCATATCAGGATCCGAGACACCTCCATCATGAGCCTGGAACTCCTCGTCCCGCCTTGGTGGTTGATATACGCGACCGCCGTCGCGTTGTCTGTCTGCACTCGGACTGGCAGACCGCTCAAAGGGACCGTCCAGTGTTGGAGGCAAAGAAAAATTGCCCTCAATTCCAGGATGTTGATCGGTAAAACCGACTCTTCCGATGACCATACTCCCTGGATCCAGAGATCGTTCCAGACACCCCCCCAGCCCGTTAGGCTGGCATCGGTGGTTATGACCGACCACTTCGGAGGGAGGAAAGACTTTCCAGGGATAACGCTCCTGGACGTAACCACCATCCTAGGGATTCTCGCACCCTGTGAGATGGTGACGCTGCAATCCAGTGAAACTTGCGATCGATCCCAACGACTCAGAATGAGCTTTTGGAGAGCTCTGGAATGAAATTGGGCAAACGGAAGTGCCTCCATGGACGCCACCATCAAACCCAGAAGGCGCATACACTTGCGAAGGGACATTGCTGTCGCAGACTTCATAATCTGTACATGTCGGAGAAGACATGCCTGCTTGTCTGGAGGTAGGGACACCACCGCACGTACCGTGTCGAAATGCATCCCCAAAAACAGGATTGACTGCGACGGTTCCAGAGACGACTTCTCCCAATTGACCAACCACCCGAAATCCTCCAGGAGCTGAAGGGATAGATTGCGAGCCGTCACCGCCTCCTCCTTTGAGGAAGCTACAATCAAAAGGTCGTCCAGGTAGGGGAGAATGGTAACCCCCTGTCTTCGAAGAATTGCCATGAGGGGCGCCAGAATTTTTGTAAAGACTCTGGGCGCTGAGGCCAAGCCGAATGGCAGAGCCACAAACTGGTAATGGTCCTGACCTATGGCAAAACGAAGGAAGCGCTGATGAGCCCTTCCGACGGAAACATGCAAATAAGCGTCGCGAATGTCGATTGACACTAAGAAGTCGTTCTGCGACAGGGCTGCCACCACGGAGCGAAGTGACTCCATGCGGAATTTTTGAGTGTGGACATGCCGATTCAGTCTTTTGAGATCCAGGATAGGACGAAATTTGTCCTCCTTTTTGGGGACCACAAAAAGATTGGAATAAAATCCTCTTCCCCGGTCCTCCGGCGGAACCGGTATTACCACACCCTTCTGCTGAAGGAATTCGACCTCTCGCAGCAGAGCGGCAACCAACTCGGGCTCTGACGGTGTGCGAGACTGACAAAAACTGTCCGGGGGTCGAGAAGAAAACTCTGAAATAGCCTGCCGACACGACCCGCGTTACCCAGGTGTCCGGAACGCGGGAAATCCAAGTCGCTTTGAATTGGAGCAGGCGACCCCCCACTCGAGAGCTCTCGAGTGAGGCCCTGGCGTCAGTCCGCCTTGGCGGGCTTCTTGTCAGCTTCCCTCTTGTCTTGACGGAAACTTGATTTCCAGGGAGTGCGGGATCTCTGAGAAGACTTTTTTTCCCGAAAAAGAGGGACGACCCGATCCCCAAGAGGACTGACCGAATCGTCCCCTGGATCGAAAGGACCGCCGGCCACTACCGGCACCAGGCCTGCCAGGTGCAGAGGCCATAGCCCTTCGCTGTGGTAAAGCCGCTTCTTTTGTTTTTGCCTTAGCAATCAGCTCTGTGAGGTCAGATCCAAATAGCTGACTACCCTTGTAGGCTAGAGACAGCAAACCTGGTTTGGACACCGCGTCCCCAGTCCACTGTTTAAGCCACAGTGCTCTTCTGACTGTGATCGCCGAGGCTTGCGCCCTGGACAACAGTGACGCAGTATCTAAACCTACGTCATAGCTATAACGGACTGCAGTCTCCAATAAATCGAGAAGCCCATCCACCTCAGATAATGGAGATCTATTTTGCAACGCCGACCGTATACGGTCCAACCAGCACAGAGAAGCCTTACAAGCACACATGGCTCCTAGCACCGCTCTGAATCCATGACCCGAAGCCTCGTAGTTGGATTTCGCCGCCATCTCCGTTTTTCTGTCCAGCGGGTCCTGCAGACTCGCCTTCCCTTTAACAGGGAGCAATGAGGATTTACTGAGCTGGGATAAAGGAACATCCACTTCAGGAGAAGGAATCCAATTATCCGTCAATTCCGTAGAACACGGATATAGTGCCTCAAAAAACCGTGTCCCTTGAAAACGTTTATCAGGACACAGGCGTTCCTTCTCCACTGCTCCATTAAGCTCAACCAGAGCAGGTAATGTCGCTCGCGACTTACGGTACTCCTGGTACATCCGGTCCGACTTACCAGGACGTGTAGTTACCTCCTCCGGCAACTGTAACGCCTCTCTCATGGCTTCAATAAAAGCCTCTGTTCGCTCCAGAAAAGAGGCAGAATGCCCCTGTCGCTCCTTATCCGAATCAGATAACTCCCCATCTGAGTTTAAAGGGAAACCCTGTCCGCATTTCATATCAGAGAACTCTGATTCGCTATGCGGGTAGGATGATACCGGCCTGTGTCGCTTCCTGCCATGCGAGGATCTAGCTGATACCCAATGACCTAAAAGGTGAGAAAGGCCATCAATAGAGCGAGCAATGGCGTCTAATTTGGCATCGCTGTGACCTCCGATCTCTGCGCTTGACGCCGTTGAGGTCTGCGTATCAGATACGCGTGACTGAACCTGAAGCGGATTTGTAATACGGTCCGCATCTTCTGGACCCTGTTCCGACATGCCCTCACACAGTATATGACAGGTCAAAGCCTGTAAGTAATTAGAAAAAAGTGTGTTTTTTTTTTTTTTTTTTAAAGTGGATGCAGTCAGTACGCTGAAGGGTTAAAGCTCTTAAGTGAGAGAGCTACCTCAGCTGAATCTGCAGAATATATCTGCGATATAATTAACCCTTATAAGTTCTGATCCCAACTGGGATAGAACCTATGGCGTTTGCCGCTGAAAGGGTTAACCCATTAAAAGGGGTTAATGTCGCCGGCTCCCCACGACTCCCTTATCAAAATAAAGGGGTGTGCGAGTCCCAGGCACAATAAGGTCTCTATATGAGACCGCAGCCGCAAGAGAACGCTATCTGTCTGTCACACAGATAGGTTGTGCGCTGCTGGGGTGAGGGCGCTGTGGCCGTTTTACTCACCCAGCTGGTCGCTGTGAAATATATGGTATTTGCCGGGAGAGCGGAGCATGAGGAGCCCGTGGAGCCTTTCATCTAATGGCCGCCGCGCTGAGGGAGCCGGAAGAGAAGCACAGAATCGCGCGCTTCTGCCAGAAAGACCGGGAGCGTGAAGCCACGCCCCCCGCCGGCTTCAAAAAAGGAGCGCGAACTCCTTCGCTCTCTGCTCTCCCCTGTCCTGCAGGCATCTGCCTGCGGACAAAAATACAGTCACCAAGCATTCACATTACATGTAACAGCGGCTGCCGCAGCAGCCGCTGAAAGCACTCACGTACATATAAATGTGGAGTACTCACCAGCCGAGCGCCGCAGGGACCCCCAGAGGTTTGCGGCGCTATGCCCCTCGCTTCCCCCCAGGGTGGGGAACGCAGTGACCGCTGTGCGCGGTTTGCGTCCCCGCCAGGGAAGCCATCCTCCTCCCCCAGGGCCGGCATGATTCTGCAGGGACCACCATCAGGGTAATTACAGATCCGCCAAGGGAGAGGTTGGAGTCCAGCAGCGCTGAGACCTCTAGACCACTTCTGGTGATCCAAGTCTCTTGTCCGAGTTAAAATAATAAAGTCTTCTGAGGAGCTGATTCCAGCAGCGACCATCCTCTGGGACCTCAAATTTAAGACTGGAGAAAGCTGAGTAGGAGGAGCCCGTGCTGGAGGGGCCGGTCAACACTCTTTTTAATCTGAGGTGTTAATCCTATCTGGGCTCCGCCTACCCCACTAGTTATGAACTAGTGTGTCTCCTTTCCTTCCATCTGCTGCTGAAATAGAACTTGCAGACGCCGAAGCATGAGCGTGATCGGGGGACGCGTCATGGGTCCTTTTTCTAGAGACCTGAGCCCCCTTTGACTGAGTACGACCCCTGCTGCTGGACGGTTCCCGACCATCGCCAGAGTCCCCAGCGGTTGACAAAGAGATGTTCTGACTTAAAGAGGGCCCACGGAGATAGTCTATTGCTTTGGTCAGGGAAGCCATAGACCATGACAGGGACGCAGCCCACTCGGGGACTAGACTCAGCTGGGTCGATGGTAGCGGCAGGTGGCGTTTGGGCATAGGCGGGGTCACAATCTGTGCATAATGGAGTACTGTGAGCACGGGGCAAGGCAGTATTGCAAGTGGCACATGAAGTAAAAAACACTTTTTTGTTAGCCCGTTTGGCCTCCTTAGATTGAGACAGTGTGCCCCTAAGGTTAAAGGCAGAGTATGGGTTGCAGGTAGAGAAGGCGTATAATGTGCGCAGAGAGGGGGTTAAGCTCTCTTCCAGGTGGCTGAATACAGCTTACCCAAGGTCCTGATTCTGTGTCCCCAGGGGAGAAGTCGGAGGTCTGAACCGCAGAAAGATTTTCAGTGGTCCCTGCAGCGTTGCTGGCGGTGCTGTCAGTCAGAGTGCCCCCACAGCCATCCCAGAACAGGCTGTCTAAAAAATCATGGCCCCCGAGACTAGCAGTGCGCTTCTCGTTCAGGACGAGAAGCGCCAGGAACGAGGGAAGCAGCTCCTCCAGTGGGAGGCGTCATGCAAATTGCGGCCTAGTACGGCTAAAAGCCGAGAGCTAAGTTTCTGAGTCGGACAGCATGGCCCCCGCCGACTGAAAGGAATGGGGCCGCGACGGGAGACAGATCGACTGCCGCTGGCACCGGGCCATGCTTCTTCCCCCCAGGGACCAGGACCCGCAGCCTCTGTTGTGGAGCATCATGCAGGGGCGCGCTGTCAGCAGGCCCCATACTCACTGATGCAGCAGGGCCAGAGCTGTGTTGCTCTTAAAGGTATATATCTCGATCCATCCTCCTCATAGACAGGGGGATGGAGAGGATCCCCTGTCGTCTGAGGTCGTGGGGCTGTAGTGACGCCATTAGGTGGGGGCCTCTGTCCAGGTCAGATGTCCAGCTATGGGTCTTGGGCCCCGGAGAGGAACATGAAGGGACACTCCATGTGCTCGCCCTTTTGTAGGTGTGGGGAGTTCGGGACCATAAAGAAACCGTCGCCCCAAAGTGAGGTTAGGCGTGCCCCAGTCGTCGCAGGAGAGGGTACGGGGAGATATACTCCACGTATCTAGCCTGTTGACGGTTCGGGGAAAAACGGGCCCTAGAAAGGGATCCGTCGCCCACTTCACTCAGTTAATTAAAAATTTACAGAAAAAAACAAAAAATTGAAAATACAAAGCGTTGGAGTCTGAAAACAGACCCAAGTGCCTCCTACAGACACTAAGCAAGAACTGGTTGAGTCTCAGCTAGCGGGAGGGTGTATACTGCAGAGGAGGAGTTAACCTTTCTGTGTTTACTTAGTGTCCTCCTAGTGGCAGCAGCATAACACCCATGGTTCTGTGTCCCCCAATGAGGTGTAGGAGAAAATTAATCACTTCACTGGATATGAGAAGGAAGACTATGGACCAGATTCAAGACAGGCGTTGTTCACCCCAGTGTTAATTTGGGAGAATACTGGAGTCAGAGGCCCCAGATTCATTAAGAAGTGCATGCTTCTAAATGACTCGGGAGTGTCTGACAAGTGGCAATCGCCTTGTCAGAAATCTTACTACAGTCAGCGAATGGAGTAAGATTTCTGGCATAGTGTACACCACAGCTCGCTATGAATTAGCATGAAAATGAGAAAGATTTTTGCAACTTTAAAAAGCAACTTATGCCATTTAATTGCTTTAGCGAATAGGGGCATAGGTTTAAAAAAAAAAAAAAGAAAGTATTGGCTGTATTTCCCCCCTGTGCCTACCTAATTCAGTTTATTCCAATTCATTTTAATGGGAATAAGCAGCATTTTTTTGCCTATGCCCTTAACAGACTCCTTCAGATATGGATGATGTGTTAATTTAATGGACATTTATGGTATAGATGTAGAGTAAATCACGCATACTAGTTCAGTGGTAAAAGGGTATCTTAAGCAACCGATTCTAGTGACAGGTTCACTTTGATTGCCGCTAGCATAATGTGTATTCATCATATCCATCTACTGCCCAAAAGCACTATAAAAGCCATATGTAAGACTTACCTGTGGGCATATCAGGAGCTGGGCTTCGACTGGGGGTTGTGGGACCAGGAGACAGGCTGTGGGTTGGAGAAGCAGGAAGGCTCTCACTGGAAGACAATGACTGATGAAGTCCTGAGGAAAAGCTCTTACTGGTTTGTAATACTGATGACTGCTTAGAAATTTTCTTGAAGAGAGAACGCTTTCTACAATGAGAAAGACAGACTAAGTAAATATTCAGAAATAATACATAACACAGCGTTGGTGTGGCTACAGCATATCACCACTGCAGCCAGTGATTGTCTGCCATGGTTATGTGTCAACTACATTGTCACATTCACATAAGATTGTGGAGTGAAGAGCAGCACAGTTTAAACTAGGTGTGGATGGCATCGCCAAGTCTGTGGTTTAACTGCTGGCAACATTTACACTGGACCAGGGGTCTCACACTCAGCCAGATAAATGGGCTGCAGACAAAAACAATTTCAAGTTGGCAGGACGCATTCCTTGTGGGATAAGATAACGATTTCAGTGGTACGTTTTTTTTTCTACACAACTTTTTGATCCTTTTGTAATACATATTTTTGTGTGTCAGTAGAATGAAAAAGCTACATTTTTTTGCAGGTTGTTTTTTTTTTTTTAAGGTTTGCATAGTATTGAATATGGAACAGTTTTACAGCTTACATTGTCCCAAATTTGTTTGGAACTTTGCTTTTTTTTCTAAGCTTAAACAACATTTTTATTAGCAAATTATTTTTTCTGTTATTTTTTTACACTTTATTTTGACTTTTTACTTTTTTTGTTCTTACTCCCTATATGGGACTTTAACTTTCAGTTTCCTGATCGCTGATCTAATATCCCACAATACTTCTGTACTGCAGGATATTAGATCTGCTAGCTTTACACTGACACTTTGCCTTGTTAGACCTGGCTTATTGCAGACATTTATAGGTCTCCGTAGATGGCTGACCCAAATGCCATTACTTGGCCTCGGGTTGCAACGGAAACTACCGGAACTCTGCGTTCGCGGGGAGCCGATGGGCTTAAACAAGGAGCCCCATCCCTGAAATGAACATTTAAATACTGCCGTCACTATTGACAGTGGTATCTAAGGGGTTAGATGGTCAGAATCAATACCGATTGTGGCTATTGCAGCCGGGAGTCAACTGTACAGCTGACTCCTGCTGATGATGGTGCCCTCACTGCTTGTGAACTAGCGCTCCTCCTTTGGCCTGCTCCCACAGAGGTCTCAGGAACTCCGGTGCCCCGTGGGCTGCATGCACTTTCATGTTTGACAAGCCTGCACTAGACTTTGTAACCAAATTGAAGATTTAGATCTCTGAAAGCTCTCATTTTTACCTGTCCTGACTCTCCCTTTTCCTGCTTTTCTTGGTCCTTCTCGCCATACGACCTTTACAGCTATTTTTTCTAGCTGGACCAATCTTTATAGAAGTGTTTTCTAGAGGGGTGGTCCTCAGAGACACTTTGGTCCCGCTCTACGAAAGAAAGTAAAAAAAAAAATAAATTAATGAGCCAAGGAATAATAATATTTTCCAAAATTGCAGAGAAATAGGGTATTGCAACAAGTCAGACCAAATCTAGAATCATCTATTCTGAGAGCACATGTCCGTTTCAAAGCAAAATAATAGAAGCATCAACTATGGGAAATTATCAAAGCATAATGAAGCCTAAATAAAAACAATACACAAGGACAATGCTGATTTGATTTCTCCCGGCAAGCTCAGAGGAAACAAAGCTACTGAAGAGAAATGCCAATTTCCAATGATATTTTACCATATTACATAGCACAAATCTGCTCACTGCACAAAGGTCTTACTGCAATAACTAGATTAAAACTTCTGCTACTTTTCCTGACATGCATTTCAAAAATTTTTTTAGGTGAGGCATTTCAATTTTGACTTTTTTTTTTTTTTTTGGTAATCACGTGCTGCAAGCAGACATAAATTTACCCAAATCAATGAATTAGGCCTAAATGACCTCTCCTAGGAAATTTCATTCACATTTGTTTTCAGTTTTCAAATGTGCGATCTTAGTGCACGTTCCGATGCCATCTCTTAGGCCCCTTTCACACATCCGGTTTTTTGAGTCAGGCATAATCCGTCGAATACCTGAAGGGACGGATCCGGCGCTGAAATGAAAAAACTGATGCAACGGTTCAGTTTTTTTGCTGGATCCGACCTGAACTTATTTCCGGCCGCCTGATGCGGCGCTTCAGACACTATCAGGCGGCTCCGGAAAAAAACAAAAACGTTACAGTCACCATTTTGTCCGGCCGCCGGAATGTACATTTCCGCCGGATCCGGACAAAAACGGATGCAACGCAACATCAGGCGCGATCCGGCGCTAATGAAAGTCAATGCTAAAAAAACGCATCTGGTACCGGATCCTTTTTTTTTTAAACAACATGCCGGATCGCGCCTGACGTCAAAAAACGGATGTGTGAAAGAGGCCTTAAGGTACATGTTATGTCAATACTTGGTGTAAACGCATTATTAAAATTTGAGCCATCGATAGACTTCTCTAAAAATTCACTTTTGGAAACTGTCAACCCATTTTTATCACCATATAAGGTTATTTTGGGCAGACTGTTTAAACTTCTATTAAAAAGGAAAGTTAGCAGGAGAATATTTTAGAAGGCAAATATGAAATATACCTTTAAAAGAAGCTCTACCACATCCATGTGGACCAAGCCAAGGACCGACTCTCCATTCACGTGTGTAATCAAATCCCCAGCCCTCAGCCCTGCTTCGTGAGCTGGACTTCCATCCTCTACGCTCTGGAGAAATACAAACAAAGGGTTTAACAACCTTTTAAACTAAATTCTTGAAACAATCTGACTGAAAACGTCACTCACCCAAACCATGTGGTGGACAGTATACACATCACTTTCTCCCATGTAAACACGAATGGCACGCAAGGTGAAGCCATACTTCTTGCCAGAACTATGTATAATTATTGGGGGCCGCAGACTTGATACTGCTACCGCTGTCTCTCGGCTGGGAGAAGAGTCCCTGGATGAGGGATTAGATGACAGAGAACGTGGGGAGATGGGACTCATAAGGGGTCCAGTGCCAAAATCATCTGTTGAAACAAAATAAGCCCATTTTTAGCATTCCATGGGCGCCCATACTCATGGATGGTGCTCAGAGCATAGCAGTAAAATAATGAAAAAGTCACAAGCTAAAATCCACATAAGTAGGGCAATTACATTAGGAAATGTAAGCATGGCCTACTGAACGAGCTAAAGTGTAACTTTAACATTATAGCCATAGAAAACCTGGGGTATAATATAAAATGTCTTACCAGAGGTAATGATCAATGAAAGGGCAGAAACAGATGCTGATTTGGGGACACGACCTCCAGAAGTAGAGTTCTGCTTTTCAGGGGTCTCTCTCTGACCCCTTAGCCGCCGATTCAGCCCGGGATCCAGAGATCGAGGAGTAGAGTTTTTGGCTCCGGTGCTGTTTACTGCGCAGACGAGTTCTGCTTAGACTGACTATATCTGCTAAACAAGGATAGAATAATCAATTTATTGTAATCTAAATGCCAATTCTTAGGGTGCATTTATACGGACTCATAATTAGGAACGAAAGATTCTAAGAGTGCTCATTTCCTGATTATCAGCCGGTTGAATACAGGCTTGCATATGTTCATTCGTCATATGAAATTTTTTTTTAAGCTTGCTTAAAACCTAATGGAATCATTCTCGGCAGCACATCATCATATATAACCAGGAAATGTGCTGCTGAGAACAATAATGTACTATGCACATTAACAATCATTCTGTGTGCATGGAAGAGCAGTCAACCTGTTTAAAGAGGCAATCAAACGACTGCTGTCGATTAATAGCCGCAGTTAGCCAGTGCAAATGCAGCCTGTAGACAGAACAGTTGTATTTATATACATTACTTTATTGATTACCTAACATGTGCAAACTGAGCTAATCCAAAAAGGCATCATGAATCCTATAGACTACCACCTGATTACGACAGTGCCCAAAAGGCCAGTATTCAGGCTGCACATACACAGGTTCTAATTTTGTAGGTACAATTGATACTTTGTAATGTCATGACTCATTTAATAAATGATCACAATACATTCCACAATTTTGCATAGATTTTTTTCAAAATAAATATGTGAAAAACAAACAACAATGGTTTAGCATTTACTTACCGCAAAGTGATGATGGCTTTGGGGATGTCCCCTTTACTTCTCCTAAAGTGAATAATGGTTTGTCATACTTGTGATCGGACGTTTCATCTTCAGAAGAAAAAGCAAATTTTGGCATGGTATCCAGGCTACATGTACTAGTTAGCACACATGGGCTGGCACTACGCTCGCTCAGCCATGAGTGATGGGAAGACCCAGAAGATGTCCAGGAGCGTAGCCTAAATCAGAAAAAACACATTTGTTTTAACATTTTCATGCACGATGAGAAGGAAAAACAAAACTTTTTGAGCTATGCACAGACATGGTATAAATACACTATCTCCCTGAACTTAAGTATAGTATAATAGGAACCTATTAAATGGTTAGAATATTCAATTTATAAAATAGTATAACTAATGAGACAAGGGAGGCAGGGAGGAGACGCGCCCCGTAATTGTGTGTGAGTCCCCCACAATGTCAGTACACAAGCGCTCACACGCCATCAGCATTTCGACAGTGTTTGATCTGGGAAGGTCCCCCACAACATGAAAATGAAGAAGCATAACGGCTCTTCCATGTCCTGGTCATGAAGAAAGTGCAACGAAACCCCTCATTTGCATGCAAATTAAGATATTTTCTCAGGCAATGTACCATTAACAGGTGAAGCGAGTATGGTTGTGTAAGGGGCTGGGTCCCCCTACAACACTGTATATAGCTCATTTATAATGTATCTTGGGGGTGACAGACTCCCTTTAATGATGTAGTTGAGCCATGTAATTGGATTTTGCTGAAGAATCTACCAAGAGCATTTTCGTGATATAGATTGTCCTTCATATTATGGAAAAAATAAATAATGACAAGAGATGAGAGAATTTAATCAACTGGAATTGAAGTGTACTGTAATTTGACAAGAATCCATATTCGCTATAATACAGATTTTGTGTAATTCGCTTTTGTGCCGATTCATCAAAATGGTGGTCGTCTAGCCACCATTCTGCTGAACCATAAGGCTAAGTGCACACGTTCAGGATTATTTGCGTTTTTTTCGCGGTAAAAACGCATCAAAAACGCATTAAGCATCCTATCATTTAGAATGAATTCTGCAAGTTTTGTGCACATGGTGCGTTTTTTTTCCGCGAAAAAAACGCATCGCGGAAAAAATAGCAACATGTTCATTAATTTCATGGAATTATAGCGTTTTTCCCGCTATATTATTGACCTAGAAAGTTCAGGGAAAAATCGCGGTAAAAACACATCAAAGTCCGTTTTTGCTCAGGAATACTCTGCAAACATTCCTGAACGTGTGCACTTAGCCTGAAGGGCCATCAAAAGGTTAAAAATAATAAAACACAGATTTTGGTAAGAACTTACCTGTAAAATCCTTTTCAGCGAAGAAGGAAGGGAGACACAGTCATTACTAGTGGGTAGGCGAGCCCACATAGGATAAACACACCTCAGATTAAAACGTGTTGACCGGCCCCTCCAGCTATATAGGGCTCCTCCTACTCCAGCTCTCCAGTCGTACCCAAGCTTCAGGAAGAGCAAATATCACCAGTGTAGCAACATAACCCCTTATGAAGGACTTCAGAGAAAAAACAAGAAGACAGGTTATGCATATAGCCGAAACAACCACACAGTCCAGGTACTACTCACTGAACCTGACCACTGCGATGAGCTGGCAATGCTGGAACAGAGCCTTAGCGCGCCGACCTCAGCCCAGATAATCGCTATCAGAGAAGGGTCACGCCGCATCTGAAAACACACAACACACTTCTGCCATGGGAGGGAGCTGTGTCTCCCTTCCTTCTTCGCTGAAAAGGATTTTACAGGTAAGTTCTTACCAAAATCCGTGTTTCAGCTGCAGATGAAGGAAGGGAGACACAGTCATTACTAGTGGGACGTCCCAAAGCAGTCCAAAAATAAGGGTGGGCAAAAAACCAAAAGAGGCAGATACCCAACAACCTAGATAAATGCGCAAATAGCGCTAACTATAAGTTCCCAAGAACTTTTAAACTACAGCCGCCTGCAGGACCCTACGTCCTAAGGCCGCATCAGGGGAAGCACTAACATCCACCTTATAAAATTTCGTAAATGTGTGGACGGAACGCCAGGTCGCCGCCCGGCAGAGCTGAGCTGCCGAGGCTCCTTGATGGAAAGCCCACGATGAACCCACAGCCCTTGTGGAGTGAGCTTGAATCTTAATCGGGCAGGGTTCGCCCTTAAGTCGGTAAGCCTCTAAAATGGCCGACCGAATCCAACGAGCTATAGAATCCTTGGAAGCTCGTTGCCCACGTCGACGACCTGCTGGAATCACAAATAGAGAATCCGACTTCCGAAAATTTTGAGTAATGGACAAATAGAACTTTAAAGCCCGCACCAAATCCAATGTGTGCAAGGCTCGTTCTTTCGCATTCCTTGGCTCCGGACAGAGCGAGGGCAACACAATATCCTGGTTAACATGAAACTGCGATACTACTTTAGGTAGAAAGTCGACACGTGTGCGAAGCACTACGCGATCTGGGAAAAACTCCAGAAAGGGAGGCGAGCAAGAGAGCGCCGCCAACTCAGAAACCCTTCTCAAAGAAGTGACCGCCACTAAGAAGGCAACCTTCCAAGAAAGCAAAGAAAGGCTAACAGAGTCCATAGGCTCAAAAGGCCCATGTTGAAGAGCCTCCAAGACAAGATTGAGCCGCCAGGGCGACACAGGCGCCTTCCGCGGCGGAAACTGACGAGTTACTCCGCGAAAAAAGGAACGTACGTCCCTATGTGTAGCGATAAACTTCCGAAATAGCAAGGACAGAGCAGAAACTTGCCCCTTCAAAGTGCTAACTGCCAAACCCCTGTCCAGCCCGTATTGCAAAAAGGCCAACAAATTGGGAATGGAAAAACTCCTCGGGTTCCTAGAAGAACCCGAACACCACGAAAAGAAGGCTTCCCAAGTCTTATGATAAATTCTAGTGGTAGCCGGACCTCTGGCAGCTCGCAGAGTGGCAATGACTTCGGCTGAAAAACCTTGACGGGTCAAGATTTCGGTCTCAAGAGCCACGCCGTCAAACGCAGAGACTTCAGGTCCGGGTGATGAACGGGCCCTTGGGTTAACAGGTCCGGGCGAAGAGGGAGTGGAAGTGGAGGCGCTGCCAGAAGCGACACCAGCGTCGAGAACCACGTCCTCCTTGGCCAATCTGGGGCTATCAATATAGCCGGGACTCTCTCCAGTCTGATTCGACGCAAAACCAGAGGAAGTAAGGATATCGGCGGGAACACATAAATTAGCTCGAAATGGTCCCAAGGAGCCACCAGAGCATCCACCGCCACAGACTTCGAGTCCTTGTACCTGGACATGAATGTCGGTAACTTGGCATTGAGCCTGGATGCCATCACATCCACTTGGGGAGTTCCCCAACGGGAGCACAGCAGTGCAAAAATTTCCAGATGAAGACTCCATTCTCCGGAATCCATCTTTTTGCGACTCAGGAAGTCCGCTGTGATATTCTGAACTCCTGGAATGTGAATTGCAGAGATGGCTGGCACCCTGGCCTCGGCCCATACCAGGATTCGAGACACTTCCATCATGAGCCTGAAGCTCCTCGTTCCACCTTGATGGTTGATATACGCGACCGCCGTCGCGTTGTCTGTCTGCACTCGGACTGGTAGACCGCTTAAAGGGACCGTCCAGTGTTGGAGGCAAAGGAAAATTGCCCTCAATTCCAGGATGTTGATCGGCAGGACAGACTCTTCCAATGACCATACCCCCTGAATCCAAAGACCATTCCAGACGCCCCCCCAGCCCGTCAGGCTGGCATCGGTGGTTATGATCGACCACCTTGGAGGAAGGAAAGACTTCCCCAGGGATAACGCTTCCGGACGTAACCACCATTCTAGCGACTCTCTCACCCTGTGGGAGATGATGACACTGCAATCCAGTGAAAACCGTGATTGATCCCAACGGTTCAAGATGAGCATTTGGAGAGCCCTGGAATGAAATTGGGCAAACGGAATTGCTTCCATTGACGCCACCATCAAACCCAGAAGGCGCATACACCTTCGAAGGGACATTGCTGTTGCAGACTTCATACCCTGCACATGGTGAAGAAGACTCGCTTGCTTGTCTGAGGGCAGAGACACCACTGCTCGTACTGTGTCGAACTGCATTCCCAAAAACAGGATTGACTGCGACGGTTCCAGGGATGACTTCTCCCAATTGATCAGCCACCCGAAGTCCTCCAGGAGCTGAAGGGATAAATCGCGAGCCGTCACCGCCTCCTCCTTTGAGGACGTCACAATCAAAAGGTCGTCCAGATAGGGAAGAATCGTAATCCCCTGTCTTCGCAGAATCGCCATGAGAGGAGCGAGAATTTTTGTAAAAACTCTGGGTGCTGAGGCCAGACCGAATGGCAGGGCCACAAACTGGTAATGGTCCTGACCTATGGCAAAACGCAGGAAACGCAGGTGGGCCCTTCCGATGGGGACATGCAAATAAGCGTCGCGAATGTCGATTGACACCAGAAAATCGTTCTGTGACAAGGCCGCCACAACGGAGCGAAGTGATTCCATGCGGAATTTCTGGGTGCGGACATGCCGATTTAATCTTTTGAGATCCAGAATGGGACGAAATTTGTCCTCCTTTTTGGGGACTACAAAGAGGTTGGAATAAAAACCTCTTCCTTGGTCCTCCGGTGGAACTGGTACCACCACACCCTTCTGTAGAAGGGAATCGACCTCCCGTAGTAGAGCGGCAATTAGCCCGGGCTCTGACGGAATGCGGGATAGGCAAAAACTGTCTGGGGGTCGAGAAAGAAACTCTATGAAGTAGCCTGCCGACACGACCCGCGTCACCCAGGTGTCCGACACGCGGGAAGCCCAAGTCGGCTTGAATTGGAGCAGGCGACCTCCCACTCGAGAGCCCTCGAGTGAGACCCTGGCGTCAGTCCGCTTTAGCGGGCTTTTTGTCAGCTTCCCGCTTGTCTTGGCGGAAGCTCTGTTTCCAGGGAGTGCGAGATTTCTGAGCGCTCTTTTTTCCCGAAAAGAGGGACGACCCGATCCCCAAGAGGGCTGACCAAACCGTCCCCTGGACCGAAAGGACCGCCGACTACCACCGGCACTAGGCCTGCCAGACGCAGAAGCCACAGCTCTTCGTTGTGGTAAAGCCGTTTCTTTTGCCTTTGCTTTGGCAATCAGCTCCGTGAGGCCAGATCCAAATAGCTGACCACCTTTGTAAGCTAAGGAAAGCAAACCTTGCTTGGAAACCACGTTCCGGTCCACTGTCTAAGCCACAGAGCTCTCCTGACTGTGATCGCCGAGGATTGTGCTCTGGACAGCATGGAGGCAGTATCCAAACCTGCATCACTGCCATATCGAGCTGCATTCTCCAATGACTTGAAAAGCCCCTCTACCTCGGATAGTGGGGATCCATCTTGCCATGCCGTCCGTAGACGGTCTAACCAGCTCAAGGAGGCTTTACAAGCACACATGGATCCTAGCACAGCTCTGAATCCATGACCCGAGGCCTCGTAGATGGATTTCGCCGCCATCTCCGTTTTTCTGTCCAGCGGATCCTGCAGACTCGCCTTCCCTTTAACAGGAAGTAATTAGGATTTGCTAAGCTGGGATAAAGGGACATCCACTTCAGGAGAAGGAATCCAATTAGTAATCAACTCCGTAGTACACGGATACAGCGTCTCGAAAAACCGTGTCCCCTGAAAACGTTTATCTGGACACAGGCGTTCCTTCTCCACTGCCTCATTAAGCTCATCCAGAGATGGTAAGGCTGATCGCGACCTATGCGGCTCCTAAAACATCCGGGCCGACTTACCAGGACGTCTAGTTACCTCCTCCGGTAACTATAACGCCTCCCTCATGGCTCCAATAAAAGCCTCTGTACGGCTCAAAAGAGAGGCAGATTGAAACTGCCGATCCTCCTCTTTATCCGAATCGGATATCTCACCATCTGAGCTTGGAGGGGAACCCTCCATATCAGAAATCTCTGAGTCGCTACGCGAGAAAGATGGCACCGGCCTGTGTCGCTTCCTGCCATGAGAGGATCTAGCTGACACCCAATAACCTAGAAGGTCAGACAGGCAATCAATAGAACGAGCGAGGGCATCCATTTTGGCGTCCCTGTAACCTCCGACTGCTGCGCTTGACGCCGTCGAGGTCTGCGTGTCAGATACGCGAGGCTGATCCTGTAGCGGATCTGGGAGACGGTCCGCTCCTGGACCCTGATCCGACATGCCCTCACACAGTATATGACAGGTAAAAACCTGACAGCACCAGAACAGTGTGGATTTCAAAGGCAAAAATGAACGCTGAAGGGTTAAGCTTCTTAAATAGAGAGCTACCCCAGCTGTCTCCCAAAAAAGGGTTAACCACCAAAGAATGGGTTAATGTTGCAGACTCTCCACAACCCTTATTTAATGAAAAGGGTGTGCGAGCCGCAGGTGCCTCTTATGAGGTAACAGCTGCAGGACAGTGTTCAAAAGTATGCCACATAAAACAAGAACGCCAACGAGATCGCTAACATATTGCGCTGAATTGTATATCGCAATACCAAAGTCGCTAAAGAGATCGCTAACCACTTATGCGTCGTCAATGAGACCGCCCACCGTGGAAGCTACTAGCGACATAAAAAATGATCACAAAGGAAAAACGATCGCAAAACCATGCGTCGCTATTGTGATTGCAGCGGGAGCGTTCTGTGTGACAATACCTTGTCCTGCGCTGAGGGGGTCAAGCTTCTGCCCTGACAGGTAGAGGCGACTCACCCAGCTGGCCGTATGTAGTGTCTCCTTTCGGTCGGTCGGGGAGAGCGGAGAGTGAGGAGCCCGAGGAGGCCGTCAGTAATGGCCGCCGCGCTAGAGAGATCTAAACCGGAAGAAAAAAGGGCAGGACAAGGCGCGCGCTCAGAGCGCTTCCTGCCTATGAAAAAATGGGAGAGCGCGAAGCCACGCCCCCCGCCGGTTTCAAAAAAAGCGCGCGACTCACTCCGCTCTCCGCTCCCATGTCCTGCAGGCAATCCACCTGCGGACAAAAGTACACAATCACCACACATGAATACATGTAGCAGCGGCTGCCGCAGCGGCCGCTACAGCACTCAAACACATTAACATGTGGAGTACTCACCCAGCTGAGCGCAACAGGGACCCCTCAGAGATTTGTGGCGCTGCCCGTAGCTTCCCCCCAGGGCGGGGAACGCAGTGACCCCAGAAGCGTAGTTTGCGTCCCCGCCAGGGAAGCAATCCTCATCCCCCAGGGCCGGCAGGGTTCTGCAGGGACCACCTTATAGGGTAATACAGATCCGCCAAGGGAGAGGTGGGAGTCCAGCAGCGCTGAGACCCCTGGGACCTCTAGACCACTTCTGGTGATCCAAGTCTCTGTCCGACTAAAATAAAAAAGTCTTCTGAGGAGCTGCTTCCAGCAGCGACTATCCTCTGTGAACCTCAAATTTTAGACTGGAGAGCTGGAGTAGGAGGAGCCCTATATAGCTGGAGGGGCCGGTCAACACGTTTTAATCTGAGGTGTGTTTATCCTATGTGGGCTCCGCCTACCCACTAGTAATGACTGTGTCTCCCTTCCTTCATCTGCAGCTGAAAAAATGTTTATACTCGCCTTACTACTCATCGGCCCTGTTCTCATCTTACACTACCTTTTACTTATCTTACTAGACAACCTTTTAACTGTCTGGCCACCTAACCAAATAGGCCCACCATTGCCAATACACATGATAAATGGAGGAACATATCCAGTCTGACAGAGAGGAGAGCGCAGACAAACCAAATTCATGGAACTGTATTCTCGCCAAAAACAACCACAGCTCATGTAGTGCCCAGGAATGGAAGGCAACATATGGGTGAACCTCAACACAAACCACGTGAGCCATCTATTGTAGGGCCATCTGGCCTCTCAACTAGGAAGCAGAATACAGGTAGGACGATTACACTAGAACAACAATAACGAAATACATATAAATAGCGTTTTAGTAGTAAATAAGATTTGTCTTATGGCTAATTCACACACTATTTTTCAGTCCATGTAGTGTCCCAGAATCCACAGAAATCAGTGGCCCAATTCACAGGAATTATGTTGACACAGAGCAGCACACGCCATCGGGCTCTTAAGGACATGAGTTGGGACAAATGACACACTGGACAGGCTTCTTAAGAATCCCCATTGATTTTTCCACCTCACTCACCTAGGTTCAAAAGTGGTTTGGCTCTTTTCATCATCTTTGGACAAGGTTCTTTCCCACTTCTCACTTCGCTCTTCTTTCTCATCACTATGGCTTCTCTCAGTGGATGAAAAGCTGAGGTTCAGTTGTGTAGCAAGATGCTCAGAGCTGCTGTAAACCTACAAAAAGATTGAAAGAGTGACGTTCTGATATCTGCATCTCCACAACATTACATAAGCCCCATAGTATATGTCGTGCATTCTGCTGTCCAGTGGGCCAGTACATGCACCCTCTGCTTGCCACCAGCAGGGATTCTGACACCTGGACTACTGTCAGTCCTACTTTCTGTTGTATAGAAAAGTGAAGAAAAATACCTTAAAAAAACTTCACTATGGCTAACCCCTTTCCGACATTGGGTGTAAGAATGCCCAATAAGTTTTGGCTACTGCGAAAAATAATCTAAGGGAGTGAGGGAGTGTGTTCACCCTTCCTAACAGCAGAGGGATGGCACCCTAAAAATTCAAAGTGGTGCCCCGCTCATTGTAGACTTTCCCTACATGACCCTAGTAAGATCTCCCAAACCAAACCACCACCCAAATAAAGTGCTGAAGTGCTAATAAAAAAGTTTTGTCTGGCTCAATTTACACAATGAAATGTTAAAGTTTGCACAGATCTGCAACCAACATAAGTTGGGGATGAATAGTAAACAAGACTTTGGTAACGGCAAGTCTTACCTCAAAAAGGAACTACATGAACAGCAGACTTTCATGTCTTGTAGCATCTAGTTGTTGAAAATTAACATGCTAAAGTACATATAGGTCGCAACTATCAATCTGGTTACATGTTCTAGTTCAGTCCATTCAGTCCAACACTTGCGTTCAGTCCCCAACACATATCAAAATAAGAAAACAGAAATAAAAATGTTGGCTAACGGTATTCCATACCTTGCTGAATCGATGGGAACATGAAGAAAACTGACGAATTTCCACAGATGACTCCTCATCATTCGTCTCATCATCTTCCTCAGAAGCCAAATGATGATAACGCTCTGAACGTGCTGAAAAAAGACGGATTTTGGTAAGAACTTACCTGTAAAATCCTTTTCAGCGAAGGAAGGAAAGGAGACACACTAGTTCATAACTAGTGGGTAGGCGGAGCCCAGATAGGATTGACACCTCAGATTAAAAAGGGTGTTGACCGACCCCTCCAGCACTGGCTCCTCCTACTCCAGCTTTCTCCAGTCGTACCCAAGCTTAAGAAAGAGCAATATCACCAGCGGAGCAACATAACCCCTTCTGAAGGACTTCAGAGAAAAATAGAAAAATACAAGTTATGCATGCATTTGGCAAAGAAAAAACCACACAGTTCCAGGTACTACTCACTGAACCTGACTACTGCGATAAGCTGGCAATGCTGGAACAGAGTCGTAGCGCGTCTACCTCAGCTCAGAAAATCGCTATCAGAGAAGGGTCACGCTGCATCTGTAAATATAACAACACTTCTGCCATGAGAGGGAGCTGTGCCTCCTTTCCTTCCTTCGCTGAAAAGGATTTTACAGGTAAGTTCTTACCAAAATCCGTCTTTCAGCTGCAGATGGAAGGAAAGGAGACACACTAGTTCATAACTAGTGGGACGTCCCAAAGCAGTCCAAAAATTAGGGTGGGAAAAAAAACAAAAGAGGCAAAAACCCAACAATCTAGATAAATGCGCAACAGGCGCCAAATACAAGTTAACTAAAACTTAAATTACCGCTGCCTGCAGGACCCTACGTCCTAAGGCCGCATCAGCGGAAGCACTGACGTCCACCTTATAAAACTTTGTAAATGTGTGAACGGAACACCAGGTCGCCGCTCGGCAGAGCTGAGCTGCCGAAGCCCCTTGATGAAAGGCCCACGATGAAGCCACAGCCCTCGTGGAGTAAGCTCAAATCTTAATCGGGCAAGGTTCGCCTTTCAGACGGTAAGCCTCCAAAATGGCCGACCGAATCCAACGAGCTATAGAGTCCTTGGAAGCTCGTTGACCACACCTGCGACCTGCTGGAATCACAAACAGAGAATCTGACTTCCAAAAACCTTGAGTAACAGACAAATAGAACTTCAAGGCCCGTACTAAATCCAATTTGTGCAAGTCTCGTTCCTTTGCATTCCTCGGGCCCGGGCAAAGCGAGGGCAACACAATATCCTGGTTAACATGAAATTGCGACACCACCTTAGGTAGAAAGTCGCCCCGTGTGCGAAGCACTACCCGATCCGGGTAAAACTCCAGAAAAGGAGGCGAGCAAGAAAGCTGCCAACTCAGAAACCCTTCTTAAAGAGGTCACCGCCACTAAGAAGGCAACCTTCCAAGAAAGAAGGGAAAGGCTAGCAGAACCCATAGGCTCAAAAGGCACATGTTGAAGAGCCTCCAAGACAAGGTTGAGCCGCCAAGGAGACATAGGTGCCTTCCGCGGAGGAAACAGACGGGTTACTCCACGAAAAAAGGAACGCACATCCCTACGCGAAGCGATAGCCTTCCGAAACAGCAAGGACAGGGCAGAAACCTGACCTTTCAGAGTGCTAACTGCTAAACCTTTGTCCAACCCGTACTGCAGAAAAGCTAACAGATTGGGAATGGAAAAAATCCTCGGGTTCCTTGAAGACCCCGAACACCACGAAAAGAAGGCTTCCCAAGTCTTGTGATAAATCTTAGTGGTAGCCGGACCTCTGGCAGCTCGAAAGTGGCAATGACTTCAGCCGAGAAACCTCTACGGGTCAATATTTCGGTCTCAAGAGCCACGCCGTCAAACGCAGAGACTTCAAGTCCGGATGACGAACGGGCCCCTGGGATAACAGGTCCGGACGAAGAGGAAGTGGAAATGGCGGAGCCGCCAAAAGCGACACCAGTGTCGAGAACCACGTCCTCCTTGGCCAATCCGGGGCTATCAACATAGCCGGAATTCTCTCCAGTCTGATCCGACGCAGCACCAGAGGAAGCAAGGATATCGGCGGAAACACATATACTAGCTCGAAATGGTCCCACGGAGCCACCAGAGCATCCACCGCCACAGCCTTCGGATCCTTGTACCTGGATATGAAGGTCGGTAGTTTGGCATTGACCCTGGATGCCATCAAATCCACTTGGGGAGTTCCCCAACGGGAGCACAGCAGTGCAAAAATTTCCGGATGGAGACTCCATTCTCCAGGATCCATCTTCTCGCGACTGAGGAAGTCCGCCGTGGTATTCTGGACTCCTGGAATGTGAATCGCAGAGATGGCTGGAACCCTGGTCTCGGCCCATAGCAGGATCCGAGACACCTCCATCATGAGCCTGGAGCTCCTCGTCCCGCCTTGATGGTTGATATACGCGACCGCCGTCGCGTTGTCTGTCTGCACTCGAACTGGCAGACCGCTCAAAGGGACCGTCCAGTGTTGGAGGCAAAGGAAAATTGCTCTCAATTCCAGGATGTTGATCGGTAGAACAGACTCTTCCGATGACCATACTCCCTGGATCCAAAGATCGTTCCAGACACCCCCACCAGCCCGTCAGGCTGGCATCGGTGGTTATGACCGACCACCTCGGAGGGAGGAAAGATTTCCCCAGGGATAACGCTCCTGGACGTAACCACCATTCTAGGGATTCTCGCACCCTGCGAGAGATGATGACGCTGCAATCCAGAGAGACTTGCGACCGATCCCAACGACCCAGAATGAGTCTTTGGAGGGTCCTGGAATGAAATTGGGCAAACGGAAGTGCCTCCATGGACGCCACCATCAAACCCAGAAGGCGCATACACTTCCGAAGGGACATTGCTGTCGTAGACTTCATGATCTGTACATGTCGGAGAAGACATGCCCGCTTGTCTGGAGGTAGGGACACCACCGCCCGTACTGTGTCGAAATGCATTCCCAAAAATAGGATTGACTGCGACGGTTCCAGAGACGACTTCTCCCAATTGACCAGCCACCCGAAATCCTCCAGGAGCTGAGGGATAGATTGCGAGCCGTCACCGCCTCCTCCTTTGAGGACGCCACAATCAAAAGATCGTCCCGGTAGGGAAAAATCGTAACCCCCTGTCTTCGAAGAATTGCCATGAGAGGCGCCAGAATTTTTGTAAAAACTCTGGGCGCCGAGGCCAAGCCGAATGGCAGAGCCACAAACTGGTAATGGTCCTGACCTATGGCAAAAACGAAGAAAGCGCTGATGAGCCCTTCCGACGGGAACATGCAAATAAGCGTCGCGAATGTCGATTGACACCAAAAAGTCGTTCTGCGACAGGGCTGCCACCACGGAGCGAAGTGACTCCATGCGAAATTTGTGGGTGAGGACATGTCGATTCAATCTTTTGAGATCCAGAATAGGACGAAATTTGTTCTCCTTTTTGGGAACCACAAAAAGATTGGAATAAAATCCTCTTCCCCGGTCCTCCGGCGGTACCGGTATTACCACACCCTTCTGCAGAAGGGAGTCGACCTCTCGCAGCAGAGCGGCAATTAACTCGGGCTCTGACGGTGTGCGAGACTGGCAAAACCTGTCCGGGGTCGAGAAGAAAACTCTATGAAATAGCCTGCCGACACGACCCGCGTTACCCAGGTGTCCGTAACGCGGGAAATCCAAGTCGCTTTGAATTGGAGCAGGCGACCCCCCACTCGAGAGCCCTCGAGTGGAAACCTGGCGTCAGTCCGTCTTGGCGGACTTCTTGTCAGCTTCCCGCTAGTCTTGACGGAAACTTGATTTCCAGGGAGTGCGGGATTTCTGAGTGAACTTTTTTCCCGAAAAAGAGGGATGACCCAACCCGAGGACTGACCGAATCGTCCCTTGGATAGAAAGGATCGCCGGCCACTACCAGCACCAGGTCTGCCAGGCGCAGAAGCCATAGCCTTTCGCTGTGGTAAAGCCGCTTCTTTTGTCTTTGCCTTGGCAATCAGCTCTGAGAGGTCAGATCCAAATAACTGACTTCCCTTGTAGGCTAAAGACAGCAAACCTTGTTTTGACACTGCGTCCCCAGTCCACTGTCTAAGCCACAGTGCTCTTCTAACTGTGACCGCCGAAGCTTGCGCCCTGGACAACAGTGATGCAGTATCCAGACCTGCATCATAGCTATAACAGACTGCAGTCTCCAATAAATCGAGAAGCCCATCTACCTCGGATAACGGAGATCCATTTTGCAACGCCATCCGTATACGGTCCAACCAGCACAGGGAAGCCTTACAAGCACACATGGATCCTAGCACCGCTTTGAATCCATGACCCGAGGCCTCGTAGTTGGATTTCGCCGCCATCTCCGTTTTTCTGTCTAGCGGGTCCTGCAGACTCGCCTTCCCTTTAACAGGGAGCAGTGAGGATTTACTGAGCTGGGATAAAGGAACATCCACTTCAGGAGAAGAAATCCAATTATCCGTCAATTCCGTAGAGCACGGATATAGTGCCTGGCAATGTCGCTCGCGACTTACGGTACTCCTGGTACATCCGAGGCGACTTACCAGGACGTGTAGTTACCTCCTCCGGCAACTGTAACGCCTCTCTCATGGCTTCAATAAAAGCCTCTGTTCGGCCCAAAGAGGCAGAATGTCCCTGCCGATCCTTATCCGAACCGGATAACTCCCCATCTGAATTTGAAGGGGAACCCTGTCCGCATTCCATATCAGAGAGTTCTGATTCGCTATGCGGAAAGGATGATACCGGCCTGTGTCGCTTCCTTCCATGAGAGGATCTAGCTGACACCCAATGACTAAAAAGGTCAGAAAGGCCATCAATAGAGCGAGCGATGGCATCCAATTTGGCATCGCTGTGACCTCCAATTGCTGCGCTTGACGTCGAGGTCTGCGTATCAGATACGCGCGACTGATCCTGAAGCAGATTTGGCACATGGTCCGCACCTTCTGGACCCTGATCTGACATGCCCTCACACAGTATATGGCAGGTCAACGCCTGTCAGTAACTAGAAAAAAAGTGTGGCTTCTCAAGCGGATGCAGCAAGCCGCTGAAGGGTTAAAGCTCTTAGTGAGAGAGCTACCCCAGCTGTATCAGCAGAATATTCAGCAAAATAATTAGCCCTTACAAGTTCTGATCCCAAACTGGGATAGAACCTATGGCGGTTGCTGAAAGGGTTAACCCTTTAAAAGGGGTTAATGTCGCCGGCTCCCCACTACTCCCTTATGAAAATAGAAGGGGTGTGCGAGCTCCAGGCAAAATAAGGTCTCTATATGAGACCGCAGCTGCAAAATAACGCTATCTGTTCTTGTTACACAGATAGGTTCCTGCGCTGTGGGGGTGAGGGCGTTTGACTCACCCAGCTGGCCGCGGTGATGTACAGGTCCTTCTCAAAAAATTAGCATATAGTGCTAATTTCATTATTTTCCATAACCTAATGATTACAATTAAAACTTTCATATATTTTAGATTCATTACACACCAACTGAAATTTGTCAGGTCTTTTATTGTTTTAATACTGATGATTTTGGCATACAACTCCTGATAACCCAAAAAACCTGTCTCAAAAAATTAGCATATCAAGAAAAGGTTCTCTAAACGACCTATTACCCTAATCTTCTGAATCAACTAATTAACTCTAAACACATGCAAAAGATTCCTGAGGCTTTTAAAAACTCCCTGCCTGGTTCATTACTCAAAACCCCCATCATGGGTAAGACTAGCGACCTGACTGATGTCAAGAAGGCCATCATTGACACCCTCAAGCAAGAGGGTAAGACCAGAAAGAAATTTCTCAACAAATAGGCTGTTCCCAGAGTGCTGTATCAAGGCACCTCAATGGGAAGTCTGTTGGAAGGAAACAATGTGGCAGAAAACGCTGTACAACGAGAAGAGGTGACCGGACCCTGAGGAAGATTGTGGAGAAGGACCGATTCCAGACCTTGGGGGACCTGAGGAAGCAGTGGACTGAGTCTGGTGTAGAAACATCCAGAGCCACCGTGCACAGGCGTGTGCAGGAAATGGGCTACAGGTGCCGCATTCCCCAGGTAAAGCCACTTTTGAACCATAAACAGCGGCAGAAGCGCCTGACCTGGGCTACAGAGAAGCAGCACTGGACTGTTGCTAAGTGGTCCCAAGTACTTTTTTCTGATGAAAGCAAATTTTGCATGTCATTCGGAAATCAAGGTGCCAGAGTCTGGAGGAAGACTGGGGAGAAGGAAATGCCAAAATGCCTGAAGTCCAGTGTCAAGTACCCACAGTCAGTGATGGTGTGGGGTGCCATGTCAGCTGCTGGTGTTGGTCCACTGTGTTTCATCAAGGGCAGGGTCAATGCAGCTAGCTATCAGGAGATTTTGGAGCACTTCATGCTTCCATCGGCTGAAATGCTTTATGGAGATGAAGATTTCATTTTTCAGCACGACCTGGCACCTGCTCACAGTGCCAAAACCACTGGTAAATGGTTTACTGACCATGGTATTACTGTGCTCAATTGGCCTGCCAACTCTCCTGACCTGAACCCCATAGAGAATCTGTGGGATATTGTGAAGAGAAAGTTGAGAGACGCAAGACCCAACACTCTGGATGAGCTTAAGGCCGCTATTGAAGCATCCTGGGCCTCCATAACACCTCAGCAGTGTCACAGGCTGATTGCCTCCATGCCACGCCGCATTGAAGCAGTCGAATTTCTGCAAAAGGATTCCCGACCAAGTATTGAGTGCATAACTGAACTTTATTATTTGATGGTTTTTTTGTTTGTTTTTAAAAAACACTTATTTTATTGGATGGTTGAAATATGTTAATTTTTTGAGACAGTTTTTTTGGGTTATCAGGAGTTGTATGCCAAAATCATCAGTATTAAAACAATAAAAGACCTGACAAATTTCAGTTGGTGTGTAATGAATCTAAAATATATGAAAGTTTAATTGTAATCATTACATTATGGAAAATAATGAAATTTAGCACTATATGCTAATTTTTTGAGAAGGACCTGTATATGGTGTACGGGAGGAGCGGAGCAGGAAGGAGCCCGTGGAAGCCTTTTCTAATGGCCGCCGCGCTGAGTGAAGCCGGAAGAGAAGCGCCTAATCGCGCGCTTCTGCACCAGAAGCCCGGGAGCGTGAAGCCACGCCCTCCGCCGGCTTCAAAAAAAGAGCGCGAACTCCTTCGCTCTCTGCTCCCCCTGTCCTGCAGGCATCTGCCTGCGGACAAAATACAGTCACCAAACATGTCTATTTTACATGTAACAGCGGCTGCCGCAGCAGCCGCTGAAAGCACTCACACACACTTTAATAAAAATGTGGGGTACTCACCAGCCGAGCGCCACAGGGACCCCCAGGGGTTTGTGGCGCTGTGCCCATCGCTTTCCCCCCGGGCGGGGAACGCAGTGACCCCAGATGCGTGGTTTGCGTCCCCGCCAGGGAAGCCATCCTCATCCCCCAGGGCCGGCAGGGTTCTGCAGGGACCACCATTAGGGTAATACAGATCTGCCAAGGGAGAGGTTGGGGTCCAGCAGCGCTGAGACCCCTGAGACCTCTAGACCACATTTGGTGATCCAAGTCTCTTGTCCGATTAAAATAATAAAATCTTCTGAGGAGCTGCTTCCAGCAGCGACCATCCTCTGGGACCTCAAATTTTAGACTGGAGAAAGCTGGAGTAGGAGGAGCCAGTGCTGGAGGGGTCGGTCAACACCCTTTTTAATCTGAGGTGTAAATCCTATCTGGGCTCCGCCTACCCACTAGTTATGAACTAGTGTGTCTCCTTTCCTTCCATCTGCAGCTGAAAAAAGGTTGTAGAGAAGAGGGATGCATCAAACAATAAAATAATAATTTGCTCCTCGTTTCTACTTTTAAAGGGAATCTGTCACCCCATTTTTCGACCATCAGCTGCAGCCACCACCATCAGGGGCTTATCTACAGCATTCTATAATGCGGTAGATAAGCCCCCGATGTCACCTGAAATAGAAGAAAGACGGATTTTGGTAAGAACTTACCTGTAAAATCCTTTTCAGCGAAGAAGGAAGGGAGACACACTCATTACTAGTGGGTAGGCGGAGCCCCAGATAGGATCAATACCCCAGATTAGAAAGCGTGTTGACCGGCCCCTCCAGCTCGGGCTCCTCCTACTCAGGTCTTCAGTCGTACCAAAGCTTAAGGAAGAACAATATCACCAGCGAAGCAACATAACCCCTTCTGAAGGACTTCAGAGAAAAATACAAAAATACAGGTTATGCATGCATTTGCAACGAAAAACCACACAGTCCCAGGTACTACTCACTGAACCTGACTACTGCGATAAGCTGGCAATGCTGGAACAGAGCCGTAGCGCGTCGACCTCAGCCCAGAAAATCGCTATCAGAGAAGGGCCACGCTGCTTCTGTAAATACAACAACACACTTCTGCCATGGGAGGGAGCTGTGTCTCCTTTCCTTCTTCGCTGAAAAGGATTTTACAGGTAAGTTCTTACCAAAATCCGTCTTTCAGCTGCAGATGAAGGAAGGGAGACACACTCATTACTAGTGGGACGTCCCAAAGCAGTCCAAAAAATAGGGTGGGAAAAAACCAGAAGAGGCAGAAACCCAACAACCTAGATAAATGCGCAACAGGCGCCAAATACAAGTTAACTTAAAACTTAGATTACCGCTGCCTGCAGGACCCTACGTCCTAAGGCCGCATCAGCGGAAGCACTGACGTCCACCTTATAAAACTTTGTAAATGTGTGGACGAAACGCCAGGTCGCCGCTCGGTAGAGCTGAGCTGCCGAAGCCCCTTGATGAAAGGCCCACGATGAAGCCACGATGAAGCCACAGCCCTCGTGGAGTGAGCTCGAACCTTAATTGGGCAAGGTTCGCCTTTAAGACGGTAAGCCTCAAAAAAGGCTGACCGAATCCAACGAGCTATAGAGTCCTTGGAAGCTCGTTGATCACGTCTACGACCTGCTGGAATCCCAAAAAGAGAATCTGACTTCCTAAAACCTTGAGTAACAGACAGATAGAACTTCAAGGCCCGCACTAAATCCAATTTGTGCAAATCTCGTTCCTTTGCATTCCTCGGGCCCGGGCAAAGCGAGGGCAACACAATATCCTGGTTGACATGAAATTGCGACACCACCTTAGGTAGAAAGTCGCCCCGTGTGCGAAGCACTACTCGATCCGAGTAAAACTCCAGGAAAGGCGGCGAGCAAGAAAGAGTTGCCAACTCAGAAACCCTTCTTAAAGAGGTTACCGACACTAAGAATGCAACTTTCCAAGAAAGTAACGAAAGGCTAGTAAAACCCAAAGGGTCAAAGGGCACATGCTGAAGAGCCTCCAAGACAAGGTTGAGCCGCCAAGGAGACACAGGTGCCTTCCGCGGTGGAAACTGACGAGTTACTCCTTGAAAAAAAGGAACGCACGTCTCTACGCGAGGCGATAGCCTTCCGAAAAAGCACGGACAGGGCAGAAACCTGACCCTTCAGAGTGCTAACTGCTAAACCTTTGTCCAACCCGTACTGTAAAAAAGCCAACAGATTGGGAATGGAAAAAATCCTCGGATTCCTTGAAGAACCCGAACACCACGAAAAGAAGGCTACCCAAGTTCTGTGATAAATCTTAGTAGTGGCCGGACCTCTAGCAGCTCGCAGAGTGGCAATGACTGCAGCTGAGAAACCTCTACGGTTCAATATTTTGGTCTCAAGAGCCACGTCGTCAAACGCAGAGACTTCAAGTCCGGATGACGAACGGGCCCCTGGTTAACAGGTCCGGCCGAGGAGGAAAGTGGGAATGGCGGTGCCGCCAAAAGCGACACCAGTGTCGCGAACCACGTCCTCCTTGGCCAATCCAGGGCTATCAACATAGCTGGAATTCTCTCCAGTCTGATCCGACGCAGCACCAGAGGAAGTAAAGATATCGGCGGAAACACATAGACTAGCTCGAAATGGTCCCACGGAGCCACCAGAGCAACCACCGCCACAGCCTTCGGGTCCTTGTACCTGGACATGAAGGTCGGTAGTTTGGCCTTGAACCTTGATGCCATCAAATCCACTTGGGGAGTTCCCCAACGGGAACACAGTAGTGCAAAAATTTTCGGATGAAAACTCCAGGATCCATCTTCTCGCGACTGAGGAAGTCAGCTGTGGTATTCTGGACTCCTGGAAAGTGAATCGCAAAGATGTCTGGAATCTTGGTCTCGGCCCATAGCAGGATCCGAGACACCTCCATCATGAGCCTGGAGCTCCTTGTCCCGCCTTGGTGGTTGATATACGCAATCGCCGTTGCGTTGTCTGTCTGCACTCGGACTGGTAGACCGCTTAAAAGGACCGTCCAGTGTTGGAGGCAAAGGAAAATTGCCCTCAATTCCAGGATGTTGATCGGTAGAACAGACTCTCCCGATGACCATACTCCTTGGATCCAAAAGATCGTTCCAGGCACCCCCCAGCCCGTCAGGCTGGCATCTGTGGTTATGACCGACCACCTCGGAGGGAGGAAAGATTTCCCCAGGGATAACGCTCCTGGACGTAACCACCATCCTAGGGATTCTCGCACCCTGTGAGAGATGATGACGCTGCAATACAGAGAAGCTTGCGATCGATCCCAAAGACTCAGAATGAGCCTTTGGAATGAAACTGGGCAAACGGAAGTGTCTCCATGAACGCCACCATTAAACCCAGAAAGCGCATACACTTCCGAAGAGACATTACTGTCGAAGACTTTATAATCCGTACATGTCGAGGGGAACATGCCCGCTCGCCTGGAGGTAGAGGCACCACTGCCCGTACCGTGTCAAAATGCATTCCTAAAAATAGGATAGACTGCGACGGTTCCAGAGACGACTTCTCCCAATTGACCAGTCACCCGAAGTCCTCCAGGAGCTGAAGGAATAGATTGCGAGCCGTCACTGTCTCCTCCTTTGAGGACGCCACAATCGAAAGGTCGTCCAGGTAGAGAAGAATCGTAAGTCCCTGTCTTCGAAGAATTGCCATGAGAGGCGCCAGAATCGTTGTAAAAACTCTGGGCGTTAAGGTCAAGCCGAATGGCCGAGCCACAAACTGGTAATGGTCCTGACCTATGGCAAAACGAAGGAAGCTCTGGTGAGCCCTTCCGACGGGAACATGCAAATAAGCGCCGCGAATGTCGATTGACCAAAAAGACGTTCTGCGACAAGGCTGCCACAACGGAGCGAAGCGACTCCATGCGGAATGTTCGGGTGTGGACAAGCCGATTCAATCTTCCAAAATAGGGCGAAATTTGTCCTCCTTTTTGGGGACCACCAAGAGGTTGGAATAAAAAATCCTCTTTCCCGGTCCTCTGCGGAACCGGTATCACCACACTCTTCTGCAGAAGAGAATAGACCACTCGCAGTAGAGCGGCAAATAGTTCGGCTCTGATGGAATGCGAGATTGGTAAAAAACTGTCCGGGGGTCGAGAAAGAAACTCTATGAAGTAGCCTGCCAACACAACCTGTGTCACCCAGGCGTCCGACACACGGTAAACCCAAGTCGGTTTGAATTGGAGTAAACGACCCCCCACTCGAGAGCGCTCGAGTGAGACCCAGACGTCAGTTCGCCTTAGCAGGTTTTTTGCCAGCTTTTGTGTGAACAGAAGTTCTGTTTCCAGGGTATGCGGAATTTCTGAGAAATCCCCTTTTTTTTTTTAAAAAAAAAAAAAAAGAGAGAGACGACCAAACCCCGAGAGGGTTGGCTGGATCATCCCCTGAACCGAAAAGATCGCCGACAACTACCGTGCCAGATGCAGAAGTCACAGCTCTGCGTTGCGGTAAAGCTGTTTCTTCTACCTTTGCCTTGGCAATCAGCTTCGTGAGGTCAGATTCAAGTAGCTGACCACTTTCTAAGCTAAAGATAGCAAACCCTGCTTGAAAACCACGTTCCACTGTCTAAGCCACAGTGCTCTTCTGACTGTGACTGCCGAGGATTACGCCCTGGATAGCAGTGACGTAGTATCCTTCAACTTGAAAAGCCCATCTACCTCGATAGACGGGATCCATCTTGCCACGCCGTCCTTAGACGGTACAACCGGCTCAGGGAAACTTTACAAGTACACATAGATCCTTAATACTGAATCCATGACCCGCGGCTTCGCAGATGGATATTGTTGCCATCTCCGCTTTTCTGTCCAGCGGTTCCTGCAGACTCGCCTTCCCTTTACCAGGAAGATTTGCTAAGCTGGGATAAAGGAGCATTCAGTTCAGTAGAAGGGGTCCAATTAACAAACAACTCCGTAGAAACGGATACAGTTTGTAAAGCCGACGCGACCTAACTCCTGAAACATCCGGGCCGACTTACCAGGACGTCTAGTTACCTCCTCCGGTAACTGTAACGCCCTCATGGCTCCATTAGTACAGCCCATGAGAGAGGCAGAGTGTCCCTGCCGATCCTCCTTGTCCGAATCGGACATCTTCGCTATGCGAGAAGGAAGGCACCGATTTGTGTCGCTTCCTTGAGAGGATCTAGCTGACACCCAATAACCTAGAAGGTCAGACAGGCCATCAATAGAAACTAGTGAGGACCTCCATTTTGACACCACTGGAACCTCCAACCGCTGCGCATGAATCGAGGTCTGCGTGTGCGAGACTGATCCTGTAGCGGGTCTGGGAGATGGACTGCCCTTGCACAGTATACGGCAGGTTAAACCTGTCAGTAACTAGAACAGTGTGTTTCTTAAAGAAGAAACAAAAGCTGAAGGGTTAAAGCTCCTAAAGAGAGAGCTACCCAGCAGTCCCCCATTAAGGGTGAGTTTCCACGGTCAGGAAACGCTGCGTGTTTGGCGCTGTGCGCCAAACACGCAGCGTCCAGATGTTACAGCATAGTGGAGGGGATTTCAAGAAATCCCGTCTCCACTATGCGTAACAATACGCAGGTGGCAGACCTGCGTAAACGGACATGCGGCGCGTCTTTTCAGACCGCAGCATGTCCTCGCGTATTGCGGCGACGGTGCGTCGCCGCAACAGAATTTAACACAGGGCTATGTAGCCCTGGGTTCTTTCCGGAGGTGTCCTGAACACCTCCGGAAAGATCGCGCGTCATAAAGGGGGCGGGGCTTAGACGGAGCGGAATTTCCGCTCCGTCATATACGCTGTGGTTCCGGACCGTGGAACCACAGCCTAAGAGTTAACCGCCTAAGAAGGGGTTAAAGTAGCAGACTCCCCACAACCTTGATAATGAAAAGGGTGTGCGAGCCTCAAGCGCCTCTTATAAGGCCGCAGCTGCAGGACAGCTATGCCACACTATACAGAAAAAACGTTCCACAAGATCGCTAAAAAATTGCGCTGTTTTGTATAACGCAATGACCGCCAAAGTCATGATCGCTAACGGTTATGCGATGTTAATGAGATCGCTCAGATTGGCAGCTACTAGTGACATTAAAAAAGATCACACAAACGATCGCATTAGTATGCGTCGTTATCAGGATCGTTAGCGGAAACGTATAGTGGCAATAATAATAATATTAATAATAATATTAATATCGCAGGCTCCACACAACCTCTTTATTAATATTGAAAAGTGTGTGAGCCCCATATGCGATAACAGCTGCAGGACCGCGCTATCTGCCACTCATTAGTGCCCCAGACAGCATCCGCGCTGTGGGGGTGAAGGGGTTAAGCTTCTGCCCGCGGGCTAGAAGCGACTCACCCAGCTGGTAACGGTTCTTGCGGGAGGGGAGGGGAGCGATGTACGGAGAGCTTCCAGTCAGCGTTCCTGTCAGCAATGGCCGCCGCGCTCTGTCTCCGATGTGCTCCATGTACAGGAGCCAGAAAAGGAGACTGCCATAAAGCGCGCGCTCAGCGGCGGGAAATTCAAAAATAAAAAAGTGCGCACTCCTCTCTCCCTTCTCCTCAGAGTCACCGGCATGTATAATGTACAGCGGCTGCCGCAGCAGCCGTTAAGTCACTCACACACATCTTTAATAAAAATGTGGAGTACTCACCAGCCGAGCGCCACAGGGACCCCCAGGGGTTTCTGGCGCTATGCCCATGCTTCCCCCCAGGGCAGGGAAACGCAGTGACCCCTGTGCGTGGTTTGCGTCCCCGCCAGGGAAGCCATCCTCATCCCCCCGGGCCGGCAGGGTTCTGCAGGGACCACCATTAGGGTAATTACAGATCCGCCAAGGGAGAGGTTGGGGTCCAGCAGCGCTGAGACCCCTGAGACCTCTAGACCACTCTGGTGATCCAAGTCTCTTGTCCGATAAAAAATAATAAAATCTTCTGAGGAGCTGCTTCCAGCAGCGACCGTCCTCTGAGACCTCAAATTTTAGACTGGAGACCTGAGTAGGAGGAGCCCGAGCTGGAGGGGCCGGTCAACACGCTTTCTAATCTGAGGTATTGATCCTATCTGGGGCTCCGCCTACCCACTAGTAATGAGTGTGTCTCCCTTCCTTCATCTGCAGCTGAAAAACGAGTTATATTATACTCACCCAGGAGCGGTCCGCCGTCCGGTCCGATGGGTGCCGCGGTCCGGTCCAGCGCCTCCCATCTTCTAGCGAAGAACTCCTCTCCTTAGCTTCCCGTCGCGGCCCTCTGATGAGGGCAGAGCAGAGTACTGCAGTGCGCAGGCGCCGGGAAGGGTCAGAGAGGTCCGGTGCCTGCGCACTGCAGTACTCTGCTCTGCCCTCACCAGGGCAGATCAGTGCGCCTGCGCCGCAACGGGAAGCTAAGGAGAGGAGGGCTTCGCTAGAAGATGGGAGGCGCCGGACCGGACCGCGGCACCCATCGGACCGGACAGCGGACCGCCCCTGGGTGAGTATAATATAACTCGTTTTTCTTCTCAGTACAGCCCATGTGTGGCTGTACACTACTTAGTCATTCGGGAGAGAAGGAGCGCTATTAGCCTCCAGG
>JARQOD010000001.1:336910909-337127141 GCA_033576555.1 Oophaga sylvatica | reverse complement strand
GAAATCCCTCAATTCTAGCTCCAACCCTAACCCCAACACACCCCTAACCTAATCCCAACCCTAAACCTAACCTAAATCCCAACCCTAATTGTAACCCTAACCTTAATTGTAACCCTAACTAATTGTAACCCTAACCCTAATTTTAACCCTAACCCTAATTGTAACCTTAACCTAATTATAACCCTAATTATAACCCTAACCCTAAGGCTAGGTTCATTTTGTGTTTTACCAGCCCGTTCAACACATAGCGTTGACGGGCTGGTAACGGTATAGCATAACACAATCGCGTTATGCTATACCCGCTAGCGCAGAGGAATCAGCAGATGATTCATCTGCGCTAGCGGTGACGGAGCCCAGACGCTGCAGCCCGCGTCCGAGGCTCCGTCACTGAATGATGGCACGTCGCAAACGCATCCCGCTTTACGGCATGCGTCGCGATGCGCCCTCAAATGGGGGTGAATGGCAGCGTTAACGGACTGCGTTACACCGCGTTATACCGCGGTGTAACGCAGTCCGTCTAACGGACTGCCATAACGCAGTATGAACCCAGCTTAACCCTAACGCTAATTATAACCCTAACCTAATGCTAACCCTAACCCTAATGCTAACCCTAACCCTAATGCTAACCCTAACCCTAATGCTAACCCTAACCCTAATTATAACCCTAACCCTAATTATAACCCTAACCCTAATAGAAAAATGAAAATAAATATAATTTCTATTTTTTATTATATGTCCCTAACTAAGGGGGTGATAAATGGGGGTGTTATGTACTGTTTTTTTTATTTTGATCACTGTGATAGTTTATCACAGTGATCAAAATGCACTTTCTGGAGAATGAATGAAATCATTTTTGAATCTGCCGCCAAGCAGATCGGCGGGCGCACTGCGCATGCGCCCACCATTTTTTTTTGCAGGAAGAAGACGCCGGGATCCTGGGGCCTGCGGGAGGACGGATGACACCGGTAAGCATACGGGGGGGCGATCGGGGGACCGGGGGACCCTCATTTTCTCCCCTCTGATGTGCGATCACATCAGAGGGGAGAGAAATCATTTTTTTTTTTTGCGATCGCATCTATGCTTGCATAGATGCGATCGCAACACCGGGATCGGTGAATACCGACCCGGATCATGTTCTCTGGGGTCTCGGCTACCCCCGGTAGCCGAGACCCCAGAGAATATTTGCCCATCCCCCCAGGACACAGCGGCACATAGCGGCGGGCGCACTGAGCATGCGCCCGCCATTTTCTTCATCGCGCCGGCCCCGGGGGACACCGGAGGGCCCTGGGGCCACACACAGGACATCGGGGGCCACATGGGGGTCCCGGGGACCCTTTTTCTCTGTCCTCTGATGTCCGATGACATCAGAGGACAGAGAAATTAAATGGCACAACTTTTTTTTTTTTTTTTGTTGCGGTCGCCGTTATAGGGTTAATAACGGCGATCGCAACATCGGTGTCGGTAAAAACCGACCCGATTCATGTTCTCTGGGGTCTCGGCTACCCCCGGTAGCCGAGACACCGGAGAAAATGCGCCTCTGGGGGGCGCTATTCACTTTTTCCACAGCGCCGTTAATTAACGGCGCTGTGGTTTAAGTACCCTTAATGACCGCCGTTAAAAGGCGTATCGGCGGTCGTTAAGGGGTTAAACCAACTTCAAATTTTTTTCACCACTTAACCCCTCAGTGACAGAGCCAATTTGTACAATTCTGACCACTGTCACTTTATGAGGTTATAACTTTGGAAAGCTTTAAAGAATCCAGCTGATTCTGAGATTGTTTTTTCGAGACCTATTGTACTTCACGTTAGTGGTAAAAAATTTTTGATATGACTTGCATTTATTTATGAAAAAAACGGAAATATGGCGAAAATTTTGAAAATTTTGCAATTTTCAAACTTTAAATTTTTATGCCCTGAAATCAGAGAGATATGTCACACAAATTTCTTAATAAATAACATGTCCCACATGTCTACTTTACAACAGCACAATTTTGGGAACAAAATTTTTTTTGTTACGAAGTTATAAGGGTTAAAAGTTGACCAGCGTTTTCTCATTTTAACACCATTTTTTTTTTTTTTTTAGGGACAGCATCACATTTGAAGTCACTTTGAGGGGTTTATATGATAGAAAATACCCAAAAGTGACATCATTCTAAAAACTGCACCCCTCAATGTGCTCAAAACCACATTCAAGAAGTTTATTAACCCTTTACGTGCTTCACAGGAACTGAAGCAATGTGGACTGAAAAAATTAACATTTAACTTTTTTGCAAAAAATTTACTTCAGAACCAATTTTTTTTTTATTTTCACAAGTGTTAAAAGAAAAAATGAACCACAAAATTTGTTGTGCAATTGACTTTTTCAACGCAGAATTGGCTGGACGCCATGTCGCGTTTGGAGAGCCCCTGATGTGCCTAAACAGTGGAAACCCCCAACAAGTGACCCCATTTTGGAAACTAGACCCCTTAAGGAACTTATATAGATATGTGGTGAGCACTTTGAACCTCCATTATTTCCTCATAAATGATTTTTCTAGCCCGCAATTTTTTAATTTTCCCAAGGGTAACAGGAGAAATTGGACCACAAAAGTTGTTATGCAATTTTTCCTGAGTACGCTGATACCCCATATGTGGGGTGGAACCACTGTTTGGGCACATGGGAGAGCTTGGAAGGGAAGGAGTGCCATTTTGGAATGCAGACTTTGATGGAATGTTCTGCGGGCATCATGTCGCGTTTCGAGAGCCCCTGATGTGCCTAAACAGTAGAAATCCCCACAAGTGACCCCATTTTATAAACTATACCCCCCAAGGAGCTTATATAGATGTGTGGTAAGCACTTTGAACCCCCAAGTGCTTCACAGAAATTTATAAACGCAGAGCCATGAAAAATGATTTTCTTAGCCAGCTATTTCTTATTTTCCCAAGGGTAACAGGAGAAATTATAACCCCAAAATTGGTGTGCAATTTGTCCTGAGTACGCTGATACCCCATATGTTGGGGTAAACCACTGTTTTGGCGCACGGCAGGGCTCGGAAGGGAGGGAGCGCCATTTGACTTTTTGAACGCCACGTCGTATTTGGAGACCCCCTGATGTGCCTAAATAGTGGAAACCCCTCAATTCTAGCTCCAACCATAACCCCAACACACCCCTAACCCTAATCCCAACCCTAACCCCAACCCTAATTGTAACCTAACCTTAATTGTAACCCTAACCCTAATTCCAAAATTCCCTAATGGAAAAATGAAAATAAATACAATTTCTTTATTACATGTCGCTAACTAAAGGGGTGATAAAGGGGGGGTTTATTTACTATTTTTTTTTATTTTGATCACTGTGATAGAGTTTATCACAGTGATCAAAATGTACTTTCACAGAATGAATGAATGAATCTGCCAGCCGATTTGGAGGGCGCACTGCGCATGCGCCCGCCATTTTCTTTTACAGGAAGAAGAAGCTAGGAGGCTGGGAGCTGTGGGAGGACAGGGGGCACATCAGGGGGGAATATGCAATCACATCAGAGGGGAGAGAACTTACATGCAGGATCGCAGCTTTTTTTTTTTTTTTGCGGTCGCCGTTATATGGTTAATAACGGCGATCGCAAAAGCGGGAGACCCCGGAGAAAATCCGACTCTGGGGGGGGGCGCTATATACTTACTCCACAGCGTCATTAATTAACGGCGCTGTGGTTTAAGTACCCTTAACTACCGCCGTTAAAAGGCGTATCGGCTGTCGTTAAGGGGTTAAAACACACACACAAAAAAAAACTATACATGTTTGGTATCTGTGCATTTGTACTGAACTGGGGAATCATATTGCCTTGTCAGCTTTACCATATAGTGAACATGGTAAATAAAAAAAAAAAACATTGTGAAATTGCAACTTTTTTGCAATTTTTATGCATTTGGAATTTTTTTTTACCGTGTCCAGTACACAATGTGGTAGAATGAATGGTGCTATTGAAAAGTACATCTCGTTCTGCAAAAACAAAGCCCTCATATGGGTATATTGACAGAAAAAAAAAATTATGGCTCTGGGAAGAAAAAAAAAATTAAAGAAAAGAAAAAAACATACCATGAAGGGGCCAATTTCTTTAGGTTGTCTAACTTGACAGCTACTGCCACAAGTGCACAAGTGTACTTAGCTTCACAGTTTGTTAATTTCCTCAAAGTTTTTTTTTAATTTTCCTTTATTGGCTGTGAAAGACATTGATGATGCTGTGAGCTCCCTTCCGAGGTATATATTGATCGATTAATCAGTGATACTGGCTGTCAGAGGGTTTGTCCAATTCTTGGACAACCCGTTTGTTTCACCCTTGTAAAGTAATAACACTATACTCACCTCTGGTGCTGGCGCCATTCCAGTGGTGTCCGCACTGGCTCTCCTGGGGACTGCATGACATTATGTCATGTGATCGCTCTGACCAATCAGTGCTGGCTTCACTCGCCCCTCCTTCAGACAAATCAAAACATCCAGAGGAAGCGAGAGAGCAGACAGCTCCCACTTCATGCAAATATCAATTATGTCCATAGGAGAGTGAAGCCAGTGCTGAATGGCTGGAGGGATCACGTGAAATAATATCATGTGAGAGCCAATACACAGTGCTGAAAAGTGAGTATAGGTGTTATTTTGCAAGGCGGAAACATAAGAATTCAGAAGGGGTCGTCTGATTAGTGGACAACCCCTTTAATAGCAGAAAGATCTGCATCTCAATATTATGTCGCCCATCGCTTATCTCCGTGGGCCTGTTAGGACATCATTTAGATAGAGATGGAATTTATGCACCATGAGCAATTATTATATGTTTGATTACTGAACAAAACATTTTATTAAACTGAAAAGTTACAATGATGATGCTTTTGACAATCAACATAACCCAGAGTTCCCGGACATTACAAGCAAAAGAAAGAAAACAAAAACAGCTTTTAAAAATCTGAATACACTATTAGAGTCTACTTACTATCAAAATAACTAGTGTCATCATCAGCTTCCAGTTGCGGCACAAATTCTGCTTTCTGTCTCAGAAGTCCATTCCAGTCCAGGGGGCGGAAGAAGACATGATGCTTTACTTCTTGTGCGCCTCCTGTGTAGATATACCAATAAGTAATACCAAATATGAGAAATACAATATATATCTAGAGAGAAACTCAAAGTAACTGTGTGCGAAAGGCTTTTCTCAATGTTTAATTACCAAAACAGAGGATATACCTTAGTATACACTAAAGGCTCCTTCATACAGGCCAATAAGTGACAGATTGAGATGGCTAATGTGAACATGCCTCCATTGCATTGTTCGTGAAGGCATACAAGTAGCTGTTGTTGGCAGCACGACTAGCCGTGTAAGCAGGAGGAGTTCTAGAGACTATGGAAACTGTGGCAGGACCGAGCAATTGCATTAACGAACGTTCGCTCCCCATGTGGCTTGCATCAGTCTGTGTAAAAGAGGGATTTTCGGGTACTCACCGTAAAATCTCTTTCTTGGAGCCTTCATTGGGGGACACAGGTTACCATGGGTGTGTGCTGCCGTTGCTAGGAGGCTGACACTATGCAAAATTAAAAGGAATAGCTCCTCCCCGGCAGTATACACCCCCGACAGGCACTAAATAACTCAGTTTGTGAAAAAAGCAGTAGGAGAAGCATGAGAGCACTACTTAGGATGTACCAACTCAACAAGAGGCCCTTTGGCCCCATATGTAAGAGGCTTTTATAAAGAACAAGGGCGGGTGCTGTGTCCCCCAATGAAGGCTCCAAGAAAGAGATTTTACAGTGAGTACAAGAAAATCTCTCTTTCTTTATCCCCTCATTGGGGGACACAGGTTACCATGGGACATCCTAAAGCAGTCCCAAGGACGGGGAATTAGAATATGAGGAAAGGTCTTAGGTCAGTCGGTGTGCAACCGCCGCCTGTAGTACCTTTCTACCTAGGTTTGCGTCGGACGAGGCCTGGGTTTGGACTCTGTAGAACCTCGCAAAGGTGTGCAGGGAAGACCAGGTTGCGGCCTTGCAGATTTGAAGCGCCGATGCTTGGTGACGGGCAGCCCAGGAGGCCCCGACAGAGCGGGTGGAGTGGGCTTTCACAGACGTTGGGGGCCGCTTTTCTTGGAGACGGTAGGCTTCAAGTATGGTGGAACGGATCCAGCGAGCAATTGTTGACTTTGAAGCTGGGAGCCCTTTTCGACGACCCTCGAGAATGACAAGTAGGGAGTCGGTCTGACGGATGGGGGCTGACCTTGCAAGGTAGACACGAATGGCTCTGACGACGTCCAGCTTGTGGAGGGACTTTTCCAGAGGGTGAGCCGGGGACGGGCAAAAGGAGGGCAGGACGATGTCCTCGATGTGGAATGGGGTTACCACTTTGGGGAGAAAGGAGGGGACAGGTCTGAGAACTACCTTATCCTGATGGAAGACCATATGGGGGGGCTGGCATGATAAGGCTGCTAGCTCAGAGACTTTTCTGATGGATGTAATTGCGATTAAGAAGGTCACCTTCCAGGAGAGGATCGAGAGTGGGATGTCCTGGATGGGTTCGAAGGGTGCCTTTTGAAGGGTGTAAAGGACGAGGTTAAGGTCCCATGGCTCTATTGGGGGATGGTAAGGTGGTGCTACGTGTGCCACACCTTGGAGGAAGGTCCTAACCTGAGGTAGGGGTGCTAGGTCCCTTTGGAAAAGGATTGACAGGGCTGAGACCTGACCTTTTAGGGTGCTGAGGGACAGGCTGGCGTCTAAGCCGGATTGGAGGAATCCGAGGATGGAGGGGAGGGAGAAGGACATTGGAGTGGTATTGTTGCCCTCGCACCATCGGAAGAAGGCTTTCCAGTACCTATGGTAGATGCGGGAGGAGGCTGGTTTTCTAGCTTTGATCATGGTTTGGATGACCAGTTCAGAGAAACCCGATTTCCTCAGGACCGCGGCTTCAACGGCCATGCCGTTAAATTGAGCGACTGAGAACTCTGGTGGTAGAGGGGGCCCTGAGAGAGTAGGTCTGGGCGGTCTGGGAGTCTCCAGGGGGCGTCAGCGAGCATGTTCACTAGTTCCGCATACCAGGCTCGTCTTGGCCAGTCTGGGGCTATTAGAATGACTGGAATGCCGCTGACTTTATCTTTTTGACCACCCTTGGGATCAGGGCCAGAGGTGGAAAAAGGTAGGGGAGTGAGAACTGTGACCATGGAGTCACCAGTGCGTCGCAGCCGATGGCCAGAGGGTCCCTGGCCCTGGCTATGAAGCGGGGTACCTTGTGGTTCGTCCGAGATGCCATGAGGTCGACGTCCGGAGTGCCCCAGCGTTGGCAGATGAGGTCGAAGACTGAAGGGTGGAGAGACCACTCGCCCGAAGCTAGGCCTTGGCGGCTTAGGAAGTCTGCTGCCAAGTTGTCCACCCCCGGAATGTGGACTGCTGAGATTCCCGGAACGCGGTGTTCTGCCCAGTGCAGAATCTTTGCCACCTCTGTCATGACCTGCCTGCTGCGTGTTCCGCCCTGATGGTTTATGCACGCCACAGCCGTGGCGTTGTCTGACTGGATGCGGACTGGTTTGTTGGCGAGAATAGGCTGCCATTGGAGCAGGGCAAGGAAGATTGCCCGAATCTCCAGGAGGTTGATAGGGAGCAGGGTTTCCTCTAGACTCCATCTGCCTTGTGCTGTCTTCCGTTGGTATACGGCTCCCCACCCGAGCAAGCTGGCGTCTGTGGTGATTACTTGCCATTGAATTGGCAGGAAGGACCTTCCCTGTAGGATCAGGGGGGACGATGTCCACCAGGTCAGGGACTGCCTTACCTTGTGAGGTAGAGTTACCGGGCGGTCTAGGGATGCTGGGTTCTTGTCCCAGGCTGACAGGAGGGTCAGCTGCAGAGGGCGTGTGTGGAATTGGGCATAGGGCATGGCTTCCATGGAAGCTATCATCCTCCCAAAACCCTCATACAACGCCGGTGGGGGGTTGGGCGCCTGAGTAATTGGATTCCCTTCGCGAGGGCAGAGAGTTTGTCCCTCGGGAGGAGCGCGCATGCCGTTTCGTGTCGAATTCCATGCCGAGGAAGACTAACCTCTGAGTGGGGCACAGGGTTGACTTCTCTCTGTTGACAATCCACCGAGGCGGGTTAGGGTGTCCAGGGTGACCTGAAGGCAGTCTTGGTGGGATGAGCCTTTGATCAGCAGATCGTCCAGGTATGGGATTATAAGAATCCCCCTTGACCGAAGGATGGCCATGATGGGTGCCATGACCTTCGTGAAGACCCTGGGTGCCGACGCTAGGCCGAAGGGGAGGGCCCTGAACTGGTAGTGCACTCCTTGGATGGCGAATCGTAGTTATTTTTGGTGCTGTAGGCATATGGGGATGTGGAAGTAGGCATCCCTTATGTCTACGGAGCAGAGGAATTCCCCTTGTTCCATGGAAGCGATTACGGAGCGTAGGGATTCCATCCAGTAGTGGCGGATTCAAACATGTCGATTGAGAAGCTTCAGGTCCAAGATTGGGCGAAATGAGCCGTCCTTTTTTGGGACTACGAATAGATTGGAGTAGAATCCTGAAAAGGGCTCCTTTGGGTTGACGGGGACGATTACTCCGGCGGACAGGAGGGTGGCGACGGCCTGCAGGGAGGCAGTCTTGTGGGGCGATTGCTTTGGTAAGCGGGATGGAAAGAAGCGTGGCTGAGGGAGAGACGAAAATTTGATTTTGTACCCCGTGGTGACGATTTCCCTGACCCAGGCGTCGTCCACCACGGCCAGCCATGGGTCCCTGAAGGACAGCAGTCTGCCCCTACCAAGGATGTGTCTCCGGCGGGGGGGGGGGAATCCGTCACTTGGACGGGAATCTGTTGATGCGTTGCCTGGTTGGCTTCGTGGCCCTGCCCCTTGGTCTCCAGTTTGGTGGGGGTTTAAAGGATGGTTTCCTCCGATCTCCTGGGGCGGAGGGGCGGTTCTGCTGAACGGAGACTTCGGGGGTAGGGAATGGCCGAAAGGACCTAAAGGGCCGCCAGGACCCCGACGTTTTGGCTTTGAAGGGGCGTGCGGGTCTTGACTGAGGGAGGGAGGTGCTCTTCCCTCCGGTTGCGTCTGAGATTATCTGGTCCAGGCCTGAACCGAATAACCTAGATCCGTTGAAGGCCAGATTGGTGAGCGATTTTTTGGATGTGGAGTCAGCATTCCATGTTTTTAACCACAGGATGTGGCGTATGGCCACGACGTTGCTGTTAGCTCTTGCCGAGCATGCAGCTGCGTCCAGGGAGGCGTTTAGGAGGTACTTGCCGGCATGTTCGATTTGGCTGGCTAAGTCCGCAAGTTCATTCTGAGGGGCTGACGCTACGATGCCCTTGCGGAGTATCTTCGCCCAGGCTGAGATAGCTGTCGCTACCCAAGTGAGGCCGAAGCTGCGACAGAGGGATGAGCCTGTAGCCTCAAATATCGATTTGGCGAGGGATTCGATTTGCCTGTCCGATGAATCTCTAAGTGAGGCGCCGTCTGACTGGGGCAGGACTGTGTTAGAAGACAGTCGGGACACCGGTGGGTCTACCGTAGGGGGCTCGGTCCACATTGTGAGAAGGTCCGAGCTAAAGGGGTATAGAGCTTCCAGGTGCCCGCGTTCTGAGAAACGTTTTTCTGGGTGACCCCAGTGTTTTGCTACGGTGGTCTCGAACTCCCTGTGCTTGGGGAAGGTTCGGGGCGGAGGCCTTGCGCGTTTAAACGTGATGGAGAGTTCCTGCGGGGGGACATTTTCCTCCTGTAGCTTAAGAGTTTGGGAGATGGCCGATATCAAGCTGTCGACCATGTCCTGAGTCTTGGGTCTGTTGTCCGTGTCTGAGTCTGATTGAGATTGGGATTCCGTGTCTGACCCAAGGTCCTCCTCCGAAGAGGTGGTTTGGGAAGAGGAGGGCCATATGGCTGTTGGAGAGGGTCCCGGCGAGCTAGAGGAAGAGCCGGGCAAAGCCCGCTTCCTAGAACTCCTGCCCGGTCTTTCCCTTTGGCGTTCCTGGTCGGGTGCTGGCGAATCGCCGTTGGTGGCGTTCGGAGCATTGGTGGCATGAGTAGGTTGTGAGATCCGTTCCAGGACTTGTACTATGGACTGGGACATCTTAGTCAAGTCTGCGACTGACTGGGACATGGCGACGGCCCACTCTGGTGGGGGGGGCGTGCTCTGATCCTGGGGCTCGGTGGACTCCTGTGAAGACATGGTAGTGGCACTGCAGGCCGGGCAGTAAGGGGAAGACTGATCTAACGCCCACTTCTTGCTGCAGCGTGCGCAGGCGTAATAGGTTATAATGGCAGGGGGGCCCTTGTGGAGTTGGGCATAAGTGGTAACACTGTGCTCAATGGGGATGGGCTGCGGCAGGTCTGCAGTGCAGTGGGTCCTGTGGAGGGGTATACTGCAGAGGAGGGCTAGGAGTGGGGCAGGTTCGGAGGGGCTTGTGCCTACCAGGTATCTGCGCTCCTTGCAGCCGATCTGATGGTTTGTGTCCCCTAGTTGATAAGTGCCAGTCCTGCACGTGGTTTCCCCAAGCAGCGTGCGGTGTGGGAGCTCCAGGACTTTCCTGTGGGCGTGATCTAGGGGTCTGGGTTTCTGATTGGCTGACGCTGTTAGAGGGGGCGGAGCTGATGCGCCCGGCGTCAGGAATTATGCTGGGCTGGGAGGGGGGGCGTGCTCTAAGCCACCTTCGTTCCTGTGGCTGTGAGGGGAAAAGAGCGCCAAATATGGGCGGCAGGAAGAGGAGGCGTGTCTATGGACGTGCCCCGGGGGGATGTGAGGGAGAGCCGGCGTGCTTATGGAGACGCGGGGAGCTGTGCGCTGTAAGTAGCGCTTTGATGGCGGTGGGCACGCGTTGGGAGTGCTGTTGAAGCGATCCCTTGTGCGCTGTGTGCGGCGTCTGTAGCAGCGGTCAGGCGTTGAAGCGCCGATTGGGGTCTGTCCCCCGGAGTTGGGGCGCCCTGTGCTACTCAGCTCATGTGGAGGAGGGTGAATGGGGGGAGAGTGGGGACGGCCGTTTTGCACTGTACCGTATGATGCCTCTGCGACGTCCCTTCTCTCCTTGTAATTGAGGATGCCGCAGGGACCCCGGTCTGAGGGGGTCGCTGGGGGCTATAGATCCTCCTTCCCAGAAGACGGTGTTAACCCCTTGTAGAACAAAAGGGGGGCCACCGCTGGTGACCACCGTCTTCCTCTCAGCCCTCTTGCTAGGAGAGGGGCGAGGGGGGGGATTCGGCTAGGACTGCTACCGGTCATCGCCCAGGAGCACCGTGAGTGGTGGTAGGGGGATGAGTCCTGCCTGCGGGCCTGAGAGTTGCCATGGGGCGACACCACACTGCTCGCTCAGCCGCAATATTGTGGGAGGCAGGGTGAGGCTTTACACCCTGATTCCCTGAAGTATCTGAAAAATAAAGCAAAAAAGTTAATAAAACACAACAAAAAACCTGAAAAAAAGGGAATAAGGTTAGCTGCGGATCTGGAAGATCCAGGTCGGCCTCCTACAGACACTAAGCACAATCTGAGTTATTTAGTGCCTGTCGGGGGTGTATACTGCCGGGGAGGAGCTATTACTTTTAATTTTGCATAGTGTCAGCCTCCTAGCAACAGCAGCACACACCCATGGTAACCTGTGTCCCCCAATGAGGCGATAAAGAAAAGGCCTTCACGACAATCATGTCATATCAGTGAATCATGGCAGTTACGGGTAAAAATCAGTCCGTGTGAACGCAACTCCGAGGGAATTTCCTTCACCGCTGGGATCTTAAACTGACAGGAGGCACATTTCTGTAGTTTATCCAAAGAGGGAATGGGCTGCATAACATATGTAATGTGTCCATTGCACAGGCCAGCTAATCAGCAGACTGTCTCCCCTTTAAACATACAAGGATGCATGTTAAATCACTCACCATGTCGGTCAAATGTTTGGACAATCTTTTTTCTTATTGGAATATATACAGTCAAGATTAAGACTGAAGTCAGAAAAAAAAAAACACAAAAGGGAAAAAGATAGAAATAAGGAGTAAAGATACACAAGTGAAACAAACCAGAATGTGTGTAAATCTTAAGTTTCTTTAAAGCAGCCCCTTTCACTCAGATGACACCTTTACACTTCCTTGGCATTCACTACAACTTCATCGGGTAGTCACCTGGAATGGTTTCTAATGAATGGGTGAGCGCCATTAAGCATTCATTTGTGGAGTCACTGGCCTTTGGAAAGTGTTAGTGACCATCAAATGTGTTTTGCAGAAGTAGTGTTGGTACACCGTTACATACAATGCTAAACCCAATTCCACAAGCCAGAATATGGCAAGAACCACTCAACTAAGTAAAGAGAAACAATGGTCCATAATTACTTTAAGACATGAGGGTAAGTCTATCCGGATAATTACTAGAACCTTGAAGGTATCCTCAAGTACAGTCATGAAAAACATCAATCGCTGTGATGAAACTGGCTCTTGAGTACTGCCCCAGGAAATGAAGACCAAGAATTAAAGGAAATCTGTCAGCACTTCACATCTCAAACTATTTTACACAGATGTAGCTTTTTCAGAGACAAATCCAGCCGTACCTTTACAAGACCTTGTTCCTTCCTTTATTACTGAGAAATCGTCGTTTGAATTAATATGCAAATGAGGCTGTCAATCTGACGCCTCTGTCACTCCAGCTCTATTCACCACTCAGTGCTGCCTCCTCCTGCTTGACTGATGGCTCTAGTGCTTTGTGACTTTAGACAGAGGAGACATCAATCACGTAAGAGGAGGTACGCTGGTCAGCAAATAGAGCTGGACAGAGATTTCAGACCCACAGCCTCATTTGGATATCAATTCAAGCAGAGATTTATCAGTAATGGAGGAAAGAACTGACCATCTAAAGCTATTGCAGGACTTGTCTTTGATAGAGCTACAGGTGCCTATAGTTTGGGATGAGAAATCATGCTGACAGATTCCCTTTAATTCTGCTGCAAAAGAGAAGCTTATCTGTTACCAGCTTCAGAAGCCACAAACTGTCTGCATGTCAGATAACTGCTCTTAAAATTGACGCACAGACATCAAGTAGCAGAGACATCTCAACACCAAATGTCCAAAGGAAATTGCAAGGAAAAGGCTTTTATGGTCAAATAGCTGCAAAGAAGTCACTCATGAAGACCGCAAGCAAGAATAGACTTGTTTGTGCCAAGAAACACAAGGACTTGACATTAGATCAGTGGAAATCTGTACTGTGCTCTGAAAAGTCAAAATTGGAGATTTTTGGTAGCAATAGCCATGTCTTTGTGAGATGCAGAAAAGGTGAGCAGATGGTTAGTTTCTACATGTGTGGTGCCCACAGTGTAGTATAGGCGGGTGCTGGTGGAGGTGTTATAGCGTGGGGCGTGCTTTGCAGGTGACAACAGTTAGTAATTTAATCCAAATTAAACACACACTTGCCTAACATGGCTGCCACAGCATTCTGCAATGACATGCCATCCCATTTGCCTTGCACATAGTGTGATGATCATTTGTGTTGCAAAAGGACAATGACCCAAAACACACAAAGACCCAAAACACACTTCTGGTCTATGTAAGGGCTATGTTACCAAGAAGGAAAGGAATGGATGCTGCTTCAGATGACATTGCCTCCACAGTCACCCAAGCTCAACCAAACGGAGATGATTTGGAATGAGGCAAACGGAAGCAAAGCAGCCAACAAGTACTCACCACCACTGAGAACTCCTTCAAGACTGTTGGAAAATGATTCCATGTGGCTAACTGATGAAAGAGCTTGAGAGGAAGCTAAAAGGTGTGGAAAGAGATCAAAGTACTCTGAGGAATCTAAGGGTTAATACAAATTCTGGTTTGTTTTACACTTCATGGTTTTGCTGCCTTCAGTCTGAATCTATAAGTTGCACATTCCAAGAAGAATGAAAAAAAAACACTTCATAAACAGGAGTGTCCAAATTTTTACCAGTACTACAAGAGCCAGGCAGCCTCCTCCTGCATCCTATGTGTGTCAGGGGCGCAAATAACTGTACCGGCCATGAAGTAAACTTTTCACCTGCCGTCCACATTACAACTGGAAGCTACTGAAAGTCTCCTAGCTCTCATCTCTTGAGCAGGAAGTTGTTTTGAGCTATCTGAAAGGGTTAAAAAATGTTAATTTTCATAATGTATTTTGAGAAATAGTTGTATTATGGACTCCTATCGTGACTTCATGAAGTTTCCTCAGATGTGATGGCTGATTTAAGAATCACAACTTAAAAGCCCACCTATGAATTATGCATAATATTAGGGCTTCTCACAATATTTAATGCTTTTCTTAGCAGTTACAAGCGTCTTCATGCTTAGCACAGCTTTTCCATGGTTATTTTCGAGTACAGTAGCGGATTTGCGTGCACATTTGTACTTCCCGGTCTTCCTGCATGCTGCAGAACTCCCAGCCTGGTCACCAGACAGCAGCCACAGAGGATGCAGAGGTCTGGGCACACACCTTGGCCGGGAGTCAACCTGCTCACGTGAACTCCAACATATATGAGCAAAATGAGAGCCAGCAGCTCTCAAAAAAACAAATCAAAAATGTACATATGTTAAAAACCCCGTGTATATATAACGTTTACCTGTCCCAAGGCGCTCCAACGCATTCTGCCTCAATAGCCGTGTGATCAGATCTTGAGCATCGACTGGAAGAGACTCTTCGCCTCCTGGCCAAACTATATCATCTGGAAATAAAGCATCGTACACAAACACAAAGGGTTAAGGAAAAATGTAACAAAACTGCAAAAATAAAAGAACTAATGAGAGGAAGAAAGTGAAGCTGGAAAGTGTTGGAAGACAGGAGTGCAAATAGAGAGGTACTGTGGGGAAAGTGGAGGAGTAGCATCATATGCCTCAATATTACTGTATAGATTACATTTATTTGACTTAAATGCATGTATTTTGGGCTATTATTGATATTTATTAAAAATGTTGCACTATTTGGCTTCTATAGCCTCTGCTGCACTGTCTACTGCGGTCTGCAAAAGGAGTTTATCAGTCAGACGGCTACTGCTAAGATCTGACATGGAGTTTGAAACTTATCTAACTTTCTTTGGTCCTCTCAGCTGATTTGCACAGAAATGCAACATGTTGCATTCGGCGGGCATGTCAAAACGACGCACATGGATGCATCCACATACAACTCATGTCCCTGCGTACATAATGTTAAAGATAGGTATGTAGGACGCAAGCGGAAGTAGGCGGAGCTCAAGGAAAGAAGTCCGCAGCACGGTGCTGCGGACTGGAACGCAAATGTGAACCCGGCCTTAGAGATTTAAGTGACACATACCGTGCAGATGTGCCTTGTGCGCCCAAGCCCAAAGTCCAGTCAGATTCCCTCCTTCCCTGTAAAGCAGGGGTCTCAAACTTGCGGCCCTCGGGACACTAGTTTGCGGCCCTCACCTCATGGGCCCTCGGGACACTAGTTTGCGGCCCTCGGCTGGGATCACACATGCGAGAAACACTGCATGTGAAATCCCAGTCACTCGTAGTACCACTCATTAAGGTCATGAATATGGACGCCACTACTCTCATAGGCGTGGCGCCCATATTCATGAGCTTAATGAGCGGTACTACAGAAAGATGTTGCCGGGCATACTCACCTCATCTCCTGCTGCTGCCGCCGCCCGCGCTTCCTGTCTCTGACACAGAGAGCAGCACTGCTGGAAGACGTCATCATTCAGCGGCCTGCTCTGTCAGAGCGAGGAAGCGCGGGCACCAGTGATGCTGCGGACAGGTGAGAGGTGGTGTGTGTGTGTGTGTGCAGGAGAGTGATGGGAAAAAAGCAGTGATGGGGAAAAGCAATGTCGAAAAACAGTGATGGGGAAAAGCAATGTGGGAGTAATTGGGAAAAGCAATGTGGAAAAAACAGTGATGGGGAAAAGCAATGTGGGAGTAATGGGGAAAAGCAATGTGGAAAAACAGTGATGGGGAAAAGCAATGTGGGAGTAATGGGGAAAAGTAATGTGGAAAAACAGTGATGGGGAAAAGCAATGATGGAATGATGGGGAAAAACAATGATGGGGAAAAGAAATGATGGGAGAAAAACAATGATGGGGAAAAGCAATGATGGGAGTGATGGGGGAAAAACAATGATGGGGAAAAGCAATGATGGGAGTGATGGGGAAAAGCAATGATGCGGAAAAAGCAATGATGGGAGTGATGGGGAAAAGCAACGATGGGTTGATGGAGAAAAAGCAATGGGGGAGAATGAGCGCTGGGGGGAATGACTTCTTGCTGTTAACCAGTTAATGTTTTCTTGTCCACCATACTGCAGTGTCAAAAGAGGAAGGAAGCGAGACAGGCAGCAACATCACATCAGAGAGCTCTTGACCACGAAACAGAAAATCCTCAGATCCTGGTATTGTAACATAATATTAAGAATAATTCATTTAGTCGTGATAGCCTATTTCCACCTGTTTTGTAAGAGCTTTTTTTGTGGAAAACCTGATGCGGCCCAGCCTCACCCAGATTCTACCTCCAGCGGCCCCCGGGTAAATTGAGTTTGAGACCCCTGCTGTAAAGTCTCTACAGTATACTCCCTTTACCAGCTGCTTCTTATTATCTCTTGAGAATGACTCACTGTGTTGCTGTTGTTGATGATTTTTATTTTAAAATATGGATTGATAAAACTTTTAAAAATAAAAACAACTAGATGTAAAAGACGTTACTTATTACGATTTGCCAAAACCCTTAAACCTAGAAATACCTGAAAACAGAGAATCACTCCTAAAGGAATGTTAAAACAGTATATGGGATGACATTAAAAAGGACCTTTTGCCAAATAACAGACGTAATAGTACATGCAGAGCAGAACAACATTTTTTTATTACTATTTTGCCTGTCTGTTGCAGAAATATTAGCAAAGTATGTGGCACCTAATGAGTTAAAGAAGTTCCGTCCAAAGGGCTGTTAGACCTGTTCACTTTGGGCGTGTACTTGTTCCCCCTGTATGATGCTGACCAATCTTAAGCCGGAAGCAACACTAAAAAGGCAAAAAACATGCACCCACCATAGCTCAGAACTTGTTTCTCAGTGGGTGCAATACCGCAGATCTGAAAAGGCGTAACTTTTCTTTTAGTTAAGGGTGGAAGTAAATTTTGTCGCCCCATATACAGTACGTGTACTGAACTGCAATTTCTCTTGGGTTTTGTTTCTGGTGTAGAACGTCCATAGTAAATTGGCAACAAATCAGGCACACATTAACATAGTGTTATATTGAGGACAATGTAAGGCCAGGTGCCCACGATCCAGTACTAGCAGCGCACGTTCACTGCGTCCAAAGTGCTACCATCTATTGAATGCTAGTGAAGCCGCATGTGCTCTCTGAACAGTGCGAATTCATCGCGTCCAATACATCTTATTGGTGAAATCTCTCTTGCAGAGACTCACGTCTCCTCAAGAAAAACTGACATGCTGCGGTCTGGAGACACACGTCACATGTCCGTCTCTGCGGCTGATCCGCAGGTGTCTGTGCACGCATAGTAGACACGGGATTTTGTGAAATCCCATCCACTATGCTGCGACATCTGGCCTCTGCGGGTCAGACACTGCATAAGTACACAGCCTCAAACCCGCAGTAATTACTGATTGTGGGCACATACTCTGCCTTAAAGGGGTTTTCCCACGAACAAAGTTCATTTTAAAGTTGACTTTAATCAATACATCTTTCAATAATAATTGTCCACTAGCAAAAGAGATTATACAGACGTGACAGCAGCCAATCCGTTTCGTGAGATAAAACATTTTTTAAAAACAGGAAGGAAAATGCTTTATCTCAAAAAAAGAATAATTTGGAATCCCATGCTGTGCTGTCTGTACACCCTTCCTGCTTCCTCCCCTGCCCAGTAGCTGTGGTATGATCAGACCATGTTCCTGTATGGTCAGACACAGCCATTACACAGTACACAGCAGGGGCACACTTATAAGATTATCTCAGCACAGGAACATTTTTTTTTTTTTAACATTCAATTATGGATCTTATTTTGATTCCAAGATCTATTAATTACAATGAGCTTTGTTCATGGGAAAACCTCTAAGTATTCTCACAATTTGATTCTCTTTTAGCATAGTAAAGTGGCAATTGTAAGATTTGCACCTCTTAATACTATTCAGTGACATTTAGAAACTCACTCCATAACTAGAAAGGGGTACTAACTACTTAACAGGAGGACGAAAGAAGCTGCAGAACTAAGAGGGAAAGAAGCCATTAAAAGTGAATGGAAAATAGGGAAAAGTGCAGCAATGCTACACATGGCAAAGTGATACATGTTTTTAATGCATTATTGCCAAAAATCAGCTTACCACTTATCACCTGTCCAAACAGCTCCTCTGGAGTGTCACCAAAGAACGGAACGCAGCCCACCAAAAATTCATAGAGGATGATGCCCATTGCCCACCAGTCCACAGGCTTTCCATACCCCTGCCGTAGGATTACTTCAGGAGCTATGTACTCAGGAGTCCCACACACCTAACCAAAAGAAATATACATTCAATCTAAACGTTACATCATTCTTAAATGTAGGAGACACTGTTAGTTATGTAACATATCGTTTGCAAATTTTCTTTTCTTTATAAATTTACTTTGATCTTTTTCTTAAAGGGGGTTGTCCGGTACTTTAACATAGATGGCCTATTCTTAGGATAGGTCATGAATGTCAGATTAGTGGAGGTGTGACACCCGGCCCATCAGCTGTTCCCCGTTGGGGTGGGGGCCAGAACTGCACAGCACAGCTCTGTCGATAAATTAGCAGCCCCTGCGGGGTACGGCACATCACCCAGTATTAATTTAAATAGGTGGCGGATGTGCAGTACCCGGTTGTGGCCAATATACAGTCAAAGGAGCTGAGCAGCTCCAAAACTCAACACTTCTGGCCACCACTGACACCATGAACAGCTGATTGGCGGGGGTGTCGGGAGTTGCACCACTACTGATCAGACACTGATGAAAGATAGGCCATCACTGTTAAAGTCCCTGAGTGACAACCCTTTAAAGGTCAACATTCTCCATATAAACCATCTATAAATGAATTGCCATAGGTCTTGGATTTAAATGTTAAGTGCTACACTAAATTCGAGTGATCATACAGAAGTCATGATCCACATGGCAGCTCGTGGGCAATTTAAAAATTACAAACCTGTTTGTCCAAAAACTCTCTTGTGTCTTTTTCAATGTGCCCTTCATACAGATTAGTTGTCATGTTCATAAGACCAATTTTAGACAGTCCAAAATCTGTTAGCTTGATATGTCCAAGTGACGTAATCAGCAAACTGCAAGAAGAACGTTTATTCACAATTGTACAATTTCACAGTAATGCCAGCTCCAAATGAGAACGCTTATTCAGGTATTATGTTCAATTACAAGTCACAAACAAAGTGCACCTAACAGCAAAGTTAAAGCGTAACTAAAAGTTTTTTTTTAGTAATATTTTTCAGCTTGAAAAGTTCTGAACTTTCGCAAATCACTTAATTAGGGGATTTATCTTCATTCCCTAAGTCTTCCTCAGAAAGCCCGGCCTCAGCCTTCGCTTCATAGAATGCCAGTTTGAGCATACAGAGTTTTTTATTTTTTGAGGACAGCAATAATGATAAATTTTAGGTCACATTCACACAACAGTATCTTGGTCAGTATTTCACATTTCACATCAGTATTGTAAGTGGGTGATAAATACAGAAGTGGTGACGTGTTTCTATTATACGTTTCCTCTGACTGTTCCTCTCCTGGTTTTGGCTTACAGATACTGATGTCAAATACTGACCAAATACTGAACATGTGAACGTGGCCTAAGGAAAACACTGAGGAGGACACAGGTGATGACTCCTTGCCAGCATCAGTGCACCAAATGAGTATGTTCTGATATCAAAGCAGATGATGGCAGGAAAATAGACTGGGGAAAAGCCACAGGAATGAAGACACATCCCCAAATAAAGTGTTGCTGGACAAAATTATTAAAGAAAAATAATCATGAATGGCTGCTCTTTAATTTCAAAGAATGAATTATATTGCATTCTAAGAAGGATCGTTTATTCACTATAGAAAAATAAATATTGCAATAACAAACGTCACGTTTTCAGCATGAAAATGTGATTTAAAGGGAACCTGCTACAAGTTTTATATCTTAAAAATCCTGTCCATCCTTTTAAAGCATGTAAATGGAGTTCCTACAACCTCTTTATGCCCTTGTAGGTGTCCCTGCATAGCACCGAAATGGTCTTGTACTTGCACATTGTGCAGAGAACTGTCCTATGGGTGTCTCCGGATCGCGCTTGTTGCCTCCTCAGGCCCAGCAAACACCACCTCTCCTACCTACCGGAAATGGATGGAATCTCCAATGACATCTACACAATGCTTGAAGTCTTGCGCGTGCGCAGCTGAATCAGAGACCTGGGCAGGTGCAAAAGGCTATGAAGAGGTTGTAGAAACCTGTTTACATGCTTTAAAAGACGATGAGCAGTGATGAGATCTAATACAGACATGTTCCCTTCTAAAGTAAAATTACAATAAAATGCGTGACAAAATATTGAACAAATCTTTCTTTGCTCTATGCAGCATATCAAATTCTGAACATATAGGCAGATACCCACTATAGAATACACCCAATAAATGCTGATATAGCGGAGCATGTTTTAGTTACCAGGCTGATCTTGGTTAGGAGAAATCAAAATATAGAAAATATTTTCTTCTCCAAGGAGGTCACAACTCTATAGGTATTCAAACTTAGTTTTCTGCTTTGCACACAAGGCATGCTACCTGCTATGTATACAATGTAAAGAAGATATGATCGGAGTCTGGTTACTTTTAAAAGGAACCTGTTGGACATTTCATGCTGCCTGGACCATGGACAGAATGAATCAGAGACAGACTCTGCAGTTATGTGTTTCATGCACCGTCTTTTCAGACAAAGACGTATTTTAAAAAGGGGGCTGAGGTCGATGATTAGTCACAGGGGTAGGTCAATGCTAGAGTCAAGATTGACAGGTCTCTCCATGTGGGTAGGCAGGCAGAGACCTGTCGATGTAGCCAAACACGCAGGCAAAAGCCAGCACTTAAGAGAAAAAATGCTTTAAGTTTCAGAGAGACATTTGTGGCACCCGTCTCCGATTCATACTACTTGTCGTTTGGGCGGCATGAATTATCTGATAGGTACAGGTCACCTTTAAAGGGAGTCTGTCACCCATTTTTGGAGTATGAGATGCGGCCACAGCCATCAGGGGCTTATCTACAGCATTCTGGAAAGCTGTAGATAAGCCCCATATGCTACCTGAAAGATAAGAAAAACGAGTTATATTATATACTCACCCAGGGGTGGTCCGCCGTCCGGTCCGATGGGCGTCGCGGTCCGGTGCCTCCCATCTTCTAGCGAAGCCATCCTCTTTCTCTGCGTCCCGTCGCGGCTCAAGCGCAGGCGCCGGACCTTTCCCGGCACCTGCGCACTGCAGTACTCTGCTCTGCCCTCACTAGGGCAGATCAGTGCGCCTGTCAGGAGTCGCGACGGGACGCAAAGAAGAGAATGGCTTCGCTAGAAGATGGGAGGCGCCGAACCGGACCGTGACGCCCATCGGACCGGACCACCCCTGGGTGAGTATTTTATAACTCGTTTTTCTTATCTTTCAGGTAACATCGGGGGCTTATCTACAGCATTACAGAATGCTGTAGATAAGCCCCTGATGGCGGTGGCCGCATCTCATACTCCAAAAATGGGGTGACAGATTCCGTTTAAGATTATTGAAAGTAATGCTTGCCTTCCATGAAACCACTAATGTCTTATTACCATGTAGATACAAGATGCCGTTCTCCCCAACAGAACCATAGAGCTACTAACTTGTCAGGTTTGAGGTCTCTATGAACAATCCCATAATTGTGCAGATATTCCAATGCCAGGACGGTTTCAGCAAAGTACATGCGACTCATGTCAACAGGAAGAGGCCCCATGTTCTTTAAAAGTGTAGCACAGTCTCCACCTGAAAACAACAAAGAATAGAAGTTCACTAATATCAGGTATGTTTCACCATTATGATGCACTGGATAATAATTTCCCACTGCGAAAGTATAAACAGGATTGGAACCAGGACTAGAAGCTGTTGTGGGGGATACGCTATTAACTGGTAATTTAGTGAAGAGAAAATTAACTATAATTTTGATCAAATTACTGATACTCAGCCAAAAGTGAATATTTACTTTAATGATGAGACAGTAGGTAACATCTATCTCCAAAATGCCAGATCCAGGTGTTAGAGGCATGTTACTTTCAGCTGACTTTAAAGGGACTGTCTACACAGAATGACTATTCAAAGCCAAGTACAGGTGCTATGTGCACCCTTGGTGTGGCCAACCATAAGTGCACCTGCCCATCTATCTCTGCCTCTATAAAGCCAGGGTGTAGAGATAGAGAGAAAATAAGTAAGTGAGAAAGCACACTGAACTGTTTTGCCAAGTCAAGGGTGCATTGAATATTACCCCAAATTGCTCTGCACCCTTTGACAAGATCAGAACATTTTATGAATTCAGCAAAACAGAAGTAGAAAGCAGCATTCCAATAGTATCTTTTCTTCATCACATATGGTAGTGAGTTAAGGTAACAGCTGTATTGTGCTTCTTCCAGCTACAAACTATCAAGTCTTATCCTATCATTTTGATAGTTTGCTGCAAATCTAGCAGTGCTCAAATGCTGAGCCCTGTAAAACACTGCCTACACCACTTACACAGAAAGCTGCTGATCAGTGGTGGTTACACAGAGTAGATGACTAGGAGGCATGAGACACCTATGCCAGTAGCGAAAATATCCTACTGATAAATGTCCACTGATTTAATTGAAACAGCAAGACACGGCCTAGTATGTGACATCACTGAAATCTGGTTTTAAGTCCCTACATTACGCTTCTTTTAGATTACATAGCAAAAACCTGCTAACAGATTCAGTTTAAGTCATATTCATTTAAAAGACCATAATAATTTGAGTCCTTTTCTATAAAACCTAGTTGTATTTTAATGGTTTTAAATCTGTTTTGTGGTGTAACTACAGAATGATATTTCCCTTAGATGTTACTATTAGAGTTGAGCGAAACAGGTCGATCAGATTCAAAAGTCACCAACTTTCGACAAAGTCGGGTTTCGCCAAGCGAAATCCGACCATAGCGTGCAGTCGGCCATGCGGTCGTCGACCCGACCGCCAAAGTCGGTTTTACCATAATGCTTGCAGGAGCCTTTTCTCAGCCAATGAGCAAGGACGTACACTGTGGGCAATGAGATGACATGGGCAGCGGCCACGACCATCTTAAAGTAGGGCATTGCAGCGATTGGCTTGCTTTGTGTGGCGTCACAGTGGCTATAAAAGCCCTGACCGCCAATGGCCATTTTACTTCTGCCGATCTTAGCGTAGGGAGAGGTTGCTGAAGCTGTTTATCAGTAGGGAGAGAGTTAGGGCAGGAAAGAAAAGTGATTCTGTGCTTGTGCTGATATCAATTGTGCTGTACAGTCATGGCCAAAAGTTTTGAGAATGACACAAATATTATATTTTCACATGATCTACTGCCCTCTGGTTTTTATGTGTGTTTGACAGATGTTTTTATCACAGACAGAAATATAATTGCAAACATATGAGTAACAAGAGGTTATATTGACAGTTAGAATGAGTTAATGCAGCAAGTCAATATTTGCAGTGTTGACCCTTCTTCTTCAGGACCTCTGCAATTCTCCCTGGCATGCTCTCAATCAACTTCTGGACCAAATCCTGACTGATAGCAGTCCATTCTTGCACAATCAATGCTTTCATTTTGTCAGACTTTTTAGGTTTTTGTTTGTCCACCCGTCTCTTGATGATTGACCACAAGTTCTCAATGGGATTAAGATCTGGGGAGTTTCCAGGCCATGGACCCAAAATCTCTATGTTTTATTCCCTGAGCCATTTAGTTATCACCTTTGCTTTATGGAAAGGTGCTCCATCATGCTGGAAAAGGCATTGTTGATCGCCAAACTGCTCTTGGAGGGTTGGGAGAAGTTGTTCTTGGAGGACATTCTGGTACCATTCTTTATTCATGGCTGTGTTTTTAGGCAAGACTGTGAGAGCCGATTCCCTTGGCTGAGAAGCAACCCCACACATGAATGGTTTCAGGATGCTTAACAGTTGGCATGAGACAAGACTGGTGGTAGCGCTCACCTTGTCTTTTCCGAATGAGGCGTTTTCCTGATGTCCCAAACAATCGAAAAGGGGATTCATCAGAGAAAATAACTTTACCCCTGTCCTCAGCAGTCCACTGCCTGTACCTTTTGCAGAATATCAGTCTGTCCATGATGTTTTTTCTGGAGAGAAGTGGCTTCTTTGCTGCCCTCCTTGAGACCAGGCCTTGCTCCAAGAGTCTCCGCCTCACAGTGCGTGCAGATGCACTCACACCTGCCTGCTGCCATTCCTGAGCAAGCTCTGCACTGCTGGTAGCCCGATCCCGCAGCTGAAACACTTTTAAGAGACGGTCCTGGCGCTTGCTGGTCTTTCTTGGGCGCCCTGGAGCCTTTTTGGCAACAATGGAACCTCTCTCCTTGAAGTTCTTGATGATGCAATAGATTGTTGACTGAGGTGCAATCTTTCTAGCTGCGATACTCTTCCCTGTTAGGCCATTTTTGTGCATTGCAATGATGACTGCACGTGTTTCTTTAGAGATAACCATGGTTAACAGAAGAGAAACAATGATGCCAAGCACCAGCCTCCTTTTAAAGTGTCCAGTGGTGTCATTCTTACTTAATCATGACAGATTGATCTCCAGCCATGTCCTCATCAACACCCACACCTGTGTTAATGGAGCAATCACTGAAAAGAGGTTAGCTGGTCCTTTTAATGCAGGGCTGCAATGATGTTGAAATGTGTTTTGGGGGATAAAGTTCATTTGCTAGCCAAATATTGACTTTGCAAGTAATTGCTGTTAAGCTGATCACTCTTTATAACATTCTGGAGTATATGCAAATTGCCATTAGAAAAAGTGAAACAGTAGACTTTGTAAAAATTAATATTTGTGTCATTCTCAAAACTTTTGTCCATGACTGTACAGTTAGTGTGCAGTGACAGGGGAGGATTTTGTTGTGTGCAGCAGCGCTGGTTATTATGCTGCCTGCCAGTGACAAGGGAGGATTTTCTTGTGTGCAGCAGCGCTGGGTATTAGGCTGCCTGCTAGCTGTATCGCTGTGTGTACACTGCTGTGCAGACTGCTTTCTTTTTACACAGCACTAGTACTTTTATTCTTTTTTACTGCACAGTTACCGAGCGTTCATTTTTTCCCACACCGTATAGAGCTGTACGCTCCTCACACATTACCGTGTACCGGCTGGTATCACGGACAAATACATGGTATCTGTGTGTGACTCCGGAAATATATACAGAGATTTAAAATTACCCCAACACTGTATACAGCTGTACGCTTCTGATACAGTACTCTTTTTCTGCTTTTTATATTCTGGTCTAATCCATACTGAGCCTGTGAGCGTCTGTGTGTTACTCCTGAAATATAGACGGAGATTTAGAATTTTCCCCTTCACCGTATACAGCTGTACGCTCCTCATACAGTACCATATATCTGCTGGTATTTTGGGTACATTTTCCCAAACATGAGGAAATATGGTGGAAGAGGCTGCAACGTGGGCATGGGGGGGGCCAGCTGGTACTGATGGTGGTGGTGGTGCATCTACTGGTAGTGCCAAAATCACAATAGCACCTAATGCAGGAGGTGTTGAGCCTGCGTCATCGCCTGGCTCCAGAAGGCCTGGAAGGCTCCCTTTTCTGGGAGTAGGTAAACCGCTTTTAAAGCCGGAGCATCAGGAACAGGTTTTGGCTTACATTGCCGAAACAGCCTCCAGCTCTATCGCCTCCTCTTCTGAAGTTTCAAAAAATGCAAGCACTGAGTCGTCAGTGCAGGCTCCTGGTCAGTAACAACACCTTTCCTTGTGTACTTCACCCCCACCAAAAGTGAAGGATGCGGCAGGCCACACTTCAGATTACTCCATGGAGCTCTTTTCACATACCATGCCTGGGTTATCAAGTCAAATCCTGAATTCCCCAGTACAAGATGAATCGGACATGGAGTGCACTGATGCACAGCCAGTGCTATATGATTCTGATGGTACATTCACCCAGAGCACTACATTGCCCTCGCAGTCTACTGAGCCAGAATGTGACCCTGATGAAACTCAGGTGCCCCTTACCGCATACTATACCACCTTACACGGTGACACAGAGGAAGGTGCAGATGAAATTGAAGGGAAGAGGGTGCCGCTGGCAATAGCTCAGAAGAGGAGAAGGATCCGCAGCAGGCATCGACATCGCAGCTGCGGTTATCTGGCAGGCCCGTAGTAGTCCAAAAACGTGTTAAACAAAAAGAGTTGCAAGACAGCTTGGCCAGACGGTCAAATTAGCACAGCGTGCAAGCCCTGAAAATTTATCCCATAGTAGGAAGAGTGCAGTGTGGCACTTTTTTGACCAAAATCCTATTGATGAGGCAAAGGTTATCTGTAAGAAGTGCGGAAGGACCTTTAGCCGTGGGAAAAATCTCCGAAATTTGAATACCAGTTGCATGCTTAGACATTTAAACACCATGCACTTGCAAGCGTGGACGGACTACAAGACCTCAGATAGCACATGTGCACCTGCTCAGACTGAAGGTAGCCAGCAACGCTACATCGCTTCCCCCACTGTAAGCCCACCGTTTGGCACACCACCAGCAAGAAATGTTGAGGTGTCGTCGCTAGGCCAAAGCAGTCAGGGAATCACAATGTTTTTGCAACGAAAGACTGAAACTAGGCCATCACCAACACCACCACCAACCCCCTCTCAGTCCGTCATGTCCACCGCTAGTTCACCCATATGCAGCTCTCAAGTCCAGCTCACCCTAGCAGACACTCTGAGTAGGACAAGAAAGTACTCATCCTCTCATCCGCGTACAATGGCTTTGAATGCTACATTGCCAAACTGATCTCATTAGAGATGATGCCCTTCCGTTTGGTTGAAAGCGCAGCGTTCCGAGAGCTCATGGCCTACGGCGCTGTCCCACGCTATGACCTACCCAGTCGGCACTTCTTTTCTAGAAAAGCCATCCATGCCCTCCACCTCCATGTGAAAGATTGCATAGTCCATGCACTCAAACAATCAGTGAGTGGAAAGGTGCACCTCACAACAGATGCATGATCCAGTAGGCATGGCCAGGGCCGTTACGTGCCATCACTGCGCACTGGGTTAATCTGGTGGATGCAGGGTCCACAGGGGACAGCGGCCGTGGGACAGTGCTACCTAGCCCACAGTATAGGCAACAGTTGGCTGTAGGCGTTCGACCCCCCTCAAGTGAAAGCTCGTCGACAGAGCGCAGTCGCACGAGCACTCCATCTGCAGCTGCCAGTGTTGCACACGAGGTGTCCCACTATCGAACAGCTAGTGGAAAGCGTCAGCAGGCTGTTTTGAAGATGATGTCTTTGGGCGACAACAGACACACCGCGGAGGTACTGGCCGACTACTTGCAGCGAGAAACTGAGTCATGGCTGGGCAGTCTACATCTTGAGCCGCCAAGGTAGTCAGTGATAACGGCCGTAATTTTGTGGCGGCCATAGCCCTGGCAAAACTCAGACCCATACCTTGCCTGGCTCACACCTTGAACCTGGTGGTGCAGTGCTTCATAAATAATTATCCGGAGATACCAGCCCTGCTCCATAAGGTGCGAAGACTGTGCTCGCACGTCCGTCGCTCGCCCGTAGACTCCAGTCGTATGCAGAGGCTGCAGCGATCGCTCCACCTCCCCAAGCACCGCCTAATCATAGACGTTGCAACAAGGTGGAACTCCACCATGCACATGGTTGAGAGGTTGTACGAACAGAGGCAGGCAGTAATGCATTTGTGGGAGGACACACGGGCAGGCAGTTTGAGGGCAGACAAGGAGTTGTCGGGTGTGCAGTGGTAAAAGCTGAAAGACCTCTGTAAAGATCTTCAGTGTTTTTAGGAATGCACACGCAGGGTGGATTGATTTAAATCACGCCGATTTAAATCAACGATTTAAATCATGATTTACATCAAATGATTTTTTTCTATTTAAATCAGATCAATTTAAATCGTGATTTTAATCATGATTTAAATCACTGATTTAAATCAAAAGATTTTTTTAATATAAATCACGATTAAAATCTAAAACTTTCAATCATTGTTCAATTAACTCCACACTTCTAGCTTGGTTTCACTTTCTGTAGCTTGGTTTCAGTTTCTTTTTCCATTCAGTTGACATGCCCAAACTTGTTGGATAGTCAGTCAGCAGTACTTGGCTGTAGTAACAATCAAACTTCAGAAGTGATCTGCGTGAGCCATGGCAGGTCGTAAGAGAGACCCTATTTGGGTTCATTTTGTTGAGATGCCAGCAGAGCTTGGAAAGAAAGGTGGGAGAGCAAAGTGCAAATACTGTCAAAAGGATATCCAAGGACTTGTTTGCCGTTTGAAATCACATTATGAAAACTGCAACCAGAAGGGAAATGAAGATGTTGATAGTGATACAACTAATGTCAATGAACCCCCACAGCTTCTTATGCACCAGGACCCTAGCACTAGTGGTAAGTCTGGCAATTACAACCTATTTTAACAGACGTTTTACTGGGATGGTTAAAGTCTATGAAAAGAAAAATTTCTAGCACTAGTTCTGGAGTATAGAATTTAAATTTATGTTAAGGCAATATTTCACAGAAGATTAACGTTAAGTAAAAATAAAAGAGTGTGTATACGCCTATTTTTTTTTTTTATTATTGTAGGCTACAATTCACTTTTGAAGTCTGCCAAATTGACCATTTTTAACATTTATAAAACTTTTGTGACATAATTTTTTTCAGTTGCTCTGATATTACTAGTATTACAGCAACTTCACCGGAAACTTGAGTAGCATAACTTTTGAGACAGCCCTTATAGGACGAGGACCATTACATTGTTCAAAAAGTTTGTTTCAAAATATTTTCGTTATATTTCTTCAAATACGCAGTCAAATTATATTTTTAATTACTGTGCTTTCAGGGTCAAATATGGCTTGTGCTGCACGTGACAATCAATATCTGGGTACAACTTCAACAAAGCAGCCCAACAAAAAACTTTGTGTGCAAAGTGTAGAAAAATTCCTCTTAAAGACTACGACGAGCCAGAAAGAACATTTTGATGAATTAATTGCTAAATTCATATTTGCAACCAATTCTTCTTTCCGACTAGTTGAACACCCATTGTTTGTACAAATGATCGAAGGAATAAGACCAGGCTACAAACCACCAAGTAGATTTGATATCTCAGGAAAACATCTTCAGGCTGTATACGACAAAGAAAGAGCGGCTTGTACAAAATATTTGAAAGACAAAGTTGTTAACATGAGTTTGGATGGTTGGAGCAACATCCACAACGACCCCATAATTTGCACTTGTGTCACAACAGAAGATGGTGAAACTTACCTTACAGACACAATCGACACATCTGGAAATTCACATACTGCTGAATATTTACTTGAAATTGCTAAGAACTCAATTCACTAATGCCAAGAACAGTTTGGATGTAAAGTAAGGAGCTTAGTTACTGATAACGCAAGCAATGTGGCAAAAATTCGAGCGGAACTGGCACATGAGGATGACACAAATGTCATTACATACGGTTGTTCTGCCCATTTGTTGCATCTTTTGGCAAAAGACCTGCATATTTCGGGTGTCAAGGAACATGTTGTAGAAATTGTTAAATATTTCCGCAATAATCATTCTGCACATGCAACCTACAAGGAAATGGGAGGACTGAAGTTGGTTCTACCACAAGATGTTAGATGGAATACCTTGGCTGAATGCTTGGAACTGTTTATTAACAACTGGTCAAAATTAGTGTCCATTTGCGAAACACATCGGGATAAAATTGATGCTAATATACGAAGCAAAGTATTAAATCTTGGTGTGAAGAGAAATGCCGAGGACCTTTTGGAAAGGTTAAAGCCAATATCTATTGAGTTGGATAAAATGCAGAAAGATACTGCAACCATAGCTGATGCGACAGAAGTTTGGAAAGATTTAGAAGGTTCGCTAGATCGCTTGAACCTCTCAAACAATGTAAAGGTTGCAATACACCACCGCAAGGACCAAGCATTAAAAGAAGAACACTATTTAGCCAATATCTTGCATCCCATCTACAGAGGGAAAAAACTATCTGAGGCGGAAATCAACTCTGCAATGGAGTGGCTCGCCAATACTAACCATGACATTGTGGCAACTGTGCTGAAATTGAAGTGTGAATCTGCACCATTTCAAAAATACATGTTTGCAGATAACGTCGTTAATGAACTAAAACCACTGGACTGGTGGAAGTCGCAATCACTTGTTCTTCCAGCGAAGATAATAAATGTAGCTACTCAGCTACTGACTGCATCGGCTTCATCACTAGGGAGGATGGGTGTGCACTACAGGTCATAAATTGATGGAGGTGCTGGTGAATGTGGACCTATACGGACCAGCTACTATCAAAGTATTAAATTCACCGCACACACTATAGATTTTAATTTTGCAAAAATGATAGTTTATTGTGTTCCACAATGCTAGGTGAAGTGCCGTGTAAAAATAACAAAGATACCCCACATTCATGTATACCCGACGTTTCGACTCTACATGAGTCTTAATCATGGGGTACTAGAAGAAATGAAAAAGATAACAGGGTAAGTATTTACAACAAAACAACACAGGTATATGTACAATAAAATACAACACAATATACAATATATACATAGATAGGTAAATCGAAGTATAAGAGAATATACCAGAGATATGTTATATAGAAAGGGTCTGTCATAATAATCTAGATGTATAGAGTAAAAATGTTACTAATAGTCAAAATAAATCTCTCCTACTCTGCAAGAGCACACAAAAGGAAAAAAGGAGATACCTGAATGATGGGTAATAAGAAATATGGGCACTTGTCACAGTAATGCAATTGAGATAGTAATGATTATGCAGCTCTGAAAAAGATGGGACACATGAATGAAGTATATAGCAGCCTTTCCCAATGATATTGGGTTGAGGACAGGCGCCATGATTAATTACCTGTATCATCAGGGTTTTTCAAGGCCTGATCGGAGGCTGGTTAGATGAGGAAATAAGAACAAGCATTAGTTCCCCATAAAGAAAAGGAAGCAGCTATATAGAGATGGTTGCTCTGGAGTAGTATAAACGCTGGATGTGGTTACCTGTATGCAGACAAATATCTGGATGGCGGCGCTCCCGCGCCCTGCCACGGCTGCTTAATGCGGCTGTGAGTGGAGTGGGGAACAGCCTGGTTTATATTGAGGCAGCGTGTACCGCCAGGCCGGAAGTACGTGGTCCCGGACCGGAAGTGACGTCTGCGGTAATGTCGGTGTCACTGCGCATGCGCAGTGATGTCAGGTATCGCCATATTTGATTATGGAAAGGGAACAGAGGGTGTCCACATGAGGAATGATGTTGGTAATGGACAGGGGGATGAATACAAGGGAGTAGAATAATTGGCTGGGAAATAAGAATGAAGATAAAGGGAAAAGGAGGCAGAGAGAAGGTGAAGGAGGGAGGAAAGGAAAAAAGGAGAAAGAAGGGAAGGCAGATAAAGGGGAGATGATTTAGGAATGGCATGGAAAGTAGAAAGGGATAAGAATGAGACAATGAAAATAGAGAAAATAAGAGAACAAAGATGAAAATAAGAGATAAAAATAAAAAATAAAAAAATAGAAAAATAAAAAAAATGAAAAATAAAAATGGTAATGATGATAATAAAAAAAGGGGGGGAGGGGAAAAAAAAAAAAAAAAAAATTAATGAGAAAATATATGGAAAAAAGGCTTAATAAAAATTAAGAAAAATAAAGAAAAATGAAGAAAGAAAAATGCAAACTAGAAAAATAAATAAGAATAAAAAATAAAGAATAAAAAAAAAAATAAAAAATAAAATATAAAACATGAAAAATAATTTCCATAATCAAATATGGCGATACCTGACATCACTGCGCATGCGCAGTGACACCGACATTACCGCAGACGTCACTTCCGGTCCGGGACCACGTACTTCCGGCCCGGCGGTACACGCTGCCTCAATATAAATCAGGCTGTTCCCCACTTCACTCACAGCCGCATTAAGCAGCCGTGGCAGGGCGCGGGAGCGCCGCCATCCAGATATTTGTCTGCATACAGGTAACCACATCCAGCGTTTATACTACTCCAGAGCAACCATCTCTATATAGCTGCTTCCTTTTCTTTATGGGGAACTAATGCTTGTTCTTATTTCCTCATCTAACCAGCCTCCAAACAGGCCTAGACAAACCTGATGATACAGGTAATTAATCATGGCGCCTGTCCTCAACCCAATATCATTGGGAAAGGCTGCTTTATACTTCATTCATGTGTCCCATCTTTTTCAGAGCTGCATAATCATTACTATCTCAATTGCATTACTGTGACAAGTGCCCATATTTCTTATTACCCATCATTCAGGTATCTCCTTTTTTCCTTTTGTGTGCTCTTGCAGAGTAGGAGAGATTTATTTTGACTATTAGTAACATTTTTACTCTATACATCTAGATTATGACAGACCCTTTCTATATAACATATCTCTGGTATATTCTCTTATACTTCGATTTACCTATCTATGTATATATTGTATATATTGTATATTGTGTTGTATTTTATTGTACATATACCTGTGTTGTTTTGTTGTAAATACTTACCCTGTTATCTTTTTCATTTCTTCTAGTACCCCATGATTAAGACTCATGTAGAGTCGAAACGTCGGGTATACATGAATGTGGGGTATCTTTGTTATTTTTACACGGCACTTCACCTAGCATTGTGGAACACAATAAACTATCATTTTTGCAAAATTAAAATCTATAGTGTGTGCGGTGAATTTAATACTTTGCATCGGCTTCATCGGCAGGAGTAGAGAGATTGTTTTCTTCATTTGGTTTTGTGCACACAACAGTCCGAAACCGCTTAGGAACTGCTAAAGCAGGACAACTAGTTTTCCTATTAAAAGTCCTAAATAAACAGTAGGCTTAAAGGACTGATGTATTCACTGAAGATGTTTGCTTACTTCAAACGTTAGAGATAGCTATTGTTAAAAAGTACTTACTCTCTGTAGTTCAATTCTGATTGTTTAATAGTGCAAATAAAAATTATTAGGTTTCATAATCATCAACTGTTTTAATATTTTTATTTGTGTAAAATAATTTGATTTGCAAAAAGACAAAGTTTTGCTTGTGTACAACTTGATTAAAAAATCCTATTTAAATCAAAAAAATCCGATTTAAATAAAAAAATCCGATTTTTTTGATTTTTTTTTAAAAAATCATGATTTTTATCCACCCTGTGCACACGGCTGGTAAGCGCAGAAGACGCCATCATAAGCATGAGCATCCCATTCATACGTCTGCTCATGCAAACTTTTTTTTTTTTAAATCAGAAATTTTTATTTAACCAAATTCAAGGTACAAAACAATAGAACAAAAATCGCAATGAAAACAATTAACAATGGTCATTAGTTTCAGAAATTCCTTCCCTCCCTTCCCCTTCCCCCCCATTGCATACAAGAGCAGCAAATAATGCATGGTGTAACATAAGTTCAGGATCATCTTCTCTCCACCCAGGGTGTCCACAGTGTATCAAATGTTCTTATGCTTTTTCTCACGTAAATGTCTTTTTCCATATTCACAATATAGTCAGACTGTCTGAAAAATTCCCTCAATGTCGGCGGGTCTTCATTTATCCAGTATCTTGCGATCAGTTTTCGCGCAATATATAATAATCTAGCTATAGCCACCTTATATTTATTATGTACCTGGACCTCCTCCACATACCCCAGTATACACACCACAGGATCCCTTTCAATCCTACAAGCATACGCTCGTCCTATCGCATTAAGCACCGCTGTCCAATATGGGTTCAGATTTGGACACTGCCATAACATATGGAGAATTCCAGCCCCCTCCAATCGGCACCGAGGACACTCAGAAGTCTGTCTCAGACCCGCTCTATACAGCCGTTCAGGAGTCCTATATACTCTATGGAGTACATATATCTGCGAGAGTCTGCCCGGTTCACTCAGCGATAATTGGGGTATATATTCCATAATCACTTCCCATTTATCTTCCTCTATCCTACCCAACTCCTCCTCCCATTTCCCCTGTGCTCTAATAGGATAATTATTTAAAAAGGTATACATTAGATCCTTATAAATGCCCGACACTACCCCTTTTGTTCCCCCCTCTGCACAGACATAATCAATCAATATATCCTTGTGAATATCCATATACATTGTCCTACTCTGCGTAACATAGGCATGCCTAAACTGCCCATATTGAAATCTGCAGACCTCCGGTAGCCCATAATCTGCCTGCAACTTTCCAAAGGGCACCAGTCCCTGCGCGTCCTGCACCTGAACCATGTACTGTATTCCCAGTCTCATCCAATTTTTAAATTCTCCCATTTTAAACAAATTCCGGTAGAGTCTCGTTTTGCCATATCGGGGAAAAATTTGTCAAGTGTTCCAAACCCCTAATCTTTTTAATTGCCTCCCAGACTTTATGTATCAGCGTTAAATACGGATTTTGGTAAGACCTTACCTGTAAAATCCTTTTCAGCGAAGGAAGGAAGGGAGACACATTCATTACCAGTGGGGTAGGCGGAGCCCACACAGGATAGAACACCTCAGATTACAAAAGAGTGTTGACCGGCCCCTCCAGCTTGGGCTCCTCCTACTCCAGCTCTCCAGTCCGTACACAAGCTAAGGAAGAGCAAAAATCACCAGCGGAGCAACATAACCCCTTCTGAAGAACTTCAGAGAAAAAATAAGAAGATAGGTTATATAACAGACAAAACCACACAGTCCCAGGTACTACTCACTGAACCTGACCACTGCGATGAGCTGGCAATGCTGGAAAAGAGCCTTAGCGCGCCGACCTCAGCCCAGATAATCGCTATCAGAGAAGGGTCACGCCGCATCTGAAAACACAACAACACACTTCTGCCATGGGAGGGATCTGTGTCTCCCTTCCTTCCTTCGCTGAAAAGGATTTTACAGGTAAGGTCTTACCAAAATCCGTATTTCAGCAGCAGATGGAAGGAAGGGAAACACATTCATTACCAGTGGGACGTCCCAAAGCAGTCCAGAAATTAAGGGTGGGCAAAAAACCAACAGAGGCAGATTCCCAACAACTTAAATAAATGCGCAACTAGCGCTAAACACAAGTTCACAAGAACTTTAAACTGCAGCCGCCTGCAGGACCCTACGTCCTAAGGCCGCATCAGCGGAAGCACTAACGTCCACCTTATAAAAATTTCGTAAATGTGTGGACGGAACGCCAGGTCGCCGCCCGGCAGAGCTGAGCTGCCGAGGCCCCTTGATGAAAAGCCCACGATGAACCCACAGCCCTCGTGGAGTGAGCTCGAATCTTAATCGGGCAAGGTTCGCCCTTAAGTCGGTAAGCCTCTAAAATGGCCGACCGAATCCAAAGAGCTATAGAATCCTTGGAAGCTCGTTGCCCACGTCGACGACCTGCTGGAATCACAAACAGAGAATCCGACTTCCGAAAACTTTGAGTAATAGACAAATAGAACTTCAAAGCCCGCACTAAATCCAATGTGTGCAAGGCCCGTTCCTTCGCATTCCTCGGCTCCGGACAAAGCGAGGGCAACACAATATCCTGGTTAACATGAAATTGTGACACAACCTTAGGTAGAAAGTCGCCCCGAGTGCGAAGCACTACGCGATCCGGATGAAACTCCAGAAAAGGAGGCGAACAAGAAAGAGCCGCCAACTCAGAAACCCTTCTCAAAGAAGTGACCGCCACTAGGAAGGCAACCTTCCAAGAGAGCAAGGAAAGGCTAACAGAGTCCATAGGCTCAAAAGGCCCATGTTGAAGAGCCTCCAAGACAAGATTAAGCCGCCAAGGAGACACAAGCGCCTTCCGCGGCGGAAACTGACGGGTTACCCCGCGAAAAAAGGAATGTACGTCCCTACGCGAGGCGATAGCCTTCCGAAACAGCAAGGACAGAGCAGAAACCTGCCCCTTCAGAGTGCTAACTGCCAAACCCTTGTCCAGGCCGTACTGCAAAAAGGCCAACAAATTGGGAATGGAAAAAATCCTCGGGTTCCTAGAAGAACCCGAACACCACGAAAAGAAGGCTTCCCAAGTCTTGTGATAAATCCTAGTAGTAGCCGGACCTCTGGCAGCTCGCAGAGCAGCAATGACTTCGGCTGAAAAACCTTGACGGATCAAGATTTCGGTCTCAAGAGCCACGCCGTCAAACGCAGAGACTTCAGGTCCGGGTGACGAACGGGCCCTTGGGTTAACAGGTCCGGGCGAAGAGGGAGTGGAAGTGGAGGCGCTGCCAGAAGCGACACCAGCGTCGAGAACCACGTCCTCCTTGGCCAATCTGGGGCTATCAACATAGCCGGGACTCTCTCCAGTCTGATCCGACGCAACACCAGAGGAAGTAAGGATATCGGCGGGAACACATAGATTAGCTCGAATTGGTCCCACGGAGCCACCAGAGCATCCACCGCCACAGCCTTCGGGTCCTTGTACCTGGACATGAACGTCGGTAACTTGGCATTGAACCTGGACGCCATCAAATCCACTTGAGGAGTCCCCCAACGGGAGCACAGCAGTGCAAAAATTTCGGGATGAAGACTCCATTCTCCGGGATCCATCTTTTCGTGACTGAGGAAGTCCGCTGTGATATTCTGAACTCCTGGAATGTGAATCGCAGAGATGGCTGGCACCCTGGCCTCAGCCCATACCAGGATCCGAGACACCTCCATCATGAGCCTGAAGCTCCTCGTCCCACCTTAATGGTTGATATACGCGACCGCCGTCGCGTTGTCTGTCTGCACCGGACTGGTAGACCGCTTAAAGGGACCGTCCAGTGTTGGAGGCAAAGGAAAATTGCCCTCAATTCCAGGATGTTGATCGGCAGGACAGACTCTTCCGACGAACCATACTCCCTGAATCCAGAGATTGTTCCAGACACCCCCCAGCCCGTCAGGCTGGCATCGGTGGTTATGATCGACCACCTTGGAGGGAGAAAAGACTTCCCCAGGGATAACACTTCCGGACGTAACCACCATCCTAGAGACTCTCGCACCCTGTGGGAGATGATGACACTGCAATCCAGTGAAAACTGCGATCGATCCCAACGGTTCAAAATGAGCATTTGGAGAGCCCTGGAATGAAATTGGGCAAACGGAACTGCCTCCATCGACGCCACCATCAAACCCAGAAGGCGCATACACCTTCGAAGGGACATTGCTGTCGACGACTTCATAACCTGTACATGTCGAAGAAGACTCGCTTGCTTGTCTGGAGGCAGAGACACCACTGCTCATACAGTGTCGAAATGCATTCCCAAAAACAGGATTGACTGTGACGGTTCCAGAGACGACTTCTCCCAATTGACCAGCCACCCGAAGTCCTCCGGGAGCTGAAGGGATAGATTGCGAGCCGTCACCGCCTCCTCCTTTGAGGACGCCACAATCAAAAGGTCGTCCAGATAGGGAAGAATCGTAACCCCTTTCTTCGAAGAATCGCCATGAGAGGTGCCAGAATTTTTGTAAAAACTCTGGGTGCTGAGGCCAAACCGAATGGCAGGGCCACAAACTGGTAATGGTCCTGACCTATGGCAAAACGAAGGAAGCGTTGATGGGCCCTTCCGACGGGAACATGCAAATAAGCGTCGCGAATGTCGATTGACACCAAAAAATCGTTCTGCGACAGGGCCGCCACAACGGAGCGAAGTGACTCCATGCGGAATTTCCGGGTGCGGACATGCCGATTCAATCTTTTGAGATCCAGAATGGGGCGAAATTTGTCCTCCTTTTTGGGGACCACAAAGAGGTTGGAATAAAACCCTCTTCCCCGGTCCTCCGGCGGAACCGGTACCACCACACCCTTTTACAGAAGGGAATCGACCTCCCGCAGTAGAGCGGCAAATAGCTCGGGCTCTGACGGAATGCGAGATTGGCAAAAACTGTCTGGGGGGTCGAGAAAGAAACTCTATGAAGTAGCCTGCCGACACAACCCGCGTCACCCAGGCGTCCGACACGCGGGAAGCCCAAGTCGGTTCGAACTGGAGCAAACGACCCCCCACTCGAGAGCCCTCGAGTGAGGCACTGGCGTCAGTCCGCCTTAGCGGGCTTTTTGTCAGCTTCCCGCTTATCTTGACGGAAGCTCTGTTTCCAGGGAGTGCGGGATTTCTGAGAGTTCTTTTTTCCTGAGAAAGAGGGACGACCCGATCCCCAAGAAGGCTGACCGAACCGTCCTCTGGACAGAAAGGACCGCCGACTACTACCGGCACTAGGTCTGCCAGACGCAGAAGTCACAGCTCTTCGCTGCGGTAAAGCCGTTTCTTTTGCCTTTGCCTTGGCAATCAGCTCCGTGAGGTCAGATCCAAATAGCTGACCACCCTTGTAAGCTAAAGATAGCAAACCTTGCTTGGAAACCACGTCCCCGGTCCACTGTCTAAGCCACAGTGCTCTTCTGACTGTGACCGCCGAGGATTGCGCCCTGGACAGCAGTGACGCAGTATCCAAACCTGCATCACTGGCATATCGGGCTGCATCCTCCAACAACTTGAAAAGCTCATCTACCTCGGATAGCGGGGATCCATCTAGCCACGCCGTCCGCAGACGGTCTAACCAGCTCAGGGAAGCTTTACAAGCACACATGGACCCTAGTACTGCTCTGAATCCATGACCCGCGGCCTCGTAGATGGATTTCGCTGCCATTTCCGTCTTTCTGTCCAGCGGATCCTGCAGACTCGCCTTCCCTTTAACAGGAAGTAGTGAGGATTTGCTAAGCTGGGATAAAGGGACATCCACTTCAGGAGAAGGAATCCAATTATCAATCAAATCCTTCGTACACGGATACAGCGTCTCAAAAAACCGTGTCCCCTGAAAACGTTTATCTGGACACAGGCGTTCCTTCTCCACTGCCCCATTAAGCTCATCCAGAGATGGTAATGTTGATCGCGACCTATGCGACTCCTGAAACATCCGGGCCAACTTACCAGGACGTTTAGTTACCTCCTCCGGTAACTGTAACGCCTCCCTCATGGCTCCAATAAAAGCCTCTGTACGGCCCAAAAGAGAGGCAGAGTGTCCCTGCCGATCCTCCTTATCTGAATCGGACATCTCCCCATCTGAGCTTGAAGGGGAACCCTCCATGCCCGAGATCTCCGAGTCGCTATGCGGGAAGGAAGGCACTGGCCTGTGTCGCTTCCTGCCATGAGAGGATCTAGCTGACACACAATAACCTAGAAGGTCAGACAGGCCATCAATAGAACGAGTGAGGGCCTCCATTTTGACATCACTGAAACCTCCGACCGCTGCGCTTGACGCCGTCGAGGTCTGCGTGTCAGATAAGCAAGACTGATCCTGTAGCGGATCTGGGTGACGGTCCGCACCTCCTGGACCCTGATCTGACATGCCCTCACACAGTATATGGCAGGTTAAACCTGTCAGTAACTAGAAACAGTGTGGTTTCTTAAAGGCAAAACGAACGCTGAAGGGTTAAAGCTCTTAAAGAGAGAGCCACCCCAGCTGTCCCCCAATTAAGGGTTAACCGCCTGAGAAGGGGTTAATGTCGCAGACTCCCCACAACCCTTGTTTAATGAAAAGGGTGTGCGAGCCCCAGGTGCCTCTTATGAGGTAGCAGCTGCAGGACAGTGCCTCAAGGGTATGCCACACTAAACAAGAACGCCAACGAGATCGCTAACATATTGCGTTGATTTGTACATCGCAATGACCGCCAAAGTCGCTAAGGAGATCGCTAACCACTTATGCGTCGTCAATGAGATCGCCCACTGTGGCAGCTACTAGCGACATTAAAACGATCACAAAAACGATCGCATTAGTATGCGTCGTTATCGTGAACGTTAGCGGAAGCGTTCAGCGTGGCAGTACCTCCAGAAATGTGCCCTGTGCTGTGGGGGTGAGGGGGTAAAGCTTCTGCCCTGACAGGTAGAAGCGACTCACCCAGCTGGCCGCGGTGCAGTGTCCTTGTTCCTTTCGGTCGGTCGGGGGGAGCGGAGAGTGAGGAGCCCGAGGAGGCCATCAGTAATCGCCGCCGCGCTAGAGGAGAGAAACCGGAAGAAAAAAGACAGGGTAAAGCGTGCGCTCAGAGCGCTTCCTGCCCGCGAAAAAACGGGAAAGCGCGAAGCCACGCCCCCCGCCGGTTTCAAAAAAAGCGCGCGACTCACTCCGCTCTCCGCTCCCGCGTCCTGCAGGCATCCACCTGAGGACAAAAGTACACAATCACCACACTGAATACATGTAGCAGCGGCTGCCGCAGCAGCCGCTGTAGCGCTCAAACACATTAAAATGTTGAGTACTCACCCCGCTGAGCGCCACAGGGACCCCCAGGGATTTGTGGCGCTGTGCCCGTAGCTTCCCCCAGGGCGGGGAACGCAGTGACCCCAGAAGCGCGGTTTGCGTCCCCGCCAGGGAAGCAATCCTCATCCCCCAGGGCCGGCAGGGTTCTGCAGGGACCTCCTTAAAGGGTAATACAGATCCGCCAAGGGAGAGGTGGGGGTCCAGCAGCGCTGAGACCCCTGAGACCTCTAGACCACGGGGGTCCAAGTCTCTGTCCGATTAAAATAAAAAAAATTTCTGAGGAGCTGCTCCAGCAGCGACTATCCTCTGTGACCTCAAATTTTAGACTGGAGAGCTGGAGTAGGAGGAGCCCAAGCTGGAGGGGCCGGTCAACACTCTTTTGTAATCTGAGGTGTTCTATCCTGTGTGGGCTCCGCCTACCCCACTGGTAATGAATGTGTCTCCCTTCCTTCCATCTGCTGCTGAAAGTAGGATACATCAAACCCAACTTCCTAAACCTTCCTGCCTCCAACCCCTGAACCAAGGGATCCCTCCCCATCACCTGAACCAAGACCCTTTGTATTGAACCAGCCAAAGACACATCCCTCCACCCTGTCATCTGTTGGCCCTGAGCAGCTAAGTAGTAAATCCAAGGGTTCGGAAGCGCCAGTCCCCCTCCATCCTTGGGCCTCTGCAATATCTCAAGTCTGATCCTTGGCTGCTTTTTACCCCACACAAGATCCCTAAATATAGAGTCAATAGTACGAAACCACCGCCTAGGGAACCAAATAGGGGCACTGTGCAAGACGTATAGCAGTTGGGGCATTAAAATCATCTTAATCAGATTGATTCTTCCCACTACTGAAAGATACAGTTTACACCACGCCCCTACTTTACTCCTAAATTTACTCAGCAGTGGGGTCAGATTCAAATCTGCATAGCTGGAAATCGGAAGTGCCACCTGAATACGCAGATATTTAAACTGTCGCACCACTGCCAACCTACTACCCTCCCCCGACACTGGCAAATCAACAACACAATCATCTACAGCCATGACAGTGGATTTTCCCCAGTTAATTTCTAAACCCGATATAGACCCAAATGTTTTAATAATTTCCATTGCTCTCAACAACGACTCTCCGGAATCCTCCAAAAAAAGCAACACATCATCCGCATACAATGACACTTTTTCCTCTACCAAGCCATATTTGAACCCTTTAACCGAAGCCGTCCTCCTAATTGTCTGCGCCAGGGGCTCCACTGCCAAAGCAAAAAGTAGCGAGGACAGTGGACACCCCTGCCTAGTCCCCCTATGAAGCGCAAAACTCCCAGACATTTGCCCATTAACTCTGACCCTAGCGGTTGGGGAAGTATATAGCAACCGTATCCATGAAATAAAGGTCGGCCCAAAACCAAAGCGTTCCAATACTCTCCAAAGATACTGCCACTCAACACTATCAAAAGCTTTATGCGCATTTAATGAAACCACGACCCTACTGCCCCTATTGTCCGACGGCAGCTGCAAATTCAGAAAAAGTCTACGCAAATTTATCGCCGTAGACTTATTTGGCATAAATCCGGATTGGTCCGGATGGACAAGATCCTGAACCACACTCGCCAAACGGCTAGCCAAAATTTTGGCCAAAATCTTTACATCCACCGTCAGCAACGAGATGGGCCTATAAGATTCTGCCAACCCCGGATCTCTTCCCTCTTTCGGAATGACCACCACCACCGCCTCCCTCATGGACGCCGGTAATTCACCCTCCCGAAGAGCCTCTTCAAAAACTTTTTGCAGTCTGGGTGTTACCATCTCAATGAATTGTTTGTAAATTTCACTAGGAATACCATCTGCCCCCGTGGCCTTATTATTAGCCATAGATGTAATAGCCATTTCAATCTCTTCTTTTGTTATGGGTACCTCCAGTCTCCCCCTATCACTATCTTTAATCCTCGGGAGCCCTGCTTCCTGAAGAAAACCCTCTATATCCCCAAATGAATCCCCCGATCCCGAAGAATATAACTGATTATAGAATCGTCTAAATTCCTCCAAAATACACTCTGTGTCCCCCACCTCCCTTCCCTCATGTCTTCAATTTATATACATAAGACGATTCCTTCTGCGCCGCTACCACCACTGACAACAGATGCCTCACTTTTTCACCTTCATCATAAAATTGCGTTTTCTGGAAGGCCCTCCTCCTCTCCGCTTTCCTCAGATACACCTTATTAACCTCTTCCTGTGCACCCCTTAGCCTACTCTGATTTTCTGCTGACAGGTCCAGTACCATATCCCTCTCCACCCTCTCCAAGGTTTCTACCATTTTCCTGTCTTCTAGTTGAGACTTCGACTTACACCTGGAAATCTCTCGAAACAAAAGACCCCTTAGGACTGCTTTCATAGCGTCCCACACCACCCGACTATCAGCACTCCCTTCATTAATCCGCCAATACTCCTCCACTTCTTCCTTTATAATATTCATATCAATATATTCCAGCCACACTGGGTTCAACTTCCATCCAACTCCCTTCCCAATCTTCCCCCCCATCCGTCTAATGGACAATTCTATAGGCTTATGGTCCGAAATCACCCTTGGGAGGTATTCCACTCCACAGACCAGTTGTGTCATTAGTTCATTTCCCAGTGCCATATCTATTCATGAGAGAGACCCATGCGTCGCAGATTAACAAGAGTAGCACACCACATTCTCATTTCTCACTCTTCACAGGTCCATCATTCCAATCTCTTTAATATAATTCCCAAATGCTGTCAATTTCCTAGTGTTTTACCTGCACTCTGTTTATGTCTATCCCACCCCTCATCCATAACATTATTGAAATCCCCAATAATAAGTAATGGTAATCCCGTACCCCGCTTAAATAATTTCATAACCTCACATAACTTTTTCCCGCTATATGGCGGTGGTATGTACATAGCTACTATACATAGTGATTGCCCATAGATTTTACAGACAACAAAAACATACTGTCCTTCACTATCAACATGGCTTTCAATTTCTTCAAATGCCGTAGACGCTCCTATTAATAAAGAGACCCCTCTAGCATATGAAGAGTATGTGGAATGATATGCTCTCCCAATCCACCTCCTCTTCAACACCTCCACCTTTTCCCGTAGTAAATGAGTCTCCTGGAGGCATAGAATATCCGGTCTCCTCTTCCTAACATATTCCATGATCGACGTTCTTCGTGTTCCCTCAGACAGTCCTCTTACATTCCAACTAAGGATTTTAATTCTGTCACCCATCATACAATTCTATACATACAGGTCCTTCTCAAAAAATTAGCATATAGTGCTAAATTTCATTATTTTCCATAATGTAATTATTACAATTAAACTTTCATATATTTTAGATTCATTACACACCAACTGAAATTTGTCAGGTCTTTTATTGTTTTAATACTGATGATTTTGGCATACAACTCCTGATAACCCAAAAAACCTGTCTCAAAAAATTAACATATTTCAACCGTCCAATAAAATAAAAGTGTTTTTTAAAAACAAACAAAAAAACCATCAAATAATAATGTTCAGTTATGCACTCAATACTTGGTCGGGAATCCTTTTGCAGAAATGACTGCTTCAATGCGGCGTGGCATGGAGGCAATCAGCCTGTGACACTGCTGAGGTGTTATGGAGGCCCAGGATGCTTCGATAGCGGCCTTAAGCTCATCCAGAGTGTTGGGTCTTGCGTCTCTCAACTTTCTCTTCACAATATCCCACAGATTCTCTATGGGGTTCAGGTCAGGAGAGTTGGCAGGCCAATTGAGCACAGTAATACCATGGTCAGTAAACCATTTACCAATGGTTTTGGCACTGTGAGCAGGTGCCAGGTCGTGCTGAAAAATGAAATCTTCATCTCCATAAAGCATTTCAGCCGATGGAAGCATGAAGTGCTCCAAAATCTCCTGATAGCTAGCTGCATTGACCCTGATGAAACACAGTGGACCAACACCAGCAGCTGACATGGCACTCCACACCATCACTGACTGTGGGTACTTGACACTGGACTTCAGGCATTTTGGCATTTCCTTCTCCCCAGTCTTCCTCCAGACTCTGGCACCTTGATTTCCGAATGACATGCAAAATTTGCTTTCATCAGAAAAAAGTACTTGGGACCACTTAGCAACAGTCCAGTGCTGCTTCTCTGTAGCCCAGTGCTGCTTCTCTGTTTCTGGTTCAAAAGTGGCTTTACCTGGGGAATGCGGCACCTGTAGCCCATTTCCTGCACACGCCTGTGCACGGTGGCTCTGGATGTTTCTACACCAGACTCAGTCCACTGCTTCCTCAGGTCCCCCAAGGTCTGGAATCGGTCCTTCTCCACAATCTTCCTCAGGGTCCGGTCACCTCTTCTCGTTGTACAGCGTTTTCTGCCACATTGTTTCCTTCCAACAGACTTCCCATTGAGGTGCCTTGATACAGCACTCTGGGAACAGCCTATTTGTTGAGAAATTTCTTTCTGGGTCTTACCCTCTTGCTTAAGGGTGTCAATGATGGCCTTCTTGACATCAGTCAGGTCGCTAGTCTTACCCATGATGGGGGTTTTGAGTAATCAACCAGGCAGGGAGTTTTTAAAAGCCTCAGGAATCTTTTGCATGTGTTTAGAGTTAATTAGTTGATTCAGAAGATTAGGGTAATAGGTCGTTTAGAGAACCTTTTCTTGATATGCTAATTTTTTGAGACAGGTTTTTTGGGTTATCAGGAGTTGTATGCCAAAATCATCAGTATTAAAACAATAAAAGACCTGACAAATTTCAGTTGGTGTGTAATGAATCTAAAATATATGAAAGTTTAATTGTAATCATTACATTATGGAAAATAATGAAATTTAGCACTATATGCTAATTTTTTGAGAAGGACCTGTACAAGTTCCCGACCCTTGAAAATATCGTGCAGCTCTCCGTATGCAATAAAACTCTTCCCTAAACAATTAACCCCTCTCCTCCCCCCATATACAGTAACCCAACAAACCATAACAATTCTCCCGTTGTATTTTTCTCTCTTACCAGAGAGTGGGTACTCCAACGTCTAGCTACTCTATAAACGTTACCTCTGAACCACTATCTATCTAAAACTCTCCCACACCTCCTCCGCTTATGCATATAGATATTATTATTACAATCAGTCCCTCCATAGTTCAAATCAGTTAATATGCAGGAACCAGAAACCTCCATATAACAGCACCGTCTTATAGTTTCTTCTTATCAGAAAACGACACGACAGCGCGGCATTTCACTCCGCTCACTTCCCTCCATCCTTATCCGCCTGAAGCCGCTTGTTGTTTGCGTCAAGCCATTTCACGGCCTCCTCCGGTGTTTGGAAAAAATGCACTGTTCCCAGGGCCACAACCCTGAGCTTTGCAGGATATAAGGTAGAGTAAGCCAAAGCCAAGTCTCTCAGTCTTTTCTTCACTGCACCCTATTGCATCCTCTGCTTTTGCACCTCGGCTGAGTAATCAGGATAAATGGAAATCTTTTGGCCATTAAAGCACAGATCTTTGGCCGTTCTTGCTTTCCTTAGTATAATATCTCTGTCTCTATAATTAAGGATCCTAGCAAGGATAGTACGGGGGGCGGGGGATCCCGGCGGGAGGGGTCTCATGGGGACGCGGTGCGCTCTCTCCACCGCATAAAGTTTTGTCAAGTTATCGGCGCCAATTTTAGTGCGGAGCCAGTCCTCAATAAATACTGTAGGATCAGTTCCTTCTGCCTTCTCAGGGATGCCCACTAATCTGACATTATTCCGCCTTGAGCGGTTTTCCAAGTCATCATTTTTATCAGCCAGGGCAGCACATTTCTGCAAACATTGAGTGTGAGACTTCTGCATTTTAGCAAGTTGATCTTCCAGTACACTCACTCTCTCCTCCACTGCCCCCACCCTGGCATCAGCTTTATTTATGGCTGCCTTCATGCTGGACATTTCTTCTTTAACCCCATTGCTCATGCAAACTTTGACGCACATTAAGGATCAGGCGTCTGCAGCGGAGGAGGGAAGCCTTGATGACAGTCAGGCATTGTCTGCTCAGGGGACTGTCCTGGACGAGGTGGAGGAAGAGGAGGAGGATGAGGGGGATGATTATTTTGGGGAAGAGGATGCTTCTCAGGGGGCAAGAGAAAATGTTGGCTTGCCAAGGTCAGGTACAGGGTTTGTGCGTGACTGGAGGGATGTGGATTTGGCAGAAAGTGCTCCTCCACCCACCACTGGCATTGCATTATTGACACCTGGAAAATTGGCCCACATGTCTGATTATGTCTTGCGGATCCTAAAAAGGGACCCCCGCATTGCCAAAATTATGAAGGATGACGACTACTGGTTGGCCAGCATCCTCGATCCACGCTATAAAGGCAAATTACAGAACATCATGCCACAAGAGAACCTAGAGCTAATATTGGCGAACAAACAAGCAACTCTGGTAAACCGTTTGTTAGAGGCATTCCCAGCACACATCAGCGGTGCAGGTTCTACCACGAGCCGTACTGGGCAACATGGAAGAGGTGTTCGTGGTGCACACAGCCGAAGTGGCGTTGGAGACAGGGTTTCATGACCATGTTGTGGACTGATTTCTCGAGTAACACTCACACGACTGGTAATACTTAATCAATTGCAACAGACAGGAGACAACAGTTGTCAACTGTGGTTCAAAATTACCTCTCCTCCCCTATCAATGTTCTCCCTCACAGTTCATTCCCCTTTGACTACTGGGCCTGTAAACTGGACACCTGGCCTGAATTGGCACAATATGCCTTACAGGACCTCGCTTGCCCTGCTGGTAGTGTGCTATCAGAAAGAGTCTTCAGTGTAGCTGGATCAATCCTGACATAAAGGACCCGGCTGTCGACTCAAAATGTTGGTCATCTCACCTTCATTAAAATGAACCATGTCTGGGTTTCAAAGGATTTTGTACCACCTTCCCCTGATGACACATAGGTTGCCAGCAAAATGGCTCGCTTTGTCCTCCTCTTCCTCCGACTTCAATTCCTCCATTTGCAGCTGCTGAACGTCCAGCCTACACCTCAACATATGACACTTTTTCCACCTCCCTAACTGGGCTGTACCCCCCCGCAGGGCCGGCGTCAGCATCTGGCGCACCCAGGCAAGTGCCGGTGCCTTGAGCAGGTGGGGGGCCCACTCGTGGGCAACGGCACTGGCATAGGGTTACCTCTCCCTGCTCCACCGCTGTGACGTCTTCCGCGTTTCCTGACAGTGACATTCAGGTCAGAGAGCGCGATGACGTTACGTCTGTACGCCCTCTGCCTGAACAGTCCAAGTGCAGAGAGCTGGAAGATGGCGACGCTGAGGAGTCCAGAGTAGAGCAGTGCCCAGCGAGGAGAGGTATTTCATTTTTTTAATGTTTGGAGCAATATATGGGGAGCATTATACACTGGAGAATTATATATGGGGCCCAGCATACACTTGAGCAACATAGATAGGGCCCATTATACACTGGAGCATTATGTAGGCCCATCATATACTGGAGCATCATCCATGGGGCCCATCATACACTGGAGCATTATAAATGGGGCCCATAATACACTGGAGCATCATCCATGGGGCCCATCATACACTGGAGCATTATAAATGGGGCCCATCATACACTGGAGTATCATATAAGGGGCCCATTATACACTGGAGCATTATAAATGGGCCCCATTATATATGGAGCATTATATAGGCCCATCATACAATGGAGCATCATCTGTGGGGCCAATGATATACTGGAGCATCATATGGGGTTCATTATTTATGGGGCATCATATAGGGTATGGAGCATCATATGGAGCACATATGGGGCCTATTCTGTATGGAGCATTATATGGAGCCCATTCTGTATGGAGCAATATATGGGGCCCATCATATACTGTATGGAGCTTTATATGAGACTCATTATACTATATGGAGCAATATGTGGGGCTCATTATACTCTATGGGGACCGTCCTATACTGTATGGCACATTATATGGGTCCATCATATACTGTAGCATTATGTGGAGCTCATCATATACTGTATGGAACATTATATGGGACCAATTATTCTGTATGGAGCAATATATGGGGCTAATTATTCTGTATGGCGCACTATGTGGTGGCCATAATACTGTATGGAGGAATATACTGTCTGGTTTTTGAGCTATTGTAGATTTTTTTTTTTTTTTAAACCAATTATTTTTATTTAGGTTTCAAAAATTAACAGCAAACAGTTAATATGCAAATTGCCTCTTCAAACAAAGAGGACTTGTACTCTATAGCGCCACCTATTGGAAGTAGCAATCCTACAAGTCACAATCAACCCTTTAACGAGTCTTGTAATATGACTTAGGATAAAAGCCAAATCAGAATCTCCATTTGCAGACACGGTGTTTCGGACTGTTGGTCCTCGTCAGTGCAAAGTAGGAGAAATCTGATTTGGCTAGATGAGAGGCTCTGGACTGGGGTCTGGGGGGTAAGGTTTCTCCTTGTGGAGAGTGACATACCAGCTCTGGCGTGTCGAGGTAAGGAGGCTTATTCGCCGTGCAATGCTCCTCTGGGAAATTTTAATATGCAAATTGCCTCTTCAAACAAAGAGGACTTGTACTCTATAGCGCCACCTATTGGAAGTAGCAATCCTACAAGTCACAATCAACCCTTTAACGAGTCTTGTAATATGACTTAGGATAAAAGCCAAATCAGAATCTCCATTTGCAGACACGGTGTTTCGGACTGTTGGTCCTCGTCAGTGCAAAGTAGGAGAAATCTGATTTGGCTAGATGAGAGGCTCTGGACTGGGGTCTGGGGGGTAAGGTTTCTCCTTGTGGAGAGTGACATACCAGCTCTGGCGTGTCGAGGTAAGGAGGCTTATTCGCCGTGCAATGCTCCTCTGGGAAATTTTAATATGCAAATTGCCTCTTCAAACAAAGAGGACTTGTACTCTATAGCGCCACCTATTGGAAGTAGCAATCCTACAAGTCACAATCAACCCTTTAACGAGTCTTGTAATATGACTTAGGATAAAAGCCAAATCAGAATCTCCATTTGCAGACACGGTGTTTCGGACTGTTGGTCCTCGTCAGTGCAAAGTAGGAGAAATCTGATTTGGCTAGATGAGAGGCTCTGGACTGGGGTCTGGGGGGTAAACAGTTATCAATATACATATAAAAATTCACATAACGTGTAATAATACAGTCAAAACCCTCTCCCCCCTCCCCCCTCCCGCCAATACTCCTTATGCCGGGCATACCTGGGAACATTGACAATCATATTACCGCCATCCATGCGGACCATATTTTCCCAAAAGTTCTCTCTCCATGCCTCCGCCTGTAAATGCTTTCCTCTAAATGCATTACCGTACGTGTCTGAGCAATAAATTCCCTCCTAGTGGGGGTTCCGAATCTGTCCACTTTCGTGCTATTAATTTGCGTGCCACATATAGCAATCGCGCTATCGCCACTTTGTAATGTTCCGAGACAGGTATACCATCCACCTCCCCCAAAACACACAGCACCGGGTTTCTGTCAATTGTACATGTATAAGCCCTCTCAATTTTGTTAATAACGACCAACCAATAAGCCGCCAGCCGTGGGCACGACCATAGCATGTGCAGCAATCCGGCCTGGTCCATGCCACACCTAGGGCAATTGGAATATCCCCTCAAGCCCGCCTTGTACAGAAGCAACGGTGTTTTGTATGTCCTATGTATTATGTATAATTGGGAGAGCCGTGCCTGCTCGCTTAGAGAGATCTTCGTGACATATTCTAGAATCGCCTCCCATTGTTCTGTCGTGAGGGTACCCACCTCCTTTTCCCATTTACTCTTTGCAATGAGGTGATTTCCCCCCAGATAGGAGTGCAGTAGGTCATGATATAAGCTCGATATGACTCCCCTCGTCCCTCCCTTCATACACACAAAGTCTAGTACAATGTCACCCTGAACCGTCATAGCTCCCAATCCACACTGTGCCCTCCAAGCATGTCGAAGCCTATAGTATTGAAATCCCCATACCAAAGGCAAATCAAATTCCTCTCTCAATTTCTCAAAGGTCTTCAGGTCCGTTCCACTCTGCAGCTGGCACACATATCTCACTCCTTGCGCCTTCCAATTGCCCATTTGACAAAGCTTATTAAGTTCCGGCAGATGTTCATTGCCCAACACCGGTGAGTACCTAGTCAGCCCGTCCACCCCCCTGATCTTTTTAATAGTGTCCCATACCTTCTGAGTCAAGCCTAAGGTAGGATATATTGCTCCCAATTTCTTAAAGGTACCATCCTGTTGTGAATGGGTTTGCGATGAGTTCTGAGCAGAGGCTCCCTCTGGTGGTTACAAGCGGTGCTAGTGAGGATTGTGAGGACTGGGAATCAGGTGTTACTGACTGGTCTTATATAAGGGAGTCATTTTCCCATCAGGGTTGCCGGTGATCAGTTGTTCTGGTCTGAATCCTTCTTTCCAGTTTCCCTTGTAGCCTGCTGTGTCGTGTCTGCATCTCCTGCTATCAGATAAGACATTTTCTTCTTTTGTGTTTGTGCTATATTTTTGCATTTTGTCCTGCACTTCTTTGGGGGCCTTCAGGGTCCCCTCCGGGGCTTCTGCCCTCTCAGTTTAGTTCAGCCACTGAGTTTTGTTCTTTTGCTTTTTCCACTTTTTTCAGTGGCTGCTGTTTTGATTTTGTTACACCAGAGAACTAATTTAGGTGGTAGAGGTTGTGTGATCTCAGGTGATTTTGAAATTAGTAGAGTTGGTGCTTTTCAGGGTTTTCTGGGATTGCAGTAAGTACCCTTCCTATCCTTTTCTATTTAGATAGTTTGGGCCCCAGCGTTTGCTCATACTATTTTCTTTCTGTGTCAGTATTTCCTCTTGTCTAACCGCCATTACATGTTTGGGGGCTTTCTGTTATCTTTGGGGTTCTGCTACGGGGCAGATAGCTTTCCTATTTCTATCTTTAGGTGTAGTTAGTTTCTCAGGCTGTGACGAGGCGTCTAGGACCAACGTAGGAACGCTCCACGGCTGCCTCTAGTTGTGGTGGTTAGTCAGGGTACTGCAATCTCATAGATTCCAACTGCTCTGGTGTATTGCCTTTTTTTTACCTGCACTCCTCAGCTACCGAAACATAACAGTATCACCGGCCCAAAAAATTGAAAATTGTATGGTACTCACAGAAGGGAAAAAAATATTGTGAAAGAAAAAAGGTTGTCAGAGTTGTCAGAGATATTTTTCTGTTTGTTGCATTTTTTTTTTTTTTTTTTCCTCTGTATCTCTGGGTGCTGGGGAGGATCTTTTCTCCCAATGGAGTTTGCACAGTTGTCTGGCCGTGTGGATCAGCTTGCCACTGAGGTTCAGAGTATTGCTGCATATCTTGCTAGGTTGCCTATTGTGGAACCTAGGATCCCCATGCCAGATTTGTTTTTAGGGGATCGAGCTAAGTTTCAGAATTTCAAAAATAATTGTAAATTGTTTTTTGCCTTAAAATCTAAGTCCTCAGGAAACGCAGCGCAGCAGGTTCAAATTATCATCTCTCTCCTGCGCGGCGATCCTCAGGATTGGGCTTTTTCCCTGATACCTGGGGATCCTGTTTTGAGTGATGTTGATGCGTTTTTTCAGGCTTTGGGGTTATTGTACGATGAGCCTAATGTCACTGATCAAGCTGAAAAAACCTTGTTGGCATTAAATCAGGGGCTTGATGACGCTGAGTTATACTGTCAGAGATTCCGTAGGTGGGCAGTCCTGACCAAATGGAATGACGACGCTTTGGCGGCCCTTTTCCGGAAGGGTCTGTCAGATAATGTAAAGGATGTTATGGTGGGATTCCCTGTCCCCTCTGGTCTCAATGATTCTATGTCATTAGCGATTCAAATTGACAGACGTTTGCGTGAGCGGAGAAGTATGCATGGAATGGTGTTGCCTTGTGAACCAGCTTCTGAACCCATGCAGTGTGATAGAGTGGTGTCTGGGGCACAGCGTCATGAGTTTCGAAAGCGCAATGGGTTATGTTTCTACTGTGGTGATGCCTCTCATGCTATTTCAGTCTGCCCTAAGCGGGGAAGACGTTTTGCACGCTCAGTTGTCTTGGGTAGTGTTCAGACTAAGTTTTTTAACTGTCACTCTGATATGCTCTCTGTCCTCATTTTCTGCTCAGGCTTTCGTTGATTCTGGAGCAGCTATTAACCTGATGGATTATGATTTTGCTAAACGTTGTGGGTTTCCCTTGATACCCCTACAGAAGTCTATTCCCCTACTGGGGATCGATTCTACCCCTTTGGCTGAGAATAAACCCCAGTTTTCTACTCAGGTGATAATGAGGGTTGAACCTGATCACCAGGAGTGCTGCAAATTTTTGGTTCTATATAATCTGCATGACATTATCGTGCTGGGTTTCCCTTGGTTACAGTCTCATAATCCTGTTTTGGATTGGAAATCTGTGTCTGTAACCAGTTGGGGCTGCCAATGTGTTAATACCAACACTCCTGTTTTTTCTGCCTCACCCCAGGCTCAGGATGTTCCTGACTTTTTGTTTGATTTTTCTGATGTGTTTAGCGAAAGTAAATCTGCATCCTTGCCTCCCCATTGGAGCTATGACTGCGCTATTGAATTAGTGCCGGGTAGTAAATTCCCTAAAGGTCGCCTTTTTAACTTGTCTGTACCTGAACATGACGCTATGCGGTCTTATATCAAGGAATCATTGGAGAAGGGTCATATCAGACCATCCTCTTCACCCTTAGGTGCCGGTTTTTTCTTTGTGGCCAAAAAAGATGGTTCATTAAGGCCGTGTATTGATTATCGTCTCTTGAACAATATTACTGTGAAATATCAATACCCGTTACCCTTGATTTCTGACCTGTTTTCCAGGGTGAAAAACGCTACTTGGTTTACCAAGCTTGACCTCAGGGGGGCGTATAACCTTATTCGCATTAAGCACGGGGATGAATGGAAGATGGCATTCAATACCCCTGAAGGGCATTTTGAGTACCTAGTGATGCCCTTTGGGCTCACTAATGCTCCTTCCGTCTTCCAGTCCTTCATGAATGACATTTTCAGGGATTTTGTGGACAAATTTCTGATTGTTTATTTGGATGATATCTTGATTTTTTCTAATGACTGGGACTCCCATGTGAAACATGTTCGAACTGTATTCCAGATTTTGAGAGAGAATGCTCTGTATGTGAAGGGATCAAAGTGTCTTTTTGGCGTACAGAGGATCTCATTTCTGGGATTCATTTTGTCCCCATCTGTTATTGAAATGGACCCGGTCAAGGTTCAGGCCATCTGTGATTGGGTCCAACCTACTTCATTAAAGGCTCTTCAGAGATTTTTGGGTTTTGCCAATTTTTATCGTAAATTTATTGGTAATTTCTCGGTTATTGTTAAACCATTAACTGATTTGACCAGAAAGGGTTCTGATGTGAATTGGCCTCCTGAGGCAGTCTCTGCATTTCAGGAACTTAAGCAGAGATTCACTTCTGCTCCTGTTCTACGGCAGCCTGATGTTTCTCTGCCATTTCAGGTGGAGGTTGATGCCTCTGAAATTGGGGCAGGTGCCATTTTGTCCCAAAAAGATCCAGAGACCTCTAAAAGTAACCCTTGTGCCTTTTTCTCTCGAAAATTTTCTCCTACTGAACGTAATTATGACGTAGGTAATCGGGAGTTATTGGCCATGAAGTGGGCTTTTGAAGAGTGGAGACATTGGCTGGAGGGAGCCAAACATCAGGTGGTGGTCCTTACGGACCATAAGAATCTGGTCTATCTGGAATCTGCCAAGCGACTCAATCCTAGACAGGCCAGGTGGGCCTTGTTTTTCACACGTTTTAATTTTGTGGTTTCCTTTCTTCCTGGCACTAAGAATGTTAAGGCGGATGCCCTCTCGAGGAGTTTCCTTGCGGACTCTCCTGAGTTATCTGATCCTTCTGTTATTTTGAAAGAGGGTGTAGTTCTTTCCGCCATCTCGCCCAATTTGAGACTTGCTCTGGAGGGATGTCAGGAGGATAGGCCCGAGCGCTGCCCTGTTGGAAAATTGTTTGTCCCGGACCAATGGAAAAAGAGTGTGATGTCTGAGATTCATTGTTCCGCACTGGCTGGGCATCCCGGAATTTTTGGTACCAGAGACTTGGTTAGCCGGTCCTTTTGGTGGCCTACCTTGTCTCGTGATGTCAGGGAAATTGTGCAGTCCTGCGGGACTTGCTCTCGCTCCAAGCCTTGCTCTCGCTCTAGTGGTTTGTTGATGCCATTGCCTGTGCCCAAGAGACCATGGACCCATATCTCTATGGATTTCATTTCCGATCTTCCTGTTTCTCAGAGAATGACCACCATCTGGGTAATTTGTGATAGGTTTTCCAAAATGATACATCTTGTGCCATTACCTAAGTTGCCTTCCTCCTCTGAATTGGTGCCGTTGTTCCTTCAGCACGTGGTTCGTTTACACGGCATTCCTGAGAACATTGTGTCTGACAGAGGAGTCCAGTTTGTTTCCAGATTTTGGAGGACTTTTTGTTCTAAACTGGGTGTTCAATTGTCTTTCTCCTCGGCATTTCATCCTCAGACCAATGGTCAAACTGAGAGAACAAACCAGACATTGGAGACTTATCTAAGATGCTTTGTGTCTGCTGATCAGGATGACTGGGTCTCTTTTTTGCCTTTGGCTGAGTTTGCTCTTAATAATAGGGCTAGCTCTGCCACTTTGATGTCTCCGTTTTTCTGTAATTCTGGGTTTCACCCTCGATTTTCTTCAGGACAGACGGAGGCTTCTGTCTGTCCAGGTGTTGACTCTGTTGTGGAGCGTATGCAACAGATTTGGGACCAGGTAGTGGAGAGGTTGTCCCTCTCTCAGGAGAAGGCCCAGCGGTTTGCTAACCGGCATAGGACTGATGGTCCTCGGTTTAAAGTGGGGGACTTGGTCTGGTTGTCCTCAAAGAATATTCCTATGAGAGTAGCATCTCCTAAATTTAAGCCTAGGTTCATTGGACCTTATAAGATCATGGAGAATATTAATCCTGTTTCTTTTCGTTTGCTTCTTCCAGGGACATTTAAGATCCATAACGTGTTCCACAAGTCCTTGTTGAAGAGGTTTGTTGAGCCAGTGGTTCCTGCTGCTATGCCTCCTGACCCTGTTTTGGTTGAGGGCAATCTGGAGTATGTGGTTGAGAAAATATTGGATTCTCGTTTTTCTAGACGGAAACTCCAGTATTTGGTTAAATGGAGAGGTTATGGTCAGGAAGACAATTCTTGGGTGTTTGCTTCAGACATCCATGCTAGGAGACTTATCCGTGCGTATCATAGAACTCATCCTGACCGACCTGGTTGCTCAAATGAGGGTTCGGTGACCCCTCCTCAAGGGGGGGGTACTGTTGTGAATGGGTTTGAGATGAGTTCTGAGCAGAGGCTCCCTCTGGTGGTTACAAGCGGTGCTAGTGAGGATTGTGAGGACTGGGAATCAGGTGTTACTGACTGGTCTTATATAAGGGAGTCATTTTCCCATCAGGGTTGCCGGTGATCAATTGTTCTGGTCTGAATCCTTCATTCCAGTTTCCCTTGTAGCCTGCTGTGTCGTGTCTGCATCTCCTGCTTACAGATAAGACTTTTGCTTCTTTTGTGTTTTTGCTATATTTTTGCATTTTGTCCTGCACTTCTTTGGGGGCCTTCAGGGTCCCCTCCGGGGGCTTCTGCCCTCTCAGTTTAGTTCAGCCACTGAGTTTTGTTCTTTTGCTTTTTCCACTTTTTTCAGTGGCTGCTGTTTTGATTTTGTTACACCAGAGAACTAATTTAGGTGGTAGAGGTCGTGTGATCTCAGGTGATTTTGAAATTAGTAGAGTTGGTGCTTTTCAGGGTTTTCTGGGATTGCAGTAAGTACCCTTCCTATCCTTTTCTATTTAGATAGTTTGGGCCCCAGCGTTTGCTCATACTATTTTCTTTCTGTGTCAGTATTTCCTCTTGTCTAACCGCCATTACATGTTTGGGGGCTTTCTGTTATCTTTGGGGTTCTGCTCCGGGCAGATAGCTTTCCTATTTCTATCTTTAGGTGTAGTTAGTTTCTCAGGCTGTGACGAGGCGTCTAGGACCAACGTAGGAACGCTCCACGGCTGCCTCTAGTTGTGGTGGTTAGTCAGGGTACTGCAATCTCATAGATTCCAACTGCTCTGGTGTATTGCCTTTTTTTACCTGCACTCCTCAGCTACCGAAACATAACACCATCCTCTAACGCCTGGACCAGTGGGCGTCTCCCCGACACATGTTCCAGCACCCGGCTAGCTGCCCCTCCACAATCGGGCTCTCTCCATCCCCTGACATGCTGGCCCTGTACTGCCAAAAAATAGACCCAGGGATTGGGTGCGGTCAATCCTCCCTCCTCCTTCCCATTTTGCAGCGTTTCCAATTTAATCCTTGCCTGCCTCTTGCCCCATATCAAGGATCTGAAGATAGAATCAATACCTTGAAACCGTTTCTTTGGTAGCCATATCGGTGAGTTGTGCAAAACGTACATTAATTGTGGCATAAGGACCATCTTAATCAGGTTAGTTCTACCCGTCACTGTCAAAGCCAATCGGCACCATGCGCCTATTTTCTTTTTAAATTTCTCTAGCAGAGGAACTAAATTCAGATCCGTGAATCGTGTCAATGGAAGCGCCACCCATATCCCAAGGTATTTAAATTGTGAAACCAGCCGGAGCTGCTTCCCCCTCTCATCTATCTCCTCCGCTTTTATTGGTCTATCTACAGCCATGACATAAGACTTGTGCCAGTTTATCTCCAGTCCCGAAATGCTCCCAAAGTGTTTAATTACATCCATGGTGCACCCCAATGTCTCTCCTGCACTTTCCAGAAATAACAGGATGTCATCGGCATACAGTGATATTTTTTCTTCCAGCCTCCCAAATTAAATCCGACCACTCCTCTCTCAGCTCTTATTTTGGCCGCCAGGGGCTCCACAGCCACCGCAAACAATAGCGGGGACAGCGGGCACCCCTGCCTTGTGCCCCTATGTAGGTCAAACATCCCGGACCGTTCACCATTCACCTTAACTACCGCCCTTGGGGATGAGTACAATAACTTCACCCAGGCCATGAACGCGGGGCCAAATCCCATTATTTCCATGATTTTCCATAAATATTTCCATTCCACGCTGTCAAATGCTTTTCTAGCGTCCAATGACATCACTATTCTCCCGCCCACATTATCAGCAGGCAGCTGCATATTAAGAAATAATCTTCTCAAGTTAACAGCCGTGGAGCGGTTGGGCATAAAGCCCGACTGGTCCTCGTGAATAACAGTATGCGCAACCCCGGTGAGCCGGGTGGCCAGGATCTTAGCGAGTATTTTGACATCCGTTGTCAACAACGATATGGGCCTATACGACTCCGCATCCATGGGGTCTTTCCCCTCCTTTGGTAGAACCACTATCACCGCTTCCTCCATTGATCTCGGTAGCGCCCCCTTCACCAAAGCCTCCTCAAACACAGATTTCAGTTTTGGGGCCAGCAGTTCCACCAGCTCCCTGTACACCTCCCCAGGTAGACCATCAGCACCCGGTGATTTGTTATTGGGCATAGACAGAATTGCACATTCCACCTCCTCCACACTCACAGGTTCATCCAACCTTAACCTATCTTCCTCAGACAATTTAGACAGTGAGATGCCCTCCAAGAATTCCTCTACGGCCCCCTCCGTGTCCCGTACTCTTGAATTGTATAGTGCCATGTAATATTCCTTGAAGACCTCCAATATATCCTTTGTGTCTGTCAGAGTCGTCCCCGTTTGGTCTCTCAACCTGTACACCCTGGAAGATTCCCTCTGTGCCGCAGATATCACCGCCAACAAGTGACCCACTCTCTCTCCTTCCTCAAAGAATTGGGCTTGCTGAAATGCCCTCTTCCTCTCAGCTTGCATCATGTGCAGTTTATTAACTGCCTCCTGTGCCAATTTTAGTCTATTGTGAGCTGCACTCGTTGGCGTCAAAATCATGTCTGCCTCTGCCCTTGTCAAGTCATCCTTTATTTGTTGATCTGCCAATTTAGTTTTGGTCTTACACCGCGAGATCTCACCTATAAAGAGTCCCCTCATAAATGCCTTCATAGCCTCCCACACCACTGTGGTCTCCGCACTCCCCTCATTCACTTGGAAGAAGTGCTCTAGTTCTTTGGTTATTCCGCCCATATCCACCACTTTAAGCCACGTCGGGTGAAGACGCCAACCTCCCCTCTGACCCTGAGCAGATCCCACTAGAAGCGTGACAACCATAGGACTATGATCCGATAGAGTCCTCTGTAGGTATTCCACCTCCCCAACCATCCCATCCATAGCAGTATCCCCAAAAGCCAGGTCTATCCTTGACAGTGTTCCGTATGTAGCCGAGTGACACGAGAAGATCCTCTTACCCTCATTTCGTACTCTCCACAGATCCACCAGCCCCAGCTCCCCCACGTAGGTGCCAAATGCAGTCATTCCGTCCCGTCCCGCTTCCATACCTGCCGGACGTACTTTATCCCAGTAATCATTCATGGTGTTGTTAACATCTCCTATAATCAACATCGGAGCCTCCCCCCATCTGGCCGTCAAGTCCAATACTGCTTGAAGTGCCTTTTTAGAATAAGGTGGAGGGATATATAAAGCCACTAAAATCATTTTGTGTCCATACAATCTGCATGTAATCCATACATACTGCCCTTCACTGTCTACTTGCACTGCCAGCTCTTCATAATGTGCGTTTTTATGTATTAGGACTGACACCCCCTGGAGTACGAGGAATAAGTAGAATGATATGTCTTTAACATCCACCCTCTCGACAGCCAGTGCCTAGTATCTCCAGTGAGATGGGTCTCCTGTAAGCACGCAATCATAGGATCACAAGATCTGATGTGATTCAGAATTGCTGCCCTCTTAATCCTGTCAGATATACCACGTACATTCCAACTTAAAATCCGAACAGTACGGTTACTCATTGTGCATCAGAAAAAACAATCCACCATCATCAAGTAACATCTTCCCATTTTGTTCCCCAGCATACCAGGTCAAACAGCATAAGCAACCCCATTTTCCCGCAACTCCAACCCATCCACCTCCCCCCACCCTTCTCTTGTCACTCTCTTCCCAATGTGAGAGTGGGAGCTCAAAGAACCTGAGCAACATCGTAGTATACCGCATATCAACATGCGCCGTGTCCTCCTCCAGCACTGGCAGTCTCTCCACCACATAATCAATAGTATGCATAGTCCCGAACCATTAATCAAACAAATTAACTATAAAACTATAAAACGTAGATCCCAGCGGGGGTTTCTCCCCCTCCTCTGCGGTTTCGCAAAGCAATGCAGAGCCACAACCCTGTCCAGTGGTCAGAATAGCAGGGTCGTGTATTCACCGTACCGAGTCCTCAGCTTCTCTCAATTTGCTCCGGTTCCGCTCCAACCACGAAGCGGCCTCTACCGGTGACGGGAAAAAATTGACCTTTCCAAAGGCTTCCACTCTTAATTTGGCAGGATAAATTGTAGAATATTTCACATTCAAAGAGCGGAGCTGTTTCTTCACTTCACCATACCGTAGCCGCAGCTTTTGCACCTCAGCCGAATAATCCGGGTATATTTCAATGCGTTTGCCCTCCAGGGTAAGATCTGTCAATTTTCTGGCCTTACGTAAGATAGTGTCCCGGTCTCTGCAGTTCAGGATTCTGGCTAACATCGTACGAGGGCTCTCTCCAGGCACTGGGGGTCTCATGGGCACTCGATGGGCACGCTCCACAGCAAACACCCTCGACAGGATATTAGACCCAAACTTTCCCAGCAGCCAGGTTTCAACAAAGGTCGTGGGGTCAGCACCCTCAGCTCTTTCAGGGATGCCCACAATACGCAGATTGTTCCTGCGTGACCGGTTTTCCAGGTCATCGTTTTTATTAGCCACTACCGCGATCCTCTGAATGTGCTGTTGTTGCGTCTTTTGCACTGAGGTTAAATGATCTTCTGTTGCACCAACTCTGCCCTCCACCTCAGTCAATCTGGCTGTAACTTTCTGCATAGAAGCCTCAATGCCTCCCATATCGGTTTTCAGACCATTCACCTGCTTTGTCAGAGCAGTTAAGGCAGTCTTGCAGCATAAGACAGCCTGGAATACATCTCGCAGAGTCGGCTCTGCCTCATCTGAACTTTCAGCTGCCAGCACAGTATCACCATCCCCCTCCTCCTGCTGTTCATTATGTAGCGCAGGCATCTCCTCACCATCTTCCTCCTCATCTCCATGCTTCTCACTGCCTTCACTTCCTTCTTCATCTGCCTCCATGCCCCTCGCATACCTGTGCAGCCGCGCTGAAGCCTCCAGCCTCCGTGCATAGGCTGTGTTCCTCCTTCCCGCCTCTTCCTCTGTCTCGGTGCCATCTTGGGCTGAGGCATTGCTGCAGGCCCCGGCATCCTTCTGCCTTTTGCGGCCCATGTTGGTCTCTCTGAGTCTGGCAGAAGCTCGCCTCTGACTCCCGGGACCCTCAGACAGCAGGTCCTGATAAGGGATTTGGCTGATTCGGGCTCTGTGCAGGATAATTGAAGCTAATGGTGGTGGAGAAACACTGCCACCCGACCTCTCACATCAAGAGCTAGGCCACGCCCCGAGCTATTGTAGATTTTAACATAGATATCAGTCATGTAATGTAAGAAGTGAAGTATTTGTCATTGTACTATACCTATATTTCTGTGCCGTATCGGAGCATGATGAATTGTGGTATGTGTTAAAGGGGCCCAGTGAGACTCCTTCGCCCGGGGCACACGAAAACCTGAAGCCAGCCCTACCCCCCTCCACAACTTTAGCCAAATAACCCCCAGGTTTCAATGCGTAACTATTATTATAAAGTAAATCAAGGTTGCCAAGCTTAAGTAATAAGAATTGATGTCGTTGGCATTGAAATGGGCACTATAGGTGTGTTTACTGTCCTCCACTCCCTGCCGACTTTGCTTCCCCATTGACTCGCAATGGGTTTCGTGTTTCAGTCGGTCTCCGACTTTTCCCGATAGTCGGCCGAATTTGTTTCACGAAACCCAACTCGACCCTAATAAAGGGAAAGTCGCTCATCTCTAGTTACTATTATTTTCAAGACATGATTAGATGTTAGAAATTCTGTAAATAAGGGTAAAGTGTTATAAATTAAGAAGGTTGCCTTTGTTTCCAAGTTTCATCTCAAGACAGCAGCATAGGTACCAAGAGGCCAGAGCTGGCAGTCTGACTTGGAGGGGTCCATCCATACCTATGGCTACCCTTAACTGTATCAGTGTGCAAAGCGCGCCAATACAGTTAAACTCTATTGCACAGCAAGAAGAAATTGTCTTCCTGCACTAATGCTCTGCATTCTGTCACCACTTTATAGGACAGCATCATACTTCGTAGAGGGTAGCTGTGGGACCATCATACTATGTATAGGGGAGCTGTGGAGACATATTGTATATAGGGGAGCTGTACAGGGGGGACTCAGGACATTATTAAATGTTAAGTGGGCACTTGTAAGCACACAGGGTATTGTGACTGTGAAAGGGGCACATAAGAGAGCATTATTACTTTCTAGGGGGCAAAATGTGGGCACTGTTTTCTATGGTACTTGCAAAGGGCATTAATGTATTCTAGAGTATTGTTTTACCATCTAGGGGGCACAAAGGAGGCATTTTACAATATAAGGGGCACAGTGGTGGGCATTATTATGTTATTATGGTGAGGAGCACTGCTATTGTGCCAAACAGCAGGTGCAGTAATAGGGACACATTTGGGCAGGGTGGGAATTGATGGGGATGGTGATGGTGCTAGAAATATATAAAAGTCAAATGTGCCTTTGTTGTAGACTCTGCAGATGAGTTGTGGATGGCGTGCAGATTTCTGCTTTTATCTTGATGAAGAAATTTATGTATGGATTTCTAGAGTTGTACACTACTGGGTGTTACAAAAACTTCTGAAAGAGTGGAATCTGTTATTAATTACCATGTGTGAGCAGTTCCAGCGTTTTCGACTGCTAAACTGTTAGAACTCGAATACATTTTTACATTTTATATTACTTATAACAATACATCTCAATATCAGACGAAGAAAGGCAGTAGTATGTAAAGTAGAATTAGTTCTATGGTAGTGTGTTACTGTACACTTACCCTCCACATACTCCATCACCATGCAAAGATGTCTTCGGGTTTCGAAAGAGCAGAACATGCTGACAACAAAGGGATTCTCGGCAAAGGTTAATATGTCTCTTTCAACAAATACTTGCTGGATTTGGTTTCTTAGGATCAAATTCTGCTTGTTAATCTTCTTCATGGCGAAGCGTTGGCGAGTCTCTTTGTGTCTGACAAGGTATACAGCACTACCAGGAGAACCAAACAGACAAAACGTAGTGAATTTTTCTTGCACAAGTTTCCGGTTTTATTATAAAATAGTAAGTAATAGTTTTCTAAGGTAACCACTAACATATCTCAAAATATTATTTTCTTTCTTGTCAAAGGAAGCGTTTAAATAATCTAGAGTAAAAGGTTTAAGAAAAACACAGGCTTGCTATCACATACCCATAGGCGCCATTGCTGATCAACTTGATAGTTTCAAAATCATTCTCTCCTGGTTTCTTTCTGGTTGGAGTACTTGTAATAGAAGTCTGAAATATAAAATCAAAGCAATCATGCAAAATTAAATCAAATAACCAAGCAGGTGGGTGATTCATTCAAAATCTCATCTCTAACATTTAAGGTAGAGGCCATAGATGCATGATATATGCGGGTACCAAAAATGGGACTCACATGTATCTTAAGAAAGATAAATGAAAAGAGTCGTGGAAGTATATGGGCATAAGTCAGGGCCCAAGTCTCGAGATAGATACAGGTCCCACCATTTGCTTATTCATAAATTTTGGCTGTTTTTGACGCAGGCTCAGAAAGTAAAGAGCCTGCATTATCGCTGGATGATGATGGCTGTGTTATTCGGCCATTATCTGCCCCAAGGATATCTGCAGGCGCTCTCTTTCAGGCGCTGGTCCACTCTGAAACTTGCCTGGAAAAGTGCCAACTAAAAGCTCCAAGGAATGTGTATACGCATTTCCATTTAAAAACAACTTGCTGTTCATACATTTAGTCTTTTTAGCGTCTTTTATCTGCTTCAGTTTTCGAAAGACGTCACGCGGTTAAAAGAAGTGACCTGAGCATTCTTCAGGAGACTTCTGCTCCGAAGCGAAAGGCGCACTATACTTACAATACAGGTCATAAAAAATGAAAGAAAAAAATTGCTAAAAATAAACATGTGGTACCTCCACGTTCGTAAAAGTCTAATCAAAACTTTATTGGGAAATGGCATAAAGAGAAAAAAAAAAAAAAACACCGGAATTGTGGTTGATCAATCACTGGTGCAGCAATGCAATAACAATCAAAACACTGCATCTACTCCAAAATGGTAGATTTTAATTCTTATTACAAACCCTCACATAGTCCCATCAATGAAAAAGGGAAAATGTTATGGGTCTCAGAAAATGGTGACACATACAATAACTTTTTTTAATTAAGTTCTGGATTTTTTCTTCCACTTACATTGTAGTTATTTATTTTTTACATACACACAGGTTTGTCACAGCCATAATAGTAAGAACTTGGAAAATCATATTGACAGGCAATGTTTACTGCATAACGAGCGCTGTAGAAAGAATACCCAAAGAACTATTGTGAAATTGTGCTTTTTGATGAATTTCAATGCACTTGGAAATCTGTCCCTTTTCCAGTACATTGAATGGTAAAATGCACAGTACAATTCAACATGACAACTCATCCCGCAAAAAACAATCCTTTGTACAGCTATGGACATAAAATTTTTTAAAAAAAGTTATGGCTCTTGGAAGAAGGGGGAGGGAAAAAAAAAACCCTCAAAAAAGGAGATTTTTGTGTACTCACCGTAAAATCCTTTTCTCCGAGACGCTCATTGGGGACACAAGACCATGGGTGTTATGCTGCTGCCACTAGGAGGACACTAAGCAATACACAGAGAAAGTTAACTCCTCCTCCTGCAGTATACACCCTCTGTTGGCTCAATCCTGAACCAGTTCGGTGTCAAAGCAGTAGGAGCTCATAACAGAGTGTAATATGTCAACAAATCAAAGAAACAACGAGGCTACAGGCTAAACAAGGGTGGGAGCTGTGTCCCCCAATGAGCGTCTCGTAGATTTTACGGTGAGTACACAAAAATCTCCTTTTCTCCATCGCCTCATTGGGGGACACAAGACCATGGGACGTCCCAAAGCAGTCCCTGGGTGGGAAGCCATAACAGTAGATGAAGCCTCGTGAACCACATGCATAAAACGCTTAAACAGTCAACAGACAACTTACAGATGCGCAACAGCTGATTGCAGAATTTGTCTGCCAAGTGCCACATCAGAAGAAACTTGAGCATGGATGTGGTAATGCTTGACAAAAGTATGAAGGCTGGACCAAGTCGCAGCCTTGCACACTTGTTGTGCTGAAGCCTGGTGCCGAATGGCCCAGGAGGCCCCCACAGACCGAGTGGAGTGTGCCTTAATCCCAGCCGGGATAGGCTGCCCTTTGACACGGTACGCCTCTTGGATCGCCAAACGGATCCATCTGGCTAACGTGGCCTTGGAAGCAGGCAAACCCTGTCTGCGTCCTTGCGGAAGCACAAACAGTGCGTCCGATTTACGGAAAGATGCAGTTCTCGAAATGTACCTTCGGAGAGCCCTCACCAAGTCCAAGGTGTGAAGGGCCTTTTCAGTATGGTGAGTCGGCGCCGGACAGAACGAGGGCAGGACTATTTCTTCATTGATATGAAAGGCCGAAATGACTTTGGGCAAGAAAGAAGGAGAAGTCCTGAGTACTACCTTGTCCTGGTGAAAAATAAGAAAAGGCGATTTACAAGACAAGGCTGCCAATTCCGATACCCGCCTGATAGAGGTAATTGCAACAAGGAAGACAACCTTCCAGGAAAGAAGAGACAAAGGCACTTCCGGCAAAGGCTCGAAGGGGGATTCTTGTAACGCGCTGAGGACCAGATTAAGATCCCAAGGCTCCAAAGGCTTCTTGTAGGGTGGAACGAGATGTGACACTCCTTGGATAAAAGTCCTGACCTGGAACTTAGATGCAATCCGTCGTTGGAAAAGTACGGATAAAGCGGAAATCTGCGCCTTGAAGGAGGAGAGTGCTAACCCCGAGTCCAATCCTGCCTGGAGGAATTCCAGAATGGAAGGGATAGAAAAGACCAAAGGGGAACGACCTTTATCCTTACACCAGGAAAAGAATGTTTTCCAGATACGATGGTAAATGCGGACGGAAACCGGTTTCCTGGCATTGATCATTGTAGAGTCAACTTTCTGAGAAAAACCAGCCTGACCTAAGATCCAGGCTTCAATGGCCATACCGTCAAATTCAGCGCTTTCGAATTGTGATGGTAAATTGGACCCTGCGAGAGAAGGTCCGGACGATCCGGTAATCTCCAGGGAACATCTGCGACCAGACGCACTAGTTCGGCATACCACGGACGGCGAGGCCAGTCCGGGGCGACAAGAATGAGAGGCACGCCTTCCGCCTTGATCTTCCGAATCACCCTGGGGATTAACGGAAGAGGTGGAAAGATGTAAGGAAGGCGAAATTGACTCCAAGGGAGGACAAGCGCATCCGAGCCGATGGCTAGTGGATCGCGAGATCGACTTATGAAAGTCTGAACTTTGGCATTCAGTCTGGATGCCATGAGATCCACATCCGGCATTCCCCAACGCTGGCAAATGATGTGAAACATTTCCGGGTGCAGGGACCATTCTCCTGAGTCTAAACCTTGGCGACTGAGAAAGTCGGCCTCCCAATTGTCCACTCCTGGAATGTGAACCGTGGAGATGGGCGAGCGGTTTGACTCGGCCCACCGCAGAATGTGCGATACCTCGATCATCGCTGTTCTGCTCCGAGTGCCTCCCTGACGGTTGCTGTACGCCACGGCCGTGGCGTTGTCTGACTGGATCCGGATGGGACGACCGGCCAGAAGATGATGGAAATGCAAGAGGGCTAGTTTGATAGCTCTGATCTGCAGGATGTTGATCGGGAGACGTGTCTCTGGGAGAGACCAGCAGCCCTGAGCCGTGTGGTGAAGGAACACCGCTCCCCATCCGAGGAGACTGGCATCGGTGGTCACTACCAGCCAATGGACAGGCAGAAAAGATTTCCCTTGATTCAGTGATGAAGCATTTGTCCACCATTTTAGTGAGCGTCTGACTCTGGGAGAAAGACGGCAGCGGCGACTTAAGGACGCTGGGTTCCTGTCCCAGCATGATATTAGCTCCTGTTGAAGAGGTCGGAGATGGGATTGAGCAAATGTTACTGCCTCCCATTTTCCCCAGGACCTGCATGGCAAATCGTAGAGAGTGGGAGCGGCCTAGAGACAACAGGAGCACTGCCCGCCTCAGAGAAGCAATCTTCTCTGGAGGGAGAGATACCAACCCTTGGGAGGTGTCCAGAATCATTCCCAGAAAAGGAATCTTCTGAGAGGGAATGGGGGAGGACTTGTCCAAATTGACTAGCCAACCCAGGCGAGAGAGGGTGTCGACAGTGATCTCGACACTCTCTGCGCAGGCCCGAAAGGTCGGTCCTTTGATGAGCAGGTCGTCCAAGTACGGGAGGACCACCACACCCCGAGAGTGTAAAATTGACATGACGGCCGCCATGACTTTTGTGAACACTCTGGGGGCGGTTGCGAGTCCGAAGGGCAGAGCGGCAAATTGAAAATGATCGTCTCCGACTGCAAAACGCAGAAACTTTTGATGGCCTCTGAAAATCGGAATGTGTAGATACGCGTCTTTGATGTCGATTGACGCCAGGTATTCCTTTGTTTCTAGAGATGCGATGACAGAACGGAGAGATTCCATCCTGAAATGGCGGACTCTGATGAATTTGTTCAGCAATTTTAGGTGCAGAATAGGACGCAAAGAGCCGTCCTTCTTGGGAACCACAAAGAGGTTTGAGTAAAACCCTTTGAATCTTTCCTTGTGAGGAACTGGGACGATGACCCCGCTGGTGCGAAGAATGTTCAAGGCCTGAAGAAAGGGAGTTGCGAGATCCTTGGACATTGGGGGGCGAGACTGGAAGAAGCGCCTTGGGGGAAGAGACAAGAATTCGATCTTGTAGCCGAAGTCTACAAGATCTCGGACCCACCGGTCTTGAACGACCGACCCCCAGACCTCGCGAAACAAGAGTAGGCGGCCGCCTACCCTGATTGGGTCCCCCGTCCCCAGCAAGGAGTCATTGGGAAGATAATTTGCGAGAGGAGGAGCTCTTGTTTCCCGGCTGGGAAAATCTGTTTTTCCAGGGCTGAGAGGACCTGAAAGATGATTGCGAGCCTCTGTCTCTGCGAGAAGAACGGGGTGCTCGGGACGAGGTCGAAGCGGAGGACCAATTAAAGGAGGTCCGAAAAGGCCGGGAGCGGCTTTGGTACTGGGATCGAAAAGGTCGGTTGATTCTGCGCTGCGGAAGAAATTTACTTTTGCCACCCGGAGCATCAGAAATAATCTGATCAAGGCGATCTCCAAAGAGACGCCCTGAATGATACGGCAGCGAAGTCAAAGTCCTCTTTGAAGCAGAGTCTGCACGCCACTCTCGGAGCCAAAGGGACCTCCGAATGGCGATAGCATTGGCGGCTGTGAGTGCAGCGCAATTAGCTGCGTCTAAGGACGCATGGACCATGTAGTCGCCCGCCCGAGTAATCTGATAGGCCAGATTACGTGCCTCGGGGGGGGAGAGGGATATCATTAGTAGTCTTAAGTAGATCCTCAGCCCAGGCCACCATGGCCCTTGCCACCCAGGTGGCCGCGAAAGAAGGAGAGAGAGATGCTCCAGCAGCCTCAAAAATTGATTTGGCGAGGTTGTCGATCTGTCTATCTGAGGGATTCTTAATGGATGAACCATCTGAAACAGACAGAAGGGTTTTAGAAGCTAAGCGAGATACCGGTGGATATACTACTGGAGATTCGGTCCACTCTTTTGCTACGGATGCTGAAAATGGGTATCGTGCTTTCAGGGACTTCAGTCCTGAAAAACGTCTGTCTGGACGATCCCTATGTCCCTGAACAATGTCCGTAAACTCTGGGTGGTTACCAAACACCTTGTGAGGGCGCTTAGCCCTTTTGAAAGAAATAGGATGATTCGGTTGAGACCCGGGTTCTTCGTCTAGCTTCAGGGTTTTATTAACCGCTTCTATGAGAGAGTCTAAGGACTCTTGAAACTCTGGCGAGTTGGGGTCATCGCCCGCATCCGACTCGTACTCAGATTCATGATCACTGAGATTCCTGGGAGAGGGTGAGCGAGAGCCTGAGCTCGCAGATGCCGAACCGCTAGATGGATTGGGGGGATACATTATGGCGGCGTTTTCCAGCCGGCCGCTTTGCTGATGCCGCGGGTCGGCCCCTATCTGATGAGGTCTCTCTGAAGGCTAACGGGCCCCTTTGTGGAAAAGGGACGCCCAGGCTAGAAGAGGAGCCACGGAAGGTATCCAAGGCCCTAGTCAGAGAATCCATGGACTGAGCCAGAAACGCAGGCCACCCTGAAGGACCCGGCTCATTGGGATCAGGAATAGGTAGGGACTCCTGAACGGTAGTAGGGGGCTCCTGAGCGGTGGAAGCAGTGGGCTCTAGGGCACATGATGCACAGAATTGGGAACCATGCTTTGACGGCAGGGAAGCGTTGCATGAAGCGCAGGGGGCATACACCACAGTGTGGTTTTTGTCAGGCCTTTTAGAGCCCTTTGATTGCGACATATTTTGCACCTGAGAGCCTGCTGCAGGAGAAGTGTTAAGTGCTGTGTAAGCTTACCCAGGTCCTGTGTCCGAGCCCACGAGAGGAAGATGAGGCGCTGAAGAATAGCCCTTTTGGTATCGCAGCATTGATCTGAGAGACCGGAAGATGGCTGCCGAGATTATGCTGTTTTGCTCTTCTCGTGGGTCACGAGAAGCGCCAGAAGACATGGGAGGGAAGATGAGGAGAAACTAGGGAGGAGTTAAACACTCCCTGCCAATGGCCGGGTCCTGCACAGCGCGCGATGTGGGCGGAGCCAACTAGGAGCGCGGTAAGCCCGCCCTCCTCTTGAGGCCTAACCTGGTCTGAAGCCGGGGCCTAAATTTGCGGCACTAGCGGCCTCGCCCGGATCGCAATCGGGGACTTAAATTTTGTGAAGCCGATCGTGCGACCCGAACGAGATCGCAAGGGCGGCTGAGACGGGGAAGGGACGGTAATCCAGGCGGCGGCGCCGCCGACAGCGCGGCAGACACAGACATCGCAATAATTGCCATTTTTGTGATGTACTCACTGCGGAGCCTCCTGGCTCGGAGTACCGATGGCTGGCGCGTCCATACGTCCTCGATCCACCATCCCTTCCATAGGGAGGCGGAGAGGGTTCCTTTTCAATCATCCTAGCACCAGCCACTTTCATTAGAGGTGGTGAGGGGTTAACTGTTCCCAAAAAACCCGGAGCGCGTCTAAGGCTGGCTTCACACATCCGGCGGGCGCCTTGCGGCGCCCCCGGCATTTTCCCGCAGCGCCGCATCTGAAAATCTGATGCGCCGCATGCGGCTTTTTTCGCATTGACATGCATTAGCGCCGGATGGCGCCGCATGTCAATGCGTTGCATGCGGTTTTGTCCGGATGCGGCGCAAATGTACATTGCGGCGTCCGGAAAAAACGCTGCATGTAACGGTTTTTTTTTTTTGCTGGATGATTTCTTATCTCTCCAAGCATCAGAAATCATCCGGCAAAAAAACGCATTTTGGGCGCCGGAAGTGTGAAAGCTTTTCACATGCGGCGCTGCGGTAAAATGCCGGGGGCGCCGCCAGGCGCCCGCCGGATGTGTGAAAGAGGCCTTACAGCCGATAGACACATGGGGAGAGCGGCCCATTAGAGGGATCCGTCGCCCGATGGTAGCGTTGCAGGAGGGGGTACGTGGAGGCGACACTCCGCGTTCCCGCCTGTTGATGGTTGTGGGAGATCGGAACTTTTCGTACAAGACCCGTCGCCCTTCCAAATCATTGTAAAAAACATTCAAAATAATGTTAAGAATAAAAAATTGGAAATAATCTTGAGGTCTGAACCCAGACCCTAGTGCCTCCTACAGACACTAAGCAAGAACTGGTTCAGGATTGAGCCAACAGAGGGTGTATGCTGCAGGAGGAGGAGTTAACTTTCTCTGTGTATTGCTTAGTGTCCTCCTAGTGGCAGCAGCATAACACCCATGGTCTTGTGTCCCCCAATGAGGCGATGGAGAAATGGAAAAATTGCCTGGTCGGGAAGGATAAACACACACACACACAAAAAAAAAATTTAATAAATATGCTTAACATAAAAGCCGGATTTAAATACGGTAAAAGGTTGTTTTCTGATAACACATTCCATTTAAATGTGGCTAAGATCAATAAATTGTCTGTCTCAGGCCTTACATCTTGGAATTCTTCTTGCTGCAGTGTGGATTCAGAATCATAATTATCCAGTTGAACAATTTCTGTAAAAGAGAATGGTAGATTAATGGTTACTATTCAATTTTTGGAAGTCTCTCCATAAATATGAAGGATTTAATGACACCACACAGTTAATAATTCACCTTCTAGTGGATCCTTGGTGAGCCCCAATTGGCTGATAATGTAACGTGGAATGTCAGTCTTTATACCCTGGCCCTCCTTGGCGTGACCCTCGGCAGCCTCTAACAAATGGTAAAACTGCTCTGGATCAAATTCCTAGACAGAAAAAAAAAATGATGTATTCAGAGACCGACTTAAAGGACCAACCCTTGGGTAACTGCAACAGTGCCCCATGTTAAATGAAGAGCATACGCTCAACCCCCTGAACCGGCACAGTCCCAGCAATGCCCGCGCTCACACTTCTCTCATCCGAAATAGTATAGTCTGAGGGAAGTGTGAGTGCTGCAGCCCATCAGCGGTCACTGTTGGATAGTTCGTGACATAACATGACGTGAGCGCCGACAGACACCGTGCGGAAACTGCCTGAATAACGCTGGTCTGGGAGGCGAGTGTACGATGTTTTTTTATTTTACATTGGACATTATTTTATTTAAAAAGGGGTTGTCTAAGTGGTGGATAACCCCATCAGCAAAGTCTACAATACAAAACGAAATAACTAAACCTACGATCCGCTGCTAAGAAACTACTGCCATAGTGACATCAAGTACAGCCACCTTTTTTGGTTATTAAAAAAAAATTACAATTAAAATATTAATTTAAAAAACTTTTTATTTCAACTTATTATGATTACCATTTGTGTGTTTGGAAGGCTTTTAATAGGAAAATGTCACCAGGCCGTTACTTAGTTGCTCTTCAAAATGTTTTGCAGAGATTTTAACATTAATTATGCAGCAAAACTCATAAAAGCATGACCTACCATAAGTATACAGTGACATTTCCAATCAGATTTTAGTTACAAGGTTTAAGGACCCAGCGCACACAGCAAATTTGTGTGCAGCAAATCCATTGTGGATTTTCCCACAACTTGGTGCCATGTGAGGGATTTGCTGTAGATTTGGTTGCTGAATTGCAGTAAGGACTTAATTACCAGACACTCGAGGAGCCTTGCAGGACGTGCAATAACCATCAGCAGCTTTCTTGCCAACTGAACAATGAAAGTCACTTCTTCACTCTCTGAGCGATTGTAGGCCTAAAGCAGATAAAAGTAAGTCAAATTACCACTAAAAGAAACTAGAAGAGCGAATAAGGTTTTACTTTTCACTAAACAAAGATATTTTGACCCCTTGAAGGCTATGTGCATCTTCTCAAACTCTATTCTTTCTCAAGGCAACTTTATCTGCAGTTACTTTTATTCTTTCCGTGAAGTCCAATGGGAAAATAAAAATGATGCCATGGAAACTTAAGTCTCAATTATTTCTTAAATATCTTACATCTTCTAGCATCTTCTCCAATTTCTCCTGCAACTCCACAAAGTATCTAGAGGTAACTAGAGCCCCCTTAGATTTATCCAGACAATCTCGGGCCAGCTCAATGATCTGGTGATGTATAAAGCCAAGGACGCCATCGGCAAGAGGTAAAGTTCGACTAGGGCAGAGATTTGTTATAATGTCTTCGAGCCTCTCCTCCATTTGTGCAGTTGCCTAGAGGATAGAAATATAGGTAAACTGCAATTAATCGGAGAAAATCAATAGGATTAATCACTTGAAAAGACAAAAAAAAAAGGCGCTATCAGAACATGCTCGTGTGCTATCCGTGTGTCTTCATCGTGCTCAAAAAATATGTGAGTCCCAGTGCCTGTATGTCACGTGGCTGTTTGACAGCCGCAACACAAGCAGGGATTTCCTGTTTGTTAGACAATCTATACAAGGGTATGTGCACACGTTGCGAATTTAGATGCGTCTCCGCAGTGTTTTAGGACGCGCGGAAACGCATCAAACCCGCAGTATAGTGCACAGCCAATGTAAATCTATGGGAAACGCAGGATTGTTGTGCACATGCTGCCGAAAAAACGTGCGGATTCGCAGAGTTTTATTTTCTGCAGCATGTCAATTCTTTGTGCGGATCTGCCTGGCACTTCCGCAGCAAAACCGCAAGTCTAAAAAAAGATCAGCGGATGAAACGCTGCAGATCAGGAGAGGGAAGTGTGTGGGTGGTGACTGTGTGCGTATATGTGTGTGTGCGGGGCACTGCGTGTATGTCTGTGTGTGTGGGCTGGCCTGTGTGTGCTTGCCTGTGTAAGCAGACATTGTTTGATGGGACTACTGCTCCCATCCGGCAATGAAAGCTCACAGCGACAGCATTACCGATGATGGGAAAGTAGTCCCATCAGACAATGGCTGTGATGTGATCAGTAGTAAAAAAAACATACATTACATATAACATACAGAACATACATAAAACATACCACACATAACAGAGTATATAATTACCAATCACCTAGTCCCCGGCGCACTCGTTTCCTTTAATAAAAATAAAATAAACCAACCTATACTTTCCTATCCACCATAGTCCAGCCGGGAGAGAGGTCACTTAAGTTCATTCTCTCACCCGGCAATGCTGTGTGAGAAAATTCCCAAGCAGCATTGCCGGAAAGTGAGAGCCTGAACTCAGGTAACCTCTTCAGTGGTGCACTGCAGGAGGATTACCTCCTGTCAGTTCATCACTGAGAGGCCCTATAGAGCAGTGACATCACCCAATGTCACTGTTCCATAGGGAGATCGTCGTGGGACACTCATTAATTGAACTGCGTCGGACAGGGAGTATACGGTTGGTTTATTATTTTACTTTTCATTACAGGAGACCGAGGGCGTCGCATGGATTAGGCGTGCAATAAAAATATGAAAACCGTGTTGTGTTTTATTTCATTAAAATACTTTATTCTTAGGTGTGTTTTTTTTAACCCAATCATACTATAAGATTAATAATGGATAGGTGTCTTACTGACGCCTTTCCACTATTAATCAGGCTTAATGTCACCTTACAATACAAAGGTGACATTAACCCCTTATTACTCCATATGCCACTGCTACATGGCAGTGGGGAGAGAGGGGCTAAGTGCCGAAATTGGCGCATCTTACAGATGCGCTATTTCTGGGGCAGCTACGGGCTGGTGTTTGAAGCCAGGGAGGGGCAAATATCCATGGCCCCTTCCCAGGCTATGAATATCAACCCGCAGCTGTCTGTGTAGCCTTTCTGGCTATTAATTATAGGGGGACCCAACGTCATTTTTTTGGGGGCCCCCATTTTAATAGCCAGTAAAGGCTATGCAGACAGCTGTGGGCTGATATTCTTAGCCTGGAACAGGGCCATGGGTATTACCCCCTTCCCCGGCTATAAACATCGGCCCCCAGTCACTGGCTTTCCCTCTCTGGACTTGCGGGAGCCCACGCAAATTTTTCTTCCATTTTTTTTTTTTTTAAATTAAACAGATATTGTGTTTAAGGCCGGGGTCACACTTTACAAGAAACTCACACGAGTCTCGCACCTCAATACTCGCACTGCCGCCAGCAATTGGGACTCGAGTGTGCGGCTGCATGTATTTCTATGCAGCTGAACACTCCAGTCCGAGCGCCGGGTACTGAGGTGCGAGACTCGTGAGAGTTTCTCGCAAGTGTGACCCCGGCCTAACGCAGATTTTTTCTATCTATCCCATATCTGTCTATCTATCGATAGACAGATATGGGATAGATAGACAGATATGGGATAGATAGACAGATATGGGATAGATAGACAGATATGGGTATAGACAGATATGTGATAGACAGATATGGAATAGATAAGACAGATATGGGATAGATAAGACATATATGGGATAGATAAGACATATATGGGATAGATAAGACATATATGGGATAGATAAGACATATATGGGATAGATAAGACATATATGGGATAGATAAGACATATATGGGATAGATAGAAGGAATGAGATAGATAAATAGATAGATATGGGATAGATCTATAGATAGACATGGGATATATAGATAGGAGATAGATATGAAATAGATAAATCTATCTACCATACCTATCTATCTCATATCTATCTGTGTGTGTAATGGAGTGTGGGTTGGACAAATGTAAAAGAGGAGGTTGGACAAGAAATGACATCACAATTTTTTTATTGTTAAATAACATATGTTTATTTAGCTTACAAAAACACATACAAATCCACATGAAAATCCGCATCAGCGTTTTCTGCCAAGAGGTGCAGATTCTGTTCAGAAAATTCTACAGGCAAATCTGCAACGTGTGCACATACCCCAAGTGTTGCGGCTGCCGACAAGCAGCGAGGCATGCAGACGCAGGGACTCGAGCAAGCCAAAGTCACTTGGTTAGCACCCGAGCATGATCAGATGACACCTTATCTGAGCACGTTCGCTCATCACTAGTTGTCAGTAATGCTCATCACAATAAAGCAGGCTTTGGAAAACGTTTTCTTGATAATACAAGATCGCAAATAAATTTCACCCAGATTTGTACTACAGTTGTGTAAAGCCCCCCAAACACTTCAGCTTTTCGGTCAAACAAACGTTTGGGCGGCAGCCATTCCCCCTCCCCTATATTTAGCAGTGCTCAGCTGGCTGAGCGACCACATATTTTCTACATGAGAGAGCTGATGCCAGATATCTCTTGCGATTAAACATGTTAGTCGAACTTAACTGTGGCCAAGCTACCATCGATGCAAAAAAAAAATCAAAAAAACCCTAGAGCATTACTTACCCTCCCCAGGTCCAGGACTGTGTTTCCACTGCTGCCCAAGTCCATGTTCAGCTGCAGTGGCGATGTTGCAAAGCGCAGCATTTTCACCAATGTAGATGGCACGAGCTGCTAAGCTCAATGACTAGCTGAAGCGCTGTAAAGAGGACTGCTCCACTGTAGCCAAAACAACAGACCGGGGCAGTGGTGAAAACATGTCACTGGACCCGGGGATGGTAACGTCATTCATGTAAATAAGAATATACATCTCTTAACTCTGTCATAACTTGTGTTACCCTCTCTGTGTTAACTATGTGTGGACAAAGGCTTTCTGCATGGGAGCAATGCCTTTAATAGCAGGGAAGCATAGGAAATGGAGTAGATACATAAACTGCATTCCAATCTCAGACATTTATGGTATGGGCGGCACGGTGGCTCAGTGGTTAGCATTGCAGACTCGCACTGCTGGAGACCTGGGTTTAAATTCCACCAAGGACAACATCTGCAAGGAGTTTGTATGTCTCCCCGTGTTTGCGTGGGTTTCCTCTCACATTCCAAAGACATACTGATAGGGAATCTAGATTGTGAGCCCCATTGGGGACAGTGCCAATAATGCACATCACAAATATCTGATAGAATCAGATGTGTTGCTGTCAGTGAAAAAGTGTCCGCAGATACGCAATTCTCTCTATTGTCTATTGTTTTGCACGGGAGTTTTAAAAATTGCCTATAGTACTTGCTCAGAAATTTTGAGATCTCTCATACAGATGAATGGAAACCGCACGGAACATACAGCCAGCTCTGCTGTCCTGACAGGGCCCCATTTTAGTTCCAATATACGCTACAGATTCCATCATGCACCTACCTTGGGGAATCTTTCCTTGTAAACATGATTCATCATAATGATCTCATTATCAAAATTTGTAGATGCTCGGCCAGGGCTGAAGGATAAACAAAGGAGTCATTTCAGACAATCTATAACTGGACATTAAACAATGTTATCATAAGCATCGCCATCTTTTATTTTACACGTTACTCCGGTACCTAAAATGTCCTTTTAAATTACCCATCTGTACACCCTTTATGAATTGTTATCAGGGAGCGGTTATAGAAGGTGTGTGAGTGACACCAGCGCCACCCTACAACTTCTAGCACCGCCATCAGTCATCAGGGGGCGGCTCTGGTGTCACTCTGCCCCCTAACGCCTTGCTTCACAGTTAGGCCTCTTTCACACTTCAGTCGTGCGACGTCAGTCAAAATCCGTCAAAATGTGAAAAAAAAAAAAACGGATCCGCCATTTTTTTTTTGCAGATCCGTTTTTTTTCCCATTGACTTGCATTAGTGACGGATTTTGATGGATGGTCGTCCGTTAGGTCCGGTTTTTGACGGATCCGCCAAAAAATTGGCGTCCGTCATTTCAGAAAAACGTCCAATGCAACGTTTTTTTGTTCCGCCAAAATGGCGGGCTACGGCGGAATGCAGACAACACTGTCGTCCGGGGTCTCTCCTCGCTCTCTCTCCTCGGTCCGGACTTGCATACTTACATTTCCGGCACGAAAATTTCATCATTTCCGGGTGAAAACCTCTTGGCGGATCCGTCAGAAAACTGATCCGTTTTACATTCGGTTTTACACTTTTTGCCATTTTCACACTTGGGCGGACGTCACACGACTGAAGTGTGAAAGAGGCCTTAGAAGATGTGGCGGCGACGATAGAAGATCACCTCTCCCTCAGCGTCTATCACCATAACTATGGATCCAGGACATCTAAAGAGGGCGGGGAATCAGTAGAAAGTAACTGCAGCATTGCCCCCTGATGATGTCATGCACCAGGAGGGGTGAAGGACGCTGCCAGGTGAGTGCAGCCCCAGCCCCCTAGGATGTCACAATTGAGACTTCTCAAAACAAAAAAAAAAAAAAAACAGGGATTTTTGTGTACTCACTGTAAAATCCTTTTCTCCGAGACGCTCATTGGGAGACACAGACCATGGGTGTTATTCTGCTGCCACTAGGAGGACACTAAGCTAATACACAAAGAAAGTTAGCTCCTCCTCCGCAGTATACACCCTCTGCTGGCTCTAGCCTGAACCAGTTCGGTGCAAAAGCAGTAGGAGAAGGTTAACATCATACCAAGGTACGATCATTCACATAATATTAGTGATCCCCACATCGGCTGAAAGAGACAAACAGAAGTCGTTAGACTAAAAAGGGTGGGTGCTGTGTCTCCCAATGAGCGTCTCGGAGAAAAGGATTTTACGGTGAGTACACAAAAATCCCTGTTTCTCCATCGCCTCATTGGGAGACAGACCATGGGACGTCCTAAAGCAGTCCATGGGTGGGAAACAGCATGACAGCCGAAACCTTAATATACGCAGCGAATAATCTGGGCTTACAGATGCGCTGCTGTCGATTGCAGAATATATCTGCTATGTGTAGCCTCTGAAAAGGCTTAAGTGTAATGGTTAACTAACGTGAGAAGACTGGACCAAGTTGCAGTCTGGCAACCTTGCTGTATCGACGTTCGGGGCCGAACGACCCAGGACGCTTGTACTGACGTAGTGGAGTTTTACTCTGAGGTTCGCAAAGATAGGAGACCTCTAACTCGGAAAGCTTCTTAAATTGGAGAGCAGATATATCTGGCTACTGCAGGATTTTTTTTTTTTTTTTTTAAAAAGGCAGGTAGGCCTTTTCTGTGTCGCTCTGGAAACAGAGAGAAAATCCTATTTGGAGAAAGGTGCTGTTCTGGAAGTGTTCGTTACAGTCACCAGAAAGGGAGCTTTCCGAGAAGGAAGAGTGATAGATACATCTTACAGGAGTTTGAAGAAGACCACTTGTAAAGCACCTGAGATCAGATGAAAACAGGGTGGATAGCATTGAGAGAAAACAGTGCCAGGCTTGAATGGAAACCTTTTGGAGGAACTCCAATATGGACGAAATGGCAAACACAAGTGGGAAACAAACGTGGTGTTAAAAACCACCAATGGAACAAAGCTTTCTCGAATATGAAGGTAAATACGCCTGAGAGTAAATTTCTGGACATTGACGATAACGGTGAACGCTACCGTGTGGCGGTCAAAGCTCAGGTCGTTAAGCCCAGCCCTCTTGAGTCCTGGTGCTCTGGAAAAAGAAGATCTGGACGGTTTGGTAAACGCAGAGGTAGGGGTCTAGATGCACTAGAACCATGTACCACACTCGTCGTATTCAGACTGGTGCGACGAAAAAAAAACCCAGAGGGATTCCCTCCGCCTTGAACTTCTGGAAGACACTTGGAATTAGCAGAAGAGGCGGAGAAAAAGTATTGGAAGCTAAAACTGATGCCACGGAAGCACCAGGTCATCTGACCCGAGGACAATTGGGTCACAGAAAGGATCTAGAAATGCTGGGACTTTGGCGTTTAGCGTAGAGGCATTGAGGAAGCCGCAGCAGCGGTTCCTAGGAGGAGGCCGCGGCGGTTGAGAGGGGGGCGGCTCGAGAGGAAGCCGCGGCGGCGACTGCTGTTCCTGAGAGAGGCCGCGGCTGCAACTCCAATGAGAGGGCTGCAGGGACGTTTTAGAGCAGGCCGCGGCGGCGGTGTGGCGCAGACCGCAGTGGTGGTGATGGAGCTAGCCGCGGCGGCAGTCGGAACCACGGCCTATTATGACAGGCCTAGGCAGCTGGTGGGGGATGCATCAGCAGCTGCCATGGGGAAAAGCGCGACAGCGTTTGGGTACTCACTGCGGTGGGAACCAGCGCATATGCGGTCATACTACCTCAATCCGCCATCTCTTTGATAGGGAGGCGGAGAGGGTTAGTTTCTCATACACCGCTCACTTTTCATGGACATCGCCGGTATGTCTGATTGCCCGGATCTCAAGAAAATTGATCAGGAGACTTGATTCCCAAAGGGGAAGCGTCCCTGGACCGTGTGGTGGCGGGAGAGCACTTTCCAACCTAGGAGACCATTGTCTGAATCAATAAGTACAACGTCCACCACCTCAGAGACCGTCCGATCAGGAGGGACTGGCGAAAAATAGCGGTCCAAAGAGGATGGATATCCATCCCACGCTGGTAGCAACGTCTGCTACAGACGATGGAGATGTAGTCGAGGGAATGGTACTGGTGTATTGTCGGCATCATTTTTTATTTTTTTTTGACCTGCGTTCCAGACTGCAGGAAAAGGGGACGGTCGAGAGGAAACTTCTGAGCTTCGTGAATCAGTGAAAATCTTTCCTGAAGGGAGAATTATCAACACTCGGAAAGTGTCCAGGCTTGAAACGAGGATCCTCTGAGATAGGATGAAAAGGAATTGCGTAAGTTCTCTAACCGACCTAGACGAATGAGAGTGTCCACGGTGATGCGGACCCTGTCTGCTTGAATGTGCGACCTCTTGAAAAGGAGGTCGTCTGGGTAGAGTGGAATCACTATGCTCCGAGAGCACGGGATAGAAATAACGGCTGCCATGACCTTGGAGGACAGCCTAGGAGCAGAGGAGAGACTGAAGGTTAAAGCCGTGAACTGAAAATGGTTGTCTGCGATGGCGAAGCGGAGAAATCCTTGTCAGGCTGGGAAGGATTGGAATGAGAGGTGATAACATAGGAAAAATTACATCTTGAAAAGATGCACCCTGACAAACTTGTTCATCAGTTTTACTTCTAGGATGGGGCGCACAGTTCCGTCCTTCTTTGGAACGACGAACAGGTTTGGGTAAGACCGCTTTACACTGTCTGTGTGTGAGAGCGTGAGAATGGTTCCATAGATGCGGAGTACATGAAATGGCCTAATAAGGTGGGGCCACTTGTTCCTTTTGTCCTTCAAAGACGGGACCGGAGGATTCAAGTTGGAAAGAGGGACAGGAATTCTATGTCCGTATCTGGAAACCACTAGATTTCAGACCCGTGGTCAAGAATACCCGCCAGCCAGACCTGGTAAAGCAGGAGTAGATGGATGCCTACCCTGTCCGAGTCTTTCAGGTACTGCAATTAGTCATTAAACAGAGAAAACATGTGTGAAGGGGTACCCTTGAGTTTGGACCATGAGGGTCTGCGTTCCCAGGAATGGAAGAACTTAAGGAAGTTAGAGATTTCTTCAAAGGGGAATTTGCTCGCCACTCTCGGAGTCATAGGGCTCTGCTGAAGGTAATGTCGTTGGAGCTTTAGGAGCGTCGCCGTCCGATGTCCCTAGGGATGCATGTACCCATAATTCTCGGCCCAGGCTATTTGGTAATCCAGACTAAGCACTTAGTGAGACAAGTTATTTTCTTGACTGATCTTGGCTAGGGCCCTAGTCCGAACCATCATGCTGTGGCCACCTAGGTGACGGCGAGAGAAGGGAAGAGCGTTGCTCCAGAAACCTCAAAAGACTGACCGCGGACCAATTGGACGGTCAGTGGGGATTTTAATAAACAAGCCGTCAGTCAAAGACAGTAGAGGTTGGTAAGCGAGCCGTAATCTAGGATCCATTGTTGGAGACTCCGTCCACTCTTTTTTAGAGCGTGGACCAAAGGTTACCGTGATTAAACGGCGTTAGCTCAGAGAATCATCTGTCCGGCAACCAGTATATCTCTGACCTATGTCAGTAACGCAGGGAGATTAGTAAAAAACCCTGTGAGGACGTTTGGTCCCTTTGAAGATAGAGATAAAGACATTTTTAACATTGTAAGGCTCTCAAGAGCTCTATTAATCGGATCGATGAGGGCCTCTAAGGACTCCTGGTAATTTGGCAAATCCAGATATACGGCCACATGAGACTCATATCCTGAGTCGTGTTTGCTGCAATCCCCAGGGACGGGGGAGCTGGAATAGGAGCATGCGTACACCAAAAACAGCAGAATGCCTGTTAGTTACAAAAATTGGGCATTCTTTGCTGCTATCAGCCCCTGTCTGAAGACTCCAAGGGCAGAGGGCCTTCTTCGTAAAGGTAAACTGAAGCCAGAGACGTTGCCCATTCGTTGGGCTCCTGTGAGAAGATGCAAACTGCACAGATTGCAGTGGATAGCCTTCGCGGTAATGGGGCATTACACGTGGTACGCTAGGCGTAAGCGTGCGTTTTATCAGTCAGTGCTCCCAGGTCACATGTCCGTGCCGCCAGAGACGGCAGACTGCGTAGCAGTGACTGACGAGTAACGAAGGTCACATGCAAACCACTCGCCATCCGCACTGATTATCTGCTCAATCCACCATCCCTTTGATAGGGAGATGGAGAGGTTTTGTTAGCCTCCTGTCACGATTCACCTTTGGGCAGTGGTGATATAGTGGGGCCGCACGGACGCCGCATGGGACCTCAGATATTAATAGAGACTGCAGGGAAGGGGTCAAGCGCTGTTAAAGCTTACCCAGGGTCCTTTGTCCTGGAAATGGCGGCCGGGACTGAGTTGGCGCTTCTCGTTTTTGACGAGAAGCGCCAGAACAGGTGGGAGGATGCATGCAAAGGGGCCGAGAAGCAGGGAGAGCGCCAAAAAACTGTGGGCGGCGCTACCTGGGAAGGCGGAACTGAGGCCTACCCGGCCAAAAGCCGGGGACTAAATTAGAGAGGTAGCCGCGGCAGTTAGAGAAGGCCGCGGCCCTGCTGGACGGCTGCGGCGGAGACTCGCAGCGGCGCAGGTGAGGCGAAGGATCGACTCCGGTGATTAAGACCGCGGCGGCTGCTTTGAGGAAGCTGCAGCGGCGGTTCCTATGAGGCCGCGGTGGTTGAGAGGGCGGCGGCTCCAGAGGACTCCAATGAGAAGGCAGCAGGGGCGTTTTGGAGCAGGCTGCGGCGGCGGTGTGGCGAGGACCGCAGTGGTGGTGATGGCGCAGGCCGTGGCGGCAGTCGGACTCACGGCCTGTTATGACAGGCCTCGGCAGCTGGTGTACAGCAGCAGCTGCCATGGAAAAAAGCGCGGCAGCATTTGAGTACTCACTGCGGTGGGAGCCAGCGCATATGCGGTCATACTGCCTCAATCCGCCATCTCTTTGATAGGGAGGCGGATAGGATTAGTTTCTCATGCACCGCTCACTTTTCATGGCGGTAATGTGCCAACCAGTGGCTGTACTCACATATGTAGCCGAGTCGGGAGCGCTGCATGCCATCCATCCTCAATACACCATCCCTTTGATAGGGAGGTGGAGAGGTCTCTTTTGCCTCCAGTCACCATCCGCTTTCTGACAGAGGTGGTGCAGTGGGGCCGCACGGACGCCGCATGGAGCCTCTGCATGTTACCTGAGGTAATTTTTCTTTCAGAATTGTTGAGGCGGGCTGGCATGTCCGGCTGAAGAACTTGGCTCCAGAGGGGGGTATTTGGGGGCGACACCCCATGTTCCCGTCTGTTGGTGGTGAGGGGAGAGCGGACCCATTGAAGAAATCCGTCACCCCTGAGGAGAGCTCAGGCCGCATTGAGGTTGCAGAAGGGGATACGGGGAGACGACACTCCGCGTGCCCGCCTGTTGGTGGTTTTGGGAGATCGGGACCTTGAAAGGCCCCGTCGCCCCTTGAATCCGTAGAAAAAAGTAAAAAAGTAAAAATGAAAATAATAACGTAGGGTCTGATGCCAGACCCTAGTGCCTCCTACAGACACTAAGCAAGAACTAGTTCAGGCTAGAGCCAGCAGAGGGTGTATACTGCGGAGGAGGAGCCAATTTCTTTGTGTATTAGTCCTCCTAGTGGCACCAGCATAACACCCATGGTCTGTGTCTCCCAATGAGGCGATGGAGAAAAACACATTTAGGGATTAAATAGATAGGGAGAACTGTAGGAAATTAGATAATAAAGGTAATTACAAAAAAGAAGTAGTTGAATTAAAAAGCAAAAAACAAGAGAAACAAATCCACAGTACAAGTAATATAAAAAAGGCTTAACCCCTTAGTGACAGAGCCATTTTGCAGCTTAATGACAGGGCCAATTTTTACAATTCTGACCACTGTCACTTTATGAGGTTATAACTCTGGAACGCTTTAACGAATCCCGCTGATTCTGAGATTGTTTTTTCGTGACATATTGTACTTCACGTTAGTGGTAAAATTTCTTTGATATGACTTATGGCGAAAATTTGGAAAATTTAACAATTTTCAAACTTTAAATTTTTATGCCCTTAAATCAGAGAGATATGTCACACAAATTTCTTAATAAATACCATTTCCCACATGTCTACTTTACATCAGCACAATTTTGGGACCAAATTTTTTTTTGTTACGAAGTTATAAGGGTTAAAAGTTGACCAGCGATTTCTCATTTTTACAACACCATTTTTATTTTAGGGACCACCTCACATTTGAAGTCACTTTGAGGGGTCTATATGATAGAAAATAGCCAAAAGTGACACCATTCTAAAAACTGCACCCCTCAAGGTGCTCAAAACCACATTCAAGAAGTCTATTAACCCTTTACGTGCTTCACAGGAACTGAAGCAATGTGGAAGGAAAAAATTAACATTTAACTTTTTTTGCAAAAACTTTACTTCGGAACCTATTTTTTTTATTTTCACAACTGTTAAAAGAAAAAATGAACCACAAAATTTGTTGTGCAATTTCTCCTGATTAAGCCGATACCCCACATGTGGGGTAAACCACTTTTTGGGCGCACGGCAGAGGTTGCAAGGGAAGGAGCAACATTTGACTTTTTCAACGCAGAATTGGCTGGACGCCATGTCGCGTTTGTAGAGGCCCTGATGTGTCTAAACAGTGGAAACCCATCACAAGTGACCCCATTTTGGAAACTAGACCCCCTAAGGAACTTATCTAGATGTGTGGTGAGCACTTTGAACCTTCAAGTGCTTCACAGAAGTTTATAACATAGAACCGTGAAAATAAAAAATCATATTTTTTTCCACAAAAACGATCTGTTCACCCCAATTTTTATTTTCCCAAGGGTAACAAGACCCAAAAGTTTTTGTGCAACTTGTCCTGAGCATGCCGATACCCCATATGTGGGGGTAAACCACTGTTTGGGCGCACGGCAGGGCTTGGAAGTGAAGGAGCGCCGTTTGACTGTTTCAAACCAAAATTGGCTGGAATTGAAATTGGACGCCATGTCGCGTTTGGAGAGCCCCTGATACGCCTAAACAGTCGAAACCCCCCACAAATCACACCATTTTGGAAACTAGACCCCTTAAGGAACTTATCTAGATGTGTGGTGAGCACTTTGAACCCCCAAGTGCTTCACAGAAATTAATAAATGTAGAGCCGTGAAAATAAAAAAGGAGATTTTTGTGTACTCACCGTAAAATCCTTTTCTCCGAGACGCTCATTGGGGGACACACAGACCGTGGGTGTTATGCTGCTGCCACTAGGAGGACACTAAGCAATACAAGCACAAAAGATTAACTCCTCCTCCTGCAGTATACACCCTCTGTTGGCTCAATCCTGAACCAGTTCGGTGCCAAAGCAGTAGGAGCTCATAACAGAGTGCAATATGCCAACAATTCAAATGAACAACGAGGCTACAAGTTAAACCAGGGTGGGAGCTGTGTCCCCCAATGAGCGTCTCGGAGAAAAGGATTTTACGGTGAGTACACAAAAATCTCCTTTTCTCCTTCACCTCATTGGGGGACACACAGACCGTGGGACGTCCCAAAGCAGTCCCTGGGTGGGAACTCAACAAAAGATGAAGCCTCGTGAACCTCATGCATATAACGCTTAACTAGTCAACAGACAACTTACAGATGCGCAACAGCTGATTGCAGAATCTGTCTGCCAAGAGCCGCATCTGAAGAAACTTGAGCATGAATTTGGTAATGTTTGACGAAAGTATGAAGACTGGACCAAGTCGCAGCCTTGCACACTTGCTGTGCCGAAGCCTGGTGCCGAATGGCCCAGGAGGCCCCCACAGAACGAGTGGAGTGTGCCTTAATCCCAGCCGGGATAGGCTGACCTTTAACATGGTACGCCTCTTGGATCGCCGAGCGAATCCATCTGGCTAACGTGGCCTTGGAAGCAGGAAGACCCTGTCTGCGTCCTTCCGGAAGCACAAACAGAGCGTCCGATTTTCGGAAAGGTGCCGTTCTCGAAATGTACCTTCGGAGAGCCCTCACCAAGTCCAAGGTGTGAAGGGCTTTTTCAGTACGGTGAATTGGCACCGGACAGAATGAAGGCAAAACTATCTCCTCATTGATATGAAAAGCCGAAACGACTTTTGGCGTGAAAGACGGAGAAGTCCTAAGGACTACCTTGTCCTGGTGAAAAATGAGGAAAGGAGGTTTACAAGATAAGGCTGCCAATTCCGATACTCGTCTGATAGAGGTAATCGCCACTAGGAAGACCACCTTCCAGGAAAGAAGAGATAAGGACACTTCCGACAAAGGTTCGAAGGGGGAGTCCTGTAAGGCACTGAGGACCAAATTAAGATCCCAATGCTCCAAAGGCCTCTTGTAAGGTGGAACAAGATGAGACACTCCCTGAATAAAAGTCTTGACCTGAGACTTAGATGCGATCCGTCGTTGGAAAAGGACGGACAAGGCAGAAATCTGGCCCTTGAGGGAAGAAAGGGCTAATCCCGAATCCATTCCTGCTTGAAGAAATTCCAGGATGGAAGGGATAGAGAAAACCAAAGGGGAACGACCCTTGTTCTCACACCAAGAAAGGAAAGTCTTCCAGACACGATGATAGATGCGGGCGGAAGCCAGCTTCCTGGCATTGACCATTGTAGAAATGACTTTGTGAGAAAAACCAGCCTGAGTTAAGATCCAGGCTTCAATGGCCATACCGTCAAATTCAGCGCTTTTGAATTGTGATGGTAAATCGGACCCTGTGAAAGGAGGTCCGGCCGATCTGGTAATCTCCAGGGAACGTCTGCGACCAGACGCACTAGTTCCGCATACCACGGACGGCGAGGCCAGTCCGGAGCGATCAGAATGAGAGGAACGCCTTCCGCCTTGATCTTCCGAATCACCCTGGGGATTAACGGAAGAGGAGGAAAAATGTAAGGAAGGCGAAAATGACTCCAAGGGAGGACTAGCGCATCCGAGCCGACGGCTAGTGGATCGCGAGAACGACTTATGAAAGTCTGAACCTTGGCATTCAGTCTGGATGCCATGAGGTCTACATCCGGCAGGCCCCATCGCTCGCAAATAAGATGGAACACTTCCGGGTGCAGGGGCCATTCCCCTGAGTCTAGGCCCTGGCGACTGAGGAAGTCGGCCTCCCAATTGTCCACTCCTGGAATGTGAACCGCGGAGATGAGCGAGCGGTTTTTCTCGGCCCAGTGCAGAATGTGCGATACCTCGAGCATCGCTGATCTGCTCCGAGTGCCCCCCTGACGGTTGATGTACGCCACGGCCGTGGCGTTGTCTGACTGAATCCTGATGGGACGACCGGCCAGGAGATGATGGAAATGCACGAGAGCTAACTTGATAGCTCTGATCTCTAGGATGTTGATCGGGAGACGGGACTCTGACAGAGACCAGCGGCCTTGAGCCGTGTGATGAAGGAACACAGCTCCCCATCCGAGAAGACTGGCATCGGTGGTCACCACCAGTCAATGGACAGGCAGGAAAGATTTGCCGTGATTCAGTGATGAGGCATTCATTCACCATTTTAAGGAGCTTCTGACTGTGGGAGACAGACGGAAGCGGCGACCTAGAGACGCTGGGTTCCTGTCCCAGACTGATATCAACTCCTGTTGAAGAGGGCGGAGATGAAACTGGGCGAAAGGTACTGCTTCGATGGAAGCTACCATTTTTCCAAGGACCTGCATGGCGCTCCGCAGAGAATGAGGGCGGTTTAGCGACAGTAGGAGCACTCCCCGCTTCAGAGAGATAATCTTCTCTGGAGGGAGAGATACCAATCCTTGGGAGGTATCCAAAATCATTCCCAGAAAAGGAATCTTCTGAGAGGGAATGGGAAGAGACTTGTCTAAATTGACTAACCAACCGAGCCGGGAGAGGGTGTCGATAGTGATTTCGACGCTCTCTTCGCAGGCTCGAAAAGTCGGACCTTTTATGAGTAGATCGTCCAGATACGGGAGGACTACCACACCCCGAGAGTGTAAAATTGACATGGCGGCCGCCATGACCTTTGTGAACACTCTGGGGGCGGTTGCGAGACCGAAGGGCAGAGCGGTAAACTGAAAATGATCCTCTCCGACAGCAAAACGCAGAAACTTTTGATGTCCGCTGAAAATTGGAATGTGCAGATACGCATCCTTGATGTTGATAGACGCCAAGTATTCTTTCCTCTCTAGAGATGCGACAACAGAACGGAGGGATTCCATCCTGAAATGACAGACTCTGATGAATTTGTTTAGCAATTTTAGGTCCAGAATAGGACGCAAGGAGCCGTCCTTCTTGGGAACCACAAAGAGGTTTGAGTAAAACCCTTTGAATTTTTCGTTGTGAGGAACTGAGACGATGACTCCGCTGGAAAGGAGCGTGTTCAGAGCCTGAAGAAAAGGAATTGCAAGATCCTTGGACTTGGGGAAACGAGACTGAAAAACGTCTTGGGGGAAGGGACAAGAACTCGATTTTGTAACCTGAGTGTACTAGATCGAGGACCCACTGGTCTTGAACTACTGACCCCCAGACTTTGTGGAACAAGAGTAGGCGGCCGCCTACCTTGTTTGGGTCCCCCATCCCCAGCAAGGAGTCATTGTGATGACAACTTGCGAGAGGAGGAGCTCCTATTTCCTGCCTGAGAAGACCTGTTTCTCCAGGGCTGAGAGGATCTGGACGATGGTTGCGAGCCCCTATCTCTACGAGATGACCGGGATGCTCGAGCAGAGGACGAAGCAGGGGACCAATTAAAGGAGCTACGAAATGGTCGGAAACGACTTTGGAATTGAGACCGAAAAGGCCTATTGATTCTGCGCTGTGGAAGAAATTTGCTTTTGCCACCAGTAGCGTCAGAAATAATCTGATCAAGGCGATCTCCAAAAAGACGCCCTGAGTGATAAGGCAATGAAGTCAAAGTCTTCTTTGAAGCAGCGTCTGCACGCCACTCACGGAGCCATAGGGACCTCCGAATGGCGATAGCATTGGCGGCCGTGATAGCAGCGCAGTTAGCTGCATCCAGGGACGCATGAACCATGTAGTCACCTGCCCGAGTAATCTGATAGGCCAGATTACGTGCCTCGGGGGAAAGAGGGATATGACTAGTCATTTTGACTAGGCCCTCAACCCAAGCCACCATAGCTCTTGCCACCCAGGTGGCTGCAAAAGAGGGAGATAGAGATGCTCCAGCCGCCTCGAAAATTGATTTGGCGAGGTTGTCAATCTGTTTATCTGAAGGGTTCCTAATGGATGAACTATCAGAAACAGAGAGTAGGGTTTTTGAAGATAGACGAGATACTGGAGGATCTACAACCGGAGATTCAGTCCACTCTTTCGCCACGGTTGCTGAAAAAGGGTATCGAGCTTTCAGAGACTTCAGTCCTGAAAAACGTCTATCCGGACGCTCCCTGTGTCCCTGAACAATATCAGTAAATTCAGGGTGGTTACTAAACACCTTGTGAACACGTTTTGCCCTTTTGAAGGAGATAGGATGATTCGGCTGAGACCCAGGTTCTTCTTCTAGTTTGAGGATTTTATTAATTGCCTCAATTAAAGAGTCTAACGACTCCTGAAATTCTGGTGAGTTGGGATAATCACCAATGTCCGACTCGTATTCCGAATCATGGTCACTGATGTTTCTGGGAGAAGGTGAACGAGAACCTGAACTCGCAGATGCTGAACCACTAGATGGATTGGGAGATGCATTATGGCGGCGTTTTTTGGACGACCGCTTTGCGGACGCCGTGAGACGGCCCCTGTCAGATGAGACATCTCTGAAGGCTAACGGACCCCTCTCTGGAAAAGGGGCGCTCTGGCTAGGAGCAGATCCACGAAAGGTATCCAAGGCTCTAGTCAGAGAGTTTATGGAGTGCGCCAGATATTCGGGCCACCCTGAAGAACCTGACTCAATGGGATCAGGAATAGGTAGGGACTCCTGCTCGGTAATAGGGGGCTCCTGAGCAGAGAAAACCATGGGCTCCTGGGCACATGATGCACAGAATTGGGAACTATGCATTGATGGCAGGGGAGCGTTGCATGAAGCGCAGGCGGCATATACTACAGAGTAGTTTCTTGTCAGCCTTTTTAATTCCCTTTGATTGCGACATATTTCCTCACCAGAGAACCTTCTGCAGGAGAAGGGTTAAGCGCAGTGTAGACCTAGTCGCAGCGTGCACCTACCCAGGGCCTATGTGTGTGCACCAGGGAAGTGAGAGGATGGCGATGCAGCGCTGTCCCAGGAGAATATGGCGCCAGAGATCTTAGAAGCGCCTCCCGTGTGAGACGAGAGGCGCCAGAAACAGTGGGAGGAGAGGGGAGGAAACAGGGGAAGTCCCCTGTTAACTGGTGACGGCCAATAGCGTGCGGTGTGGGCGGAGCCACACGGACCGCCCTCTCCCCTTGAGGCCTATCCCGGCCCGAAGCCGGGGAGTAAATTTGAGGCCGTGGCCGCGGCGCGATAGGGAACGCCAGCGGCACGATTGTGTGCTGCGGCGCAACGCCATGCGGGCGCAGTGCGCAGAAGCGGTCGCAGTGACCGGTATAACAGTGCCCCTCATATACTCACTGCGGGGAGAGCCCGAAGATGGAGGAGGGAGAACTCCACAGCACTACAGGACTATGGCTGTACATCCTCTATCCACCAAACCCTTTCAATAGGGGGGTGGAGAGGGCTCTTACATGCCTCCAGACCGCCACCGCTTTCAGGAGAGGTGGTGGGGGTAACCATCCAAGGTGCCACGCAAAATCATCATCATCCTCAAGTATGGGTATCTCATGGGGAGAGCGGCCTGTTATAAGGATCTGTCGCCCCATGGTAGCGTGGCAGGAGGGGTACGTGGAGGCGACACTCGCACGATGCCGCCTGTTGTTGGTTTTTGGGAGATCGTGACTTTTCGTACAAGTCCCGTCGCCCATCCGTGCGTGAAGAAAGTAAAATAATAAAAATTTTAAAAATCAGAAAAAAAAAAAAAAATCAGAAAAAAAGTGGGGTCTGAAAGCAGACCCTAGTGCCTCCTACAGACACTAAGCAAGAACTGGTTCAGGATTGAGCCAACAGAGGGTGTATACTGCAGGAGGAGGAGTTAATCTTTTGTGCTTGTATTGCTTAGTGTCCTCCTAGTGGCAGCAGCATAACACCCACGGTCTGTGTGTCCCCCAATGAGGCGAAGGAGAAAATCATTTTTTTCCTCAAAAATGATTCTTTAGCCCGCTATTTTTTTTATTTTCCCAAGGGTAACAGGAGAAATTGGACCCAAAAAGTTGTTGTGCAATTTTTCCTGAGTACGCTGATACCCCATATGTGGGGTGAAACCACTGTTTGGGCGCATGGGAGTGCTTGGAAGGGAAGGAGCGCCATTTTGTAATGCAGACTTTGATGGAATGTTCTGCGGGTGTCATGTTGTGTTTGCAGAGCCCTTGATGTACCTAAACAGTAGAAACCCCCTGCAAGTGACACCATTTTGGAAACTAGACCCCCCAAGGAGCTTATCTAGATGTGTGGTGAGCACTTTGAACCCCCAAGTGCTTCACAGAAATTTATAAACGCAGAGCCGTGAAAATGAAAAATCATTTTTTTTTCTCAAAAATGTTTTTTTTAGCCAGCTATTTTTTATTTTCCCAAGGGTAACAGGGAAAATTAGAACCCCAAAATTGGTGTGCAATTTGTCCTGAGTACGCTGATACCCCATATGTTGGGGTAAACCACTGTTTGGGCGCACGGCAGGGCTCGGAAGGGAGGGAGCGACATTTGACTTTTTGAAAGCCACGTCGTGTTTGGAAACCCCCTGATGTGTCTAAACAGTGGAAACCCCCCACAAGTGACCCCATTTTGGAAACTAGACCCCTTAAGGAACTTATCTAGATGTGTGGTGAGCACTTTGAACCCCCAAGTGTTTCACAGAAATTTATAAACGCAGAGCCGTGAAAATTAAAAACACGGATTTTGGTAAGAACTTACCTGTAAAATCCTTTTCAGCGAAGGAAGGAAGAGAGACACAGTATTCATTACTGATGGGTAGGCGGAGCCCCAGATCAGGATGTTACCTCAGATCAAAAGAGTGCTGACTGGCTGGCCCCTCCAGCTCGGGCTCCTCCTACTCAGCTCCAGTCGTACCAAAGCTTTTAGGAAAAGAGCCAAGATCACCAGCGGAGCAACATAACCCTTCTGAAGGAACTTCAGAGAAAAAACACAAGGATACAGGTTATGCATGCAAAGAAAGCCAAAAACCACAGAGTTCCAGGTACTACTCACGGAACCTGACTACTGCGATGAGCTGGCGATGCTGGAACAGAGCCTTAGCGCGCTGACCTCAGCCCAGATAATCGCTATCAGATAAGGGTCGCGCTGCATCTGAAAACATCAACACACTTCTGCCTTGGGAGGGTGCTGTGTCTCTCTTCCTTCCTTCGCTGAAAAGGATTTTACAGGTAAGTTCTTACCAAAATCCGTGTTTCAGCTGCAGATGGAAGGAAGAGAGCCACAGTATTCATTACTGATGGGACGTCCCAAAGCAGTTCAAAAATAAGGGTGGGAAAAACCAACAAAAGGCAGAAACCCAACAACCTTAACAAAAAAGCGCAACCAGCGCTAAACACAAGTTCATCTAGAACTTTAAACTACAGCCGCCTGCAGGACCCTACGTCCGAGGGCTGCATCAGCGGAAGCACTGACGTCCACTTTATAAAACTTTGTAAACGTGTGGACAGAGCGCCAAGTTGCCGCCCGGCAGAGCTGCACTGCCGAAGCACCTTGGTGAAAAGCCCACGATGAAGCCACAGCCCTCGTGGAATGGGCTTGAATCTTAATCGGGCAAGATTCACCCTGAAGACGGTAAGCTTCCAATATAGCTGACCGAATCCAACGAGCTATAGAATCCTTGGAAGCTCGTTGACCACGCCGACGACCGACTGGAACCACAAATAGGGAGTCTGTCTTACGAAAACCTTGAGTAATAGATAGATAAAACTTCAAGGCCCGCACTAAATCCAATGTGTGTAAAGCTCGCTCTTTCACATTCTTCGGATCCGGGCAGAATGAAGGCAACACAATATCCTGGTTGACATGAAATTGTGACACCACTTTAGGCAAAAAATCACCCCGAGTGCGAAGCACTACACGATCCGGAAAAAACTCCAGAAAAGGAGGCGAACAAGAAAGAGCTGCCAACTCAGAAACTCTCCTCAAGGAAGTGACTGCAACAAGAAAAGCCACCTTCCAAGAAAGTAAAGAAAGGCTAGCAGAAACCATAGGCTCAAAAGGTTTATGCTGAAGAGCCTCCAAAACAAGGTTGAGCCGCCAAGGAGACACGGGAGCCTTCCGCGGCGGGAACTTACGAGATATACCTCGGAAAAAGGAGAGCACGTCTCTATTTGAAGCAATGGTTCTCCGGAACAATAAGGACAGAGCAGAAATCTGACCTTTCAGGGTGCTGACTGCCAAACCCTTGTCTAGCCCATGCTGCAGAAAATCCAACAGGTTGGGAATGGAAAATTTTCTCGGGTTCCGAGAAGACCCCAAACACCACGAAAAGAAGGTTTCCCAAATTTTGTGGTAAATCCTAGTAGTAGCCGGACTTCTTGCAGCACGAAGGGTAGCAATGACCTCGGCTGAGAAACCTCTACGGGTCAAGATTTCGGTCTCAAGAGCCACGCCGTCAAACGCAGGGACATCAAGTCCGGATGACAAACGGGCCCCTGAGTCAACAAGTCCGGTTGAAGAGGGAGTGGAAAAGGAGGTGCCGCCAACAGCGACATTATTGTCGAGAACCACACCCTTCTTGGCCAGTCTGGAGCTATCAAAATAGCTGGAATTCTCTCTAGTCTGATCCGACGCAGTACTAGAGGAAGTAAGGATATCGGCGGGAATACATAGATCAGCTCGAACTGATCCCACTGAGCCACTAGAGCATCCACCGCCACAGCCTTCGGGTCCTTGCACCTGGACATGAACGTCGGTAACTTGGCATTGGACCTGGATGCCATCAAATCCACTTGTGGGGTTCCCCAGCGAGAGCACAGGAGTGCAAAAACTTCCGGGTGGAGACTCCATTCCCCGGGATCCATCCTTCTGCGACTGAGAAAGTCCGCTGTAATATTCTGAACCCCTGGAATGTGAATCGCCGAAATGGCTGGTACACTGGCCTCTGCCCAAATCAAAATTCGGGACACCTCTACCATGAGTCTGGAACTCCTTGTCCCACCTTGGTGATTGATATACGCGACAGCCGTCGCATTGTCTGTCTGCACTCGGACTGGCAGACCGCTCAAAGGGACCGTCCAATGTTGGAGGCAAAGGAAAATCGCCCTCAATTCCAGGATGTTGATCGGAAGAACAGACTCTTCCGATGACCATACCCCCTGAATCCAGAGATTGTTCCAAACACCCCCCCAGCCCGTCAGGCTGGCATCGGTGGTTATGACTGACCACTTCGGAGGGAGGAAAGACTTCCCCAGGGAGAATGCCCCTGGACGTAACCACCATTCTAGAGAATCCCGCACCGCGCGAGAAATGGTGACACTGCAATCCAGCGATTGCGACTGGTTCCATCGACTCAAGATGAACCTTTGGAGAGTCCTGGAATGGAACTGGGCAAAAGGAATTGCCTCCATGGACGCCACCATCAGTCCCAGAAGACGCATACACTTCCGAAGGGACATTGCCGTTGAGGATTTCATAATCTGTACATGTCGAAGAAGACATGACTGTTTGTCTGGTGGTAGGGAAACTACCGACCGAAACGTGTCGAGATGCATTCCCAAAAAGAGGATTGTCCTCGATGGTTCCAGGGACGACTTCTCCCAATTGACCAGCCAACCGAAGTCCTTCAGAAACTGAAGAGACAAATCCCGAGCCGTCAACGCCTCCTCCTCCGAGGAAGCCACAATCAAAAGATCGTCCAGATAAGGGAGAATCGTAATCCCCTGTCTTCGAAGGATTGCCATGAGGGGCGCCAGAATTTTTGTAAAGACCCTTGGCGCTGAGGCTAAGCCGAACGGCAGAGCCACGAACTGGTAATGATTCTGACCTATGGCAAATCGAAGAAAGCGCTGATGAGCCTTTCCGATGGGAATATGCAAATAGGCGTCGCGAATGTCGATTGACACCAGAAAATCGTTCTGTGACAGAGCTGCCACAACGGAGCGAAGCGACTCCATGCGAAATTTCCGGGCATGGACATGCCGGTTTAATCGCTTGAGATCCAGAATCGGGCGAAATTTGTTCTCCTTTTTGGGAACTATAAAAAGGTTGGAATAAAAACCTTTCCCTCGGTCCTCTGACGGAACCGGTATCACTACACCCTTTTGTAGCAGAGATTCGACCTCTCGCTGTAGAGCGACAACAAGCTCGGGTTCCGACGGAACGCGAGACTGACAAAAAAACATTTGGGGGTCGAGAAGCAAACTCTATGAAATAGCCTGCCGACACTATCCGCGTTGCCCAGGAATCTGGAACGCGAGCCATCCAAGTCGCCTTGAAAAGAAGCAGGCGACCCCCCACTCGAGAATCCTCGAGTGGACCCCTGGCGTCAATTCGACTTTGCGGGCTTCTTGTCAAGTTCCCGCTTGTCCTGGCGGAAACTCTGCTTCCAGGGAGTACGAGTTTTCTGAGAGGATTTCTTTCCTGAGAAGGAAGGACGACCCGATCCCCACGAGGAGTGACTAGATCGTCCTCGGCCCCGAAAGGACCGCCGACCACTATAGACACCAGGCTTACTGGACACCGAGGCCATGGCCCTACGCTGTGGTAATGCTGATTCCTTCGCTTTAGCCTTGGAAATCAGCTCTGTGAGGTCGGATCCAAAAAGATGGCCACCCTTGTAAGGTAAGGCCAACAACCCTTGTTTGGAAACTGCGTCCCCGGCCCACTGTCTGAGCCATAAAGCTCTTCTGACTGTGACCGCTGAAGCTTGCGCTTTGGCCAGCAGAGATGCCGTATCCAGACCGGCATCAAAGATATAACAGGCTGCCGTTTCTAACCATTCACAAGTTTCCCGTATCTCAGATAACGGAGATTCATTTTGCAACTCCGTCTTCAGACGTGCCAACCAGCCTAGAGAAGCTCTAGCAGCACACATGGATCCTAGCACTGCTCGGAATCCATGACCCGCAGCCTCATAGCTTGCTTTTGCCGCCAATTCTGTTTTTCTATCCAAAGGCTCCTGTAAGCTCGCTTTTCCCTTAATAGGGAGTAGTGAGGATTTACTAAGCTGAGATAAAGACACATCCACCTCAGGAGCAGAAGTCCAATTAGCCTTTGACTCCGCAGAGCAAGGATAAAGTGTATCCAAGAAATGCGTTCCATGAAAACGCTTATCTGGACATAGACGTTCCTCCTCTATTACACTATTAAGCTCATCCAGAGCTGGCAATGTTGTACGCGAAGCACGGGACTCCTGGAACATGCGTGCTGATTTACCAGGACGACTAGTTACCTCTTCCGGTAACTGTAATATATCTCTCATGGCTTCAATTAATGCCTCCGTACGCTTCGCCATAGAGGAACGCCCCTGCGGCTCGTCCGCATCTGAATCGGATATTTCTCCATCCGAATTTAAAGGGGAACTCTGCCCAATATCAGATACGTCTGACTCGCTCCGTGTAGAGGCCGGTAACGGCCTGCGTCGCTTCCTCTGAGAGGAATTAGCAGACACATATTGACCTAAAAGGTCAGACAAGTTGTTGATCGATCGAGCGATATCGTTCAATTTTTCACCGCTGTCGACCGCAGCGCTAGACGCTGTGGAGGTCTGCGTATCTGATTGCCGCAATGGCACTGGGACGTGGTCCGCGGCATCTGAACTCTGTTCAGACATGTCTCACCTGTATGAGCAGGTCAAAGCGGTAATACCAGCAAAAACTATGCGTTTTTTTTTTTTTTTTTTTATACGCTGAAGGGTTAACGCTCCACCAGGCAGGGTTACCCCAGCGGTATTCAGTCAAAAAATTTAGCTGGTAGAAATAACCCTCAGAGGGGTTAATATTGCAAACTCACCACAATATATATGTTTGTGAGCCCCAGCCAATTTTATGTCTCTAATGAGACTGCAGCTGCAGGATAGCGATCGCTGCGCTGCGGGGTGAGGAATCAGCACTCACCCAGCTGGCCGTGGTGTCTTATGAGGAGAGGAGCGGTCTGAGGAGCCCAGGAGCCTGTGTAATGGCCGCCACAGTGAGGGAGTCGCAGGAGAAACGCCAGAGCGCGCATCTTCCTGCTCAGAAGACCGGGAATAGTTAGGCCACGCCCCCCGCCAGCTCAAATATTGAGCGCGAACTCCCTCGCTCCTGCTCCCTCTCTGTCCTGCAGCTATCTGCCTGCGGACAAAAGATCACCACATCTACATGTAACGGCGCTGTCACCGCAGCGCTGAAGCACTCACACATTATTATAATAAAAATTGTGTGGAGTACTCACCAGCTTAGCGCCACAGGGACCCTCAGGGTTTCTGGCGCTGTGCCCATGCTTCCCCCCAGGGCGGGAAGCGCAGTGACCCCAGTGTGTGGTTTGCGCCCCCGCCAGGGAAAACTCTCCTCATCCCCCAGGGCCGGCAAGGATTCTGCAGGGACCATTATGTAGTTACAGATCCGCCAAGGGAGAGGCTGGTGAAATACACTGATAAACATGTAATAGCGCTGTCACCGCAGCGCTGAAGCATACTGATATACATGTAATAGCGCTGCCATCAGACGCTAAAGCACTCACACATTAATAATAACATTTTGTGTGGAGTACTCACCAGCCAAAGCGCCACAGGGACCCTCAGGGGTTTCTGGCGCTGTGCCCATGCTTCCCCCCAGGGCGAGGAACGCAGTGACCGCACGTGTGGTTTGCGTCCCGCCAGGGAAGCTCTCCTCATCCCCCAGGGCCGGCAAGGATTCTGCAGGGACTTTGAGTAAATACAGATCCGCCAAGGGAGAGGTTGGGGTACAGCAGCGCTGGTACCCCTGAGACCTCTAGACCAACTGGTGATCCAAGTCTCCTGTCCGAATATAAAATAATAAAATCTTCTGAGGAGCTGCATTAGCAGCGACCATCCTCTGGACCTCAAATCTTAGACTGGAGCTGAGTAGGAGGAGCCCGAGCTGGAGGGGCCAGCCAGTCAGCACTCTTTTGATCTGAGGTAACATCCTGATCTGGGGCTCCGCCTACCCATCAGTAATGAATACTGTGGCTCTCTTCCTTCCATCTGCAGCTGAAATCATTTTTTTTCTCAAAAATGTTTTTTTTAGCCAGCTATTTTTTATTTTCCCAAGGGTAACAGGAGAAATTAGAACCCCAAAATTGATGTGCAATTTGTCCTAAGTACGCTGATACCCCATATGTTGGGGTAAACCACTGTTTGGGCGCACGGCAGGGCTCGGAAGGGAGGGAGCGCCATTTGACTTTTTGAACGCCACTTCGTGTTTGGAGACCCCCTGATGTGCCTAAATAGTGGAAATCCCTCAATTCTAGCACCAACCCTAACTCCAACACACCCCTAACCCTAATCCCAACCCTAATCCTAACCTAAATCCCAACCCTAATTCCAACCCTAATTGTAACCCTAACCTTAATTGTAACCCTAACTCTAATTGTAACCCTAACCCTAATTTTAACCCTAACCCTAATTGTAACCCTAACCCTAATTCTAACCCTAATTCTAACCCTAACCCTAAGGCTAGGTTCATTTTGCGTTTAACCAGAACGTTCAACACATAGCGTTGACGGGCTGGTAACGGTATAGCATAACACGATCGCGTTATGCTATACCCACTAGCGCAGAGGAATCAGCAGATGATTCATCTGCGCTAGCGGTGACGGAGCCCAAAAGCTGCAGCCCGTGTCCGAGGCTACGTCACTGAATGATGGCACGTCGCAAACACATGCCGCTTTACGACATGCGTCGCGATGCGCCCTCAAATGGGGGTGAATGGCAGCGTTAACGGACTGCGTTACACCGCGTTATACCGCGGTGTAACGCAGTCCGTCTAACGGACTGCCATAACGCAGTATGAACCCAGCTTAACCCTAACCCTAATTATAACCCTAATGCTAACCCTAACCCTAACCCTAATTATAACCCTAACCCTAATTATAACCCTAACCCTAACAGAAAAATGAAAATAAATATAATTTCTATTTTTTATTATATGTCCCTAACTAAGGGGGTGATAAATGGGGGGGGTATGTACTGTTTTTTTTATTTTGATCACTGTGATAGTTTATCACAGTGATCAAAATGCACTTTCTGGAGAATGAATGAAACTTTTTTTGAATCTGCCGCCAAGCAGATCGGTGGGCGCACTGCGCAAGCGCCCGCCATTTTTTTTTTCCGGAAGAAGACGCCGGGATCCTGGGGCCTGCGGGAGGACGGAGGACACCGGTAAGTATACGGGGGGGGCGATCGGGGGACCCTCATTTTCTCCCTTCTGATGTCCGATCACATCAGAGGGAGAGAAATCATTTTTTATTTTTTTGCGATCGCATCTATGCTTGCATAGACGCGATCGCAACACCGGGATCGGTGAATACCGACCCGGATCATGTTCTCTGGGGTCTCGGCTACCCCCGGTAGCCGAGACCCCAGAGAATATTTGCCCATCCCCCCACCAGCACAGCGGCACTTAGCGGCGGGTGCACTGAGCATGCGCCCGCCATGTTCTTCATCGCGCCGGCCCCGGGGACACCGGAGGGCCCTGGGGCCACATACAGGACATCGGGGGCCGCATGGGGTCCCGGGGACCCTTTTTCTCTGTCCTCTGATGTCCGATGACATCAGAGGACAGAGAAATTAAATGGCACAACTTTTTTTTGTTGCGGTCGCCGTTATAGGGTTAATAACGGCGATCGCAACATCGGTGTCGGTAAAAACCGACCCGATTCATGTTCTCTGGGGTCTCGGCTACCCCCGGTAGCCGAGACCCCGGAGAAAATGCGCCTCTGGGTGGCGCTATTCACTTTTTCCACAGCGCCGTTAATTAACGGCGCTGTGGTTTAAGTACCCTTAATGACCGCCGTTAAAAGGCGTATCGGCGGTCGTTAAGGGGTTAAAGCCCGGGTCTCACATAGCGATACACCAGCGATCCCGACAACGATCAGGATCGCTGGTGTATCGCTACATGATCGCTGCTGAGCTGCCAAACAGGCAGCTCAGGCAGCGATCAGCACAGAGACACTGCGGGTAACATCGCTTAGTTACCGGCAGTGTACGTTGGATACCAGCGCCCTGATGCAGGGAGCTGGTAACCAAGGTACACATCGGGTTTCCAGGCGCTGCGCGGTGCCTGGAAACCCGCTGTGTACCTTGGTTACCAGCTCCCTGCATCAGGGCGCTGGCATCCAAGGTACACAGCGGGTTTCTAGGCACAGCCCCGCGCCTGGAAATCCGCTGTGTACCTTGGTTACCAGCGGATCGCTGGTCTCCCGCCTGTCACACGCAGCGATGCGTGCTGGCCAGCGGGAGACCAGCGAACAAAAAAATGTCTAGGACATTCAGCGACGATCAGCGATACCTGGCAGGGGGGCTGATCGTTGCTGAATGTCACACACAGCGATATCGCTGGGGACATCGCTGTTGCGTCACAAAACTAGTGTGAGACGGGGGCTTAAGTCAAGAGGAGAGAAAGATAAGGGAAGAGGAGAACAAAAGGAGAGGCGATGTAGAAAAAAAAAACGAAAAGACAAGAAGCAAGGATTCAAGATTGGACGTCCTGAAGCTGTAGGCTTTTTTCTTTTTTTTTACATTTACACTGTGTTCAGACAACTTTACTACATTTCATTCCTTTACGAATTCATACTAAAATGGACAATAGTCGCTTTATAAAATTGACCCAATATACTCCATAATGACCATGCAAATTGTATGCTATTAACCAAAAATTAAAAATTGTTAACTGTCACATTTACATAAGTATTTAGGCCAGTCACCCGCCACTCAATTAGGGCATGTCTGGCAGCGACTACAGCTTCAAGTTAGACACTGTAAGCTTGGCAAAATTGGAATTTTATGGATTTTGCCTTCTTTTCGGCAGGTCCTCCTGTGTTTTATCTGCTCACGACGTAGGAAGCACCAATACACAGCTATATTTTTATTTTATTTTTTTTAGATCTGCCCAAAAATGATAGGTCAAGTTTACTTCTGATCTCGCACTGGGCCACTCAACATGTCTCAAAGTCATTTCTACCTTGTGCTTAGCATCATTGTCCTGCTGTTAAATTAATAGTCACCCCAGTCTTAGGCTGTGGTTCCACGGTCCGGAACCACAGCGCTTTGGACGGAGCGGAAATTCCGCTCCGTCTAAGCCCCGCCCCCTTTCTGACGCGCGCTCTTTCCGGAGGTGTTCAGGACACCTCCGGAACACCTCCGGAACACCTCCGGAAAGAACGCAGGGCTACATAGCCCTGTGTGAAATTCTGTTGCGGCGACGCACCGTCGCCGCAACACGCGAGGACATGCTGCGGTCTGAAAAGACGCGCCGCATGTCCGTTTACGCAGGTCTGCCACCTGCGTGTTGTTACGCATAGTGGAGACGGGATTTCTTGAAATCCCCTCCACTATGCTGTAACATCTGGACGCTGCGTGTTTGGCGCTGCGCCAGCACACAGCGCCAAACACGCAGCGTTTACTGATCGTGGAAACTCACCCTTAGGACCAAAGCATCCATGAACACATTTCAGGTTTTTAATTCAGGTGTCCACTGCTCCCCTTAATCTTACAGGTTCTGAAAACTACTCAACAGCATCGCTCTGCCGCCACCATGCTTTGCGGGAGGAATGCATCAAGTGATGAATAGTGCTCAAGAGCTGTAGCTTGGTTTAATCACACTACTGAATCTTATTTCTCAAGGTACGCGAGTGCCTTCTCATAAATTCCCATAAGGCACTCACTTTCCTTGCTATTTCCAAGGAGTGGTTTTCATCTGACCACTCTTACAGAAGACCATGCTCTGCCTTTCAAGGCCAGCTTTGGGAAGAGGCCTCCGAACGTCCTGCTTTTTTAACTAATGAAAGGTCAATGTACTTTAGGACTTTCAAATCTGCAGGAATTATTTTGTACTTTTCTCAAGATTGGTGCCTAAAAACCCTTTTGAAAAAGTCCACGTACACAAATACATATGTATCTTGAAGGTCCAAAGCAGAGTATTACACCATGAAGATAAAACAACACTTCATATAAAGGGCTTTAACAAAATGGTCAAAAACGCACTATTCATGAAGTCCAGCGCTATCTGATTACTATAGACACCAGGTCCTCATTACTAATTCCTTTTGAAAACCAAAGCGGACCTCTTACCTGAGGCTTCGGGAACGAGGGCGCATGCATGGAGAACGCCTTCCATCCTCATCTGTGATGCTCTCGGTGCTCCGGAAGTGTTTGGAGAGAAAGTGCAATTCATCAGCAGTGGGCTGGAAGGGCAATTGGTGTAACCTCTCCTGAGAGGAGGAGGAAGACTGCAGAAAAAAATGTATACAAGACAACATGAAAAACAGGAGTGTGTTATTAATTATTTATATAGCACCATTGGTTCCTTGGTGCTGTACATGAGAAGGGGTTACATACAAGGTTATAGATATCGTTTACAGTAAACAAACTAACAATGACAGACTGATACAGAGCGGTTACATTCTACAGGATGGTGGGGAAGGAGACAGCAGGTTGGTGGGTTGCAGCAGTTCCTGTGCTGGTTGAGGTGATCTCTCCATATGTATGCAATCAATCATTGGAGCACAAAGTCTTAAGAAAAAAAAAAAAAAAACATCTCCTAACTGCTACTCTAAAAGGAAATTTGTCACTACATCCATGTTGCCCGAACAATGGGCAGCACGAATTAGAGCCTGGCTGCAGAGGCAGTGTGGCATTTCAAAGAAAACCATCTGAAAAGTCTGTAGCCCCGCTTCTGTAGGGTGAGACCTGTTAACCAGGTGGAGCTGGGCCAGGAGATAGCCAGGTAGGCCGCATCAGACTAGTCAGGGCTCGCAATATGGTCCCCAGCCAGCTGTACAGTTTTCTCTGAAACATCGCAATGATTCACAGTAGAGTATACCGTGAGCCTGAGAAGTCAGACGTTCCGGGGTCAGTACCAAGAGAGCACGCAAGTAAACTAAGAACAGACAAGGAGCAAGTCAGATCACAGTCCAGGGTCAGAACACCAGAGAAAGAGTGGACAATCAAAGGGGCGATAACAAACGGGTAGTCAGATCACAGTCCAAAAGGTCAGCAGCAGCAGATGAGAACTCACAGCACATGAATCAGGCAAACACACAACAGAGAGTAGAAGCTTTTGACTGGCAGTTATCTGGGCCAAACAGCTCACCTAAATAGCAGGGCAATTACTAAGAACAGGGAGCACCTGGAGAAAGCTCTGCACTTCCCAGTCTCAGATAGGTCAACTGAGCTGTCAATCAAAGCACCGACAGCTCAACACAGGATAGGATGACAAAGCTGTCCATCACAGAGTCCCAGAAACAATGAACGGAGGAATCGTGACAATACCTTGCTGCAATCGCACAGCCAGGCTCCCATTCATGTAGCCCGTTGCTAATACAGCATGAATCTTTCTTTTTGCCATACCCCTAGCCAAAATTACTATATGCTCAGTGTAAGGCCAGGTTCACACTTGCGAGTGCAATAAGAGAAACATGCAAGTCTCTCGCCTCAACACCCGGCACTGCCGCCGACACTCAGACCGGAGCGTTCAGCTGCATAGAAATACATGCCGGTGGCAGTGCCGGGTATTGAGGCGAGAGACTCGCGAGATCGCATTGCAGTCACAAGTGTGACCCCGGCCTAAGTATAAAAATACTGACCGATTGCTGGCTTTTTTCCTACTTCGTGCCATTCCAATCCTCTTCTGCACCACGTGTCTGAGTTTCTCATTAGCCAGCTAACAAGCCACCTTCTGAGTCTCCATGCAAGTCTCAGATTTGCATTAAAGAAAGAGACTTAGGTTAAGTGCACACGTCAGGAATTTTCACGTTTTTTTTGCATCTTTTCCCGTGAAAAAAACGCAAGCATTAAGCATCCTATTCATGTAAATGGATTCCGCAATTTGTGCACAAGCAGCGCTTTTTTCCGCGAAAAAAAAAACGCTTCGCGGAAAAAAAAGCAACATGTTCATTAATTCAGCGTAATTGCGGCGATTCCGCTGCCATAGGAATGCATTGAACCGCTTACTTTCCGCATGTGGCTATGCCCACCATGCGCAATGTAAGCGGTTCATGTGCGGATGGTACCCAGGGTCCGGAGGAGAGGAGACTCTCCTCCAGGCCCTGGGTACCATATCACTGGTAAAACAATAATTAAAATAATAAATAGTGATATTCTCACCTTCCGGCGGCCCCCGCAGCTTTCCCGCCTCTCAGCGACGCTCCCGGTCCCAGTGATGCATTGCGAGAATCACCCAGATGACGTAGCGGTCTCGCGTGATGCTACGTCATCTGGGGTCTGTCGCAATGCATCCTTGGGAACGCGATTGGCCGGGAGCATCGCTGAGAGGCGGGAAAGCTGCGGGACCGCCGGCGAGAATAGCACGATTTATTATTTTTTTTATTATTTTTACATTAGATCTTTTTACTATTGATGCGGCATAGGCGGCATCAATAGTAAAAAGTTGGTCACACGTGTCAAACACTATGTGTGACTCGTGTGACCAACCTGTCAATCAGTTTTCCAAGCGATGCTACAGATCGCTAGGAAAACGCTAGCATTCTGCAAGCTAATTAAGCTTGCAAAACGCTAGTTTCTGGCGGGAATACGCATACAAAAAAAATGCGTATTTCTCGTGGCAGAGAAGTGCGGGATTGCCGCGGAAATTTCCGCGGCAATTCCGCAACGTGTGAACTTAGCCTTAAGGTCCACATGAAAGACTCATAATGATGTGGTGCAGAAGCGGATTATAATGGTGCTAGGAATGGAAGAAAGCAACGATTGGTAACAATTTTAATATATTGACAGATTGATATCCAACACAGGTTGTAACTTTCAAGAATGTATCATAAGACACAAAAATGAGTCAGTCTAAAGGATCACAGACTACAATTAAGATCTTCTTAACTCTATTTCCCATGCTTATGTTCAACAAATTCTGCAGCACATTACAGACAATGTCATCACTTACTGCATTCATCAGGACTCACAATCCAATTACCCTATCAGTAGGTTTTTGGAGTGCGAAAGGAAAGCGGATTACCCTGATGTAACATGCAAACATGGTGCAAACTGTATCACTGGCCGTCTCAGATCTATGACATATGAAAATGTCATGTTCTATGGCATCTATCTATCCCTTTAATTTACACAAGGGTTTCTAATCTTTTGTTATGGCAATCCCATATAAATTGAATAACAATGTGGTTGGATCACCATCGATGTAGAAGTTATCACCTCCTGTGAATACTTCTTTCAGCTGGAATACCCCTTCAATATTGGTTTTATGCAGGTTATCTACTGTATGGCAGATCTTTAATCTTAACCACTATGCCATGGATATACTGTTCCCTCAAATGGAATCTTGTCAGCATATTTTTGCAATGTAATCTGAGAGCACTGTTGATCTAGCAGTTATCTAATGTTGAGAGATGTATAAGCCCGCCCACACCGCTGATTGGCAATTTTTTGTGTACACTGTGCATAGGCAGAAAGCTGCTAATCAATGTAAACTAAGTACCCTACTGTTATTTTGATGCACTATTGCTATTTATTTACTTGCAGGGTAATTGAGCATTTTGTTTTTATCTTAGGTTATGTCTGTTTAGTGGACAGTGTGAACATGTGCCTACTAGGGTTGAGCATTCCGATACCGAAACCCGGTTCCGATACCTGAAATCCAATGTAAGTCTATGGGAACAAAATATCGGAATATTTTTACTTCCGATATTTTGTTCCCATAGACTTACATTGGATTTCAGGTATCGGAACCGGGTTTCGGTATCGGAATGCTCAACCCTAGTGCCTACATTTCTTTTGGTTTTTGCCACGCAGTGCAAATAAGGGCATGACCTCCCTTTTCTTTGAGCTGGACATTAGGTTTATATAGCTCCCCATGGCTGGGTGTCCATTAGTACGGACTCAGCCCTTATACACATTTACTTCATTTGTCATATGGTAAGGTTTTAATACTAAAGGTTATGACTGTCTCAAGTAGGTGGAATGGCTTTTACGCTTTTTCTATCAAAATAATGTTAACTAAGTACCATGTGCTATTTTCATGCACTATTGTTATTTGCTACTTACTGTTCATTTTGTTTTGATTTTCGGTTTAACCAGTGATGGGACAGGTTACACAGAGCAGGAGGCACAAAACAACTAGTCCTCTAGCGATAATCTTCTGATCAAACACGGATTTTAATAGAAACTACAACAAGCAGTCCAGTAAGTTATACATCGCTGGAATCACAGTCTCTGCCACTACATAAAGCTGATCTCAGATTACATAGCAAAAACCTGCTGACAGATTCTCTTTAACTGAACAGTGTGTCCACAGCCTGATTGTCAGGATTAAAGAATGACAGATTCCTTTTAATTGAATATTAATAAATCTCCATTGCAATGTGCTATGATTCTGATCAGTGTCAGAATCCTAAATTCAATTTCAGCTCCGCCCTTTCTTACCATCATACATGGGAGCAGATTGAAAAAAGTTGAGATTTTATTTTTAGGCCATATAAGCCAGGGACTTTCTAATTAAAAAAAAAATATGGTCTTTTACAAGTGACGATTAACCCCTTCCCGACCCATGACGCCGACGTCGGCGTCATGAAAACCTGTGCCATCCCGACCCATGACGCCGACGTAGGCGTCATGCTATAAATCATGTTACTGCGGGTCGGGGGGTCCGGGGTCACTGAAAGGTCACCCGACCCGCAGTAACAGGACCCTTACTGCATCACCACAGGGGGGTTGGCTTAACCCCCACGTGGCCACGATCGCTCTGATTGGCTGTTAAAAGTGAAACTGCCAATCAGAGCGATTTGTAATATTTCACCAATGAAACTGGTGAAATATTACAATCCAGCCATGGCCGATGCTGCAATAGCATCTGCCATGGCTGGGCACCAAGATCTGACCCCCCCACACCGAGTCACGGCGGTGATCGGCCGCCGCCATCGAAAGATGGCAGCGATCGGTCACCGCCGTCGCTGTCTGCTCCCCTGCTCCTGCGATCACCCTCCCTCACCTTCCGATCCCCCCCCTCACCTTCCGACGTCCCCTACTCACCTCTCCCGGTCCACCGATGTCCCTGGATTCGTCCCGGCGGCTGCCCGGGATTCTTCATGGGCGCCGCCATCTTGGAAAATGGCGGGCGCATGCGCAGTGCGCCCGCCGGCCGGCGCATGCGCAGTGCGTCCTCCATTGTAAAAAAAATTATTTTGATCACTGTGATAAACTCACAGTGATCAAAATAAAAAAAAAGTAAATGAACCCCCCCCCGTCATAGGTAGGGACAAATAATAAAAAAAAGAATTTTTTTTTTTTTTTCCTAGCAGATTTTGCTGCTGATCCGCAGCTGATTTTGCTGCGGATCCGCAGCTGATTTTGCTGCGGATCCGCGGCGGATATCGCGGCTGATTTCGCTGCTGATCCGCGGCGGATTTCGCTGCGGATCCGCGGCGGATTTCGCTGACGATACGCGGCGGATATCGCTGCTGATCCGCGGCGGATTTCGCTGCTGATCCGCGGCGGATTTCGCTGCTGATCCGCGGCGGATTTCGCTGCTGATCGCTGCTGATCCGCGGCTGATCGCTGATCCGCGGCTGATTTCGCTGATCTGCGGCGGATTTCGCTGCGGATCCGCGGCTGATTTCGCTGCGGATCCGCGGCTGATTTCGCTGCTGATCCGCAACTGATTTTGCTGCTGATTCGCGGTGGATTTCGCTGCTGATCAGCGGCGGATTTCGCTGCTGATCAGCGGCGGATTTCGCTGCTGATCCGCGGCGGATTTCGCTGCTGATCCGCGGCGGATTTCCCTGCTGATCCGCAACTGATTTCGCTGCGGATCCGCAACTGATTTCGCTGCGGATCCGCAACTGATTTCGCTGCGGATCCGCGGTGGATTTCGCTGCTGATCCACGGCGGATTTCGCTGCTGATCCGCGGCGGATTTTGCTGCTGATCCGCGACTGATTTTGCTGCTGATCCGCGGCGGATTTTGTTGCTGATCCGCGGCGGATTTTGTTGCTGATCCGCGGCGGATTTTGTTGCTGATCCGCGGCGGATTTTGTTGCTGATCCGCGACTGATTTTGCTGCGGATCCGCGGCTGATTATCTGCTGATTCATCTGCGCTAGCGGGTATAGCATAACGCGATCGCGTTATGCTATACCGTTACCAGCCGGTCAACGCTACGTGTTGAACGGGCTGGTAAAACGCAATATGAACCCAGCCTTAGGGTTAGAACTAGGGTTAGGGTTAGCATTAGGGTTAAGGTTAGAATTACGGTTAGGGTTGGAATTTGAGTTAGGGTTGGAATTAGGGTTAGGGTTGGAATTAGGGTTAGGCTTGTAGTTAGGTTTATGGTTAGAGTTGGGATTAGGGTTAGGGGTGTGTTAGGGTTAGGGTTATGATTAGGGTTTGTATTAGGGTTAGGTGTGTGTAGGGGTTAGGGTTGGGGTTAGGGGTGTGTTGGGGTTAGTGTTGGAGTTAGAATTGAGGGGTTTCCACTATTTAGGTACATCAGGGGGTCTCCATACGCGACATGGCGCCACCATTGATTCCTGCAAATTTTGCGTTCAAAAAGTCAAACAGTGCTCCCTTTATTCCAAGCCCCGACGTATGCCCAAACAGTGGTTTATCCCCACATATGAGGTATCAGCGTACTTGGGAAAAATTGCACAACAACTTTGGGGTTCTAATTTCTCCTGTTAACATTGGGAAAAAAAATTGGGGACTAAAAATTATTTTTGTGGAAAAAAAATGATTTTATATTTTCACAGCTCTGCGTTATAAACTTCTGTGAAGGACTTGGAGATTCAAAGTGCTTATCACACTTCTATAGGAGTTCCTTGGGGGATCTAGTTTCCAAAATGGGGTCACTTGTGGGGAGTTTCTACTGTTTAGGCACATCAGAGACTCTGCAAACGTAACATGACGCCCGAAGACCATTCCATCAAGTGGGCATTTCAAAACGTCACTACTTCCCATCCGAGCCCCGACGTGTGCCCATACAGTAGTTTTCTCCCACATATGGGATATCAGCATACTCAGGACAAATTGGACAACAACTTTTGGGGTCTAATTTCTCATGTTACCCTTGGGAAAATAAAAAAATTGGGGACTAAAAGATCCTGATTGTGGAAAAAATATGATTTTTTTATTTTCATGCCCGGGCGTTATAAACTTCTGTGTAGCCCTTGGGGGTTCAAAGTGCTCACCACACATCTAGATAAGTTCTTTGCGGGGTCTAGTTTCCTAAATGGGGTCACTTGTGGGGAGTTTCTACTGTTTAGGCACATCAGGGGCTCTGCAAACGTAACAAGATGCCCGCAGACCATTCCATCAAGTCGGCATTTCAAAGCGTCACCACATCCCTTCCGAGCCCTGACGTGTGCCCAAACAGTGGTTCCCCCCCACATATGGGGTACTAGCGTACTCAGGACAAACTGGACAACAACTTTTGGGGTCCAATTTCTCCTGTAACCATTGTGAAAATAAAAAATAGTGGGCTAAAAAATCATTTTTTGAGAAAAAAAATGATTTTTTATTTTCACGGCTCTGCGTTATAAACTTCTGTGAAGCACCTGGGGGTTCAAAGCAGGGTGGATAAAAATCATGATTTTTTTAAAAAAATCAAAAAAATCGGATTTTTTTGATTTAAATCGGATTTTTTTGATTTAAATCGGATTTTTTTGATTTAAATAGGATTTTTTAATCAAGTTGTACACAAGCAAAACTTTGTCTTTTTGCAAATCAAATTATTTTACACAAATAAAAATATTAAAACAGTTGATGATTATGAAACCTAATAATTTTTATTTGCACTATTAAACAATCAGAATTGAACTACAGAGAGTAAGTACTTTTTAACAATAGCCTATCTCTAACGTTTGAAGTAAGCAAACATCTTCAGTGAATACATCAGTCCTTTAAGCCTACTGTTTATTTAGGACTTTTAATAGGAAAACTAGTTGTCCTGCTTTAGCAGTTCCTAAGCGGTTTCGGACTGTTGTGTGCACAAAACCAAATGAAGAAAACAATCTCTCTACTCCTGCCGATGAAGCCGATGCAGTCAGTAGCTGAGTAGCTACATTTATTATCTTCGCTGGAAGAACAAGTGATTGCGACTTCCACCAGTCCAGTGGTTTTAGTTCATTAACGACGTTATCTGCAAACATGTATTTTTGAAATGGTGCAGATTCACACTTCAATTTCAGCACAGTTGCCACAATGTCATGGTTAGTATTGGCGAGCCACTCCATTGCAGAGTTGATTTCCGCCTCAGATAGTTTTTTCCCTCTGTAGATGGGATGCAAGATATTGGCTAAATAGTGTTCTTCTTTTAATGCTTGGTCCTTGCGGTGGTGTATTGCAACCTTTACATTGTTTGAGAGGTTCAAGCGATCTAGCGAACCTTCTAAATCTTTCCAAACTTCTGTGGCATCAGCTATGGTTGCAGTATCTTTCTGCATTTTATCCAACGCAATAGATATTGGCTTTAACCTTTCCAAAAGGTCCTCGGCATTTCTCTTCACACCAAGATTTAATACTTTGCTTCGTATATTAGCATCAATTTTATCCCGATGTGTTTCGCAAATGGACACTAATTTTGACCAGTTGTTAATAAACAGTTCCAAGCATTCAGCCAAGGTATTCCATCTAACATCTTGTGGTAGAACCAACTTCAGTCCTCCCATTTCCTTGTAGGTTGCATGTGCAAAATGATTATTGCGGAAATATTTAACAATTTCTACAACATGTTCCTTGACACCCGAAATATGCAGGTCTTTTGCCAAAAGATGCAACAAATGGGCAGAACAACCGTATGTAATGACATTTGTGTCATCCTCATGTGCCAGTTCCGCTCGCATTTTGCCACATTGCTTGCGTTATCAGTAACTTAGCTCCTTACTTTACATCCAAACTGTTCTTGGCATTGGTGAATTGAGTTCTTAGCAATTTCAAGTAAATATTCAGCAGTATGTGAATTTCCAGATGTGTCGATTGTGTCTGTAAGGTAAGTTTCACCATCTTCTGTTGTGACACAAGTGCAAATTATGGGGTCGTTGTGGATGTTGCTCCAACCATCCAAGCTCATGTTAACAACTTTGTCTTTCAAATATTTTGTACAAGCCGCTCTTTCTTTGTCGTATACAGCCTGAAGATGTTTTCCTGAGATATCAAATCTACTTGGTGGTTTGTAGCCTGGTCTTATTCCTTCGATCATTTGTACAAACAATGGGTGTTCAACTAGTCGGAAAGAAGAATTGGTTGCAAATATGAATTTAGCAATTAATTCATCAAAATGTTCTTTCTGGCTCGTCGTAGTCTTTAAGAGGAATTTTTCTACACTTTGCACGCAAAGTTTTTTGTTGGGCTGCTTTGTTGAAGTTGTACCCAGATATTGATTGTCACGTGCAGCACAAGCCATATTTGACCTGAAAGCACAGTAATTAAAAATATAATTCGACTGCGTATTTGAAGAAATATAACGAAAATATTTTGAAACAAACTTTTTGAACAATGTAATGGTCCTCGTCCTATAAGGGCTGCCTCAAAAGTTATGCTACTCAAGTTTCCGGTGAAGTTGCTGTAATACTAGTAATATCAGAGCAACTGAAAAAAACCAAAAGTTTTAAAAATGTTTTTTTAAAAAATGGTCAATTTGGCAGACTTCAAAAGTGAATTGTAGCCTACAATAAAAAAAAAAATAGGCGTATACACACTCTTTTATTTTTACTTAACGTTAATCTTCTGTGAAATATTGCCTTAACATAAATTTAAATTCTATACTCCAGAACTAGTGCTAGAAATTTTTCTTTTCATAGACTTTAACCATCCCAGTAAAACGTCTGTTAAAATAGGTTGTAATTGCCAGACTTACCACTAGTGCTGGGGTCCTGGTGCATAAGAAGCTGTGGGGGTTCATTGACATTAGTTGTATCACTATCAACATCTTCATTTCCCTTCTGGTTGCAGTTTTCATAATGTGATTTCAAACGGCAAACAAGTCCTTGGATATCCTTTTGACAGTATTTGCACTTTGCTCTCCCACCTTTCTTTCCAAGCTCTGCTGGCATCTCAACAAAATGAACCCAAATAGGGTCTCTCTTACGACCTGCCATGGCTCACGCAGATCACTTCTGAAGTTTGATTGTTACTACAGCCAAGTACTGCTGACTGACTATCCAACAAGTTTGGGCATGTCAACTGAATGGAAAAAGAAACTGAAACCAAGCTACAGAAAGTGAAACCAAGCTAGAAGTGTGGAGTTAATTGAACAATGATTGAAAGTTTTAGATTTTAATCGTGATTTATATTAAAAAAATCTTTTGATTTAAATCAGTGATTTAAATCATGATTAAAATCACGATTTAAATCGATCTGATTTAAATAGAAAAAAATCATTTGATTTAAATCATGATTTAAATCGTTGATTTAAATCGGCGTGATTTAAATCAATCCACCCTGGTTCAAAGTTCTCACTATGCATCTAGATAAGTTCCTTAGGGCGTCTAGTTTCCGAAATGGGGTCACTTGTGGGGGAGCTCCAATGTTTAGGCACACAGGGACTCTCCAAATGCGACATGGCAATCGCTAAATATTCCAGCATATTTTCCATTCAAAAAGTCAAATGGCGCTCCTTCCCTTCTGAGCCCTGCCGTGCGCCCAAACAGTAGTTTATGACCACATATGAGGTATCTATGTACTCAGGAGAAATTGCCCAACAAATTTTAGGATCCAATTTATACTGTTGCCCATGTGAAAATGAAAAAAACTGAGGCTAAAAGAAAATTTTTGTGAAAAAAAAGTACTTTCTTTTTTTTACGGATCAATTTGTGAAGCACCTGGAGGTTCAAAGTGCTCACTATGCATCTAGATAAGTTCCTTAGGGGGTCTAGTTTCCAAAATGGGGTCACTTGTGGGGGAGCTCCAATGTTTAGGCACACAGAGACTCTCCAAATGCGACATGGCAACCACTAAATATTCCAGCATATTTTCCATTCAAAAAGTCAAATGGCGCTCCTTCCCTTCTGAGCCCTGCCGTGCGCCCAAACAGTGGTTTATGACCACATATGAGGTATCTGTGTACTCAGGAGAAATTGCCCAACAAATTTTAGGATCCATTTTATCCTGATGCCCATGTAAAAATGAAAAAAACTGATGCTAAAAGAAAATTTTTGTTGGAAAAATTAAAATGTCCATTTTTTCCTTCCACGTTGCTTTAGTTCCTGTGAAGCACCTGAAGGGTTAATAATCTTCTTGAATGTAGTTTTGAGTAGCTTGAGGGGTGAAGTTTTTATAAAGGCGTCACTTTTGGGTATTTTCTGCCATATAGACCCCTCAAAGTGACTTCAAATGTGAGGTGGTCCCTAAAGAAAATGGTTTTGGAAATTTTGATGTAAAAAGGAGAAATCGCTGGTCAACTTTTAACCCTTATAACTTCCTAACAAAAAAAAATGTTGTTCCCAAAATTGTGCTGATGTAAAGTAGACATGTGGGAAATGTTATTTATTAACTATTTTGTGCCACATAACTCTCTGATTTAACAGAATAAAAATTAAAAATTTGAAAATTACAAAATTTTCAGAATTTTCGCCAAATTTCCATTTTTTCACAAATAAACGCAAAAATTATCGACCTTAATTTACCACTAACATGAAGCCCAATATGTCACGAAAAAACAATCTCAGAATCGCTAGGATCCGTTGAAGCGTTCCTGAGTTATTACCTCATAAAGGGACACTGGTCAGAATTGCAAAAAATGGCAAGGTCTTTAAGGTCAAAATAGGCTGGGTCATGAAGGGGTTAATAAAGTACTAGCTATAATTTCTTTCAGCATCAGCTACCTAAAGGGAACCTGTCACCAGGTTTGACCGATATTAGATACGGCCAACACCTTTCAGGCCCGATATACAGCATTCTATAATGCTTAATATCTGCCCCCAAACCGACCTGCAAGACAAGAAAAAGACCTTTTATTATTCTAACCTGCGGGGCGGTCCGGTCCGAGAGGTGTCGCTGGTCATGGTCCGGCCCCTCCCTTCTTGTCATGCCGCCCTCCTTCTTGCTTCATGTCGATGACGCAACACTACATCATCCACACAGTCTCCCTGGCATCGCACTCCTGCACTAGCGTACTTCTCTGCCCTGTATGCGGCCGGCGGGCGGGCACTTCAAAACGACGCGAGGGGCCGAATCCGCATACAACGCATGTCCCTGCGTACCCAATGTTAAAGATAGGTACACAGGACACATGCGCATCTATGCAGATCTGAAGGGAAGAAGTACGCAGCCCTACACAGAGCACCCAAACGCAAGTGTGACCACGGCCTAATTGAGGGGCCAGACCATGACCAGCAACATCACTCGGACCAGACCACCGCGCAGGTAAGTATAATAAAACAGGATTTTGGTTGCTTACCGTAAAATCCGTTTCTCGGAAGCCTTCATTGGGAGACACCGAAACCATGGGTGTATGCTGCTGCCACTAGGAGGCGCTGACACTATGCATATGCAAAAAAAGGTTGGCTCTTCCTCTGCAGTATACACCCCACCGACTGGTAACAAGCAAATCAGTTTTAGCTTAGTGTCAGTAGGAGGTGGACACGGGTCTCTATTGAGACCCATATCTACCTAAAGTGAGTCGCAGCATACACCCATGGTTTCTGTGTCCCCCAATGAAGCGATAGAGAAAAGGTCTTTTTCTTTTCTTTCAGGTCAGAGGAGGACAGCTTCACAAGATGAAAGGAGGTGCAGGACAAAGAAGAGCGACACCAGTCGGACTGGACCACCCTGCAGGTGAGTATAATAAAAGGTCTTCTTACCTATACAGCATTATAGAATGCTGTATATCAGGCCGTGTCTCATATCAGACAAACCTGGTGACAGGTTCCCTTTAAGTGAAATTAGCAAAATGTGATCGGCCATTTCAAAAGATTATCCTGTGTCTATGTGCAGAGTATTTCATGCGCTGTTGAATAAATATTGTTGCTAAATACGGATTCCAAAACAAACAACATAAACGTGTTACCGACCGAGAGAGTTGAGCTTGGTGTGTTGGTGCCATATCCAGAAGACGGAAGGGATGCCAGAGACCATCTACGCCCATCAGCTCTAAAAACAAATCATGTTAGATGGTTAGCAGTCTCCGGGAGTAATTAATAGCATAGCCTTTCATTTACGTAGGCATATAGGCATGTCAATATCCATCAATAATTACCTGTCAGAGCGTGGTCCATGACTGCATGCATCAAAGGGTTAAGAAGAGAGAGAAAATAAGAATAGGCTAGGACATCAGTAAGAAATAATTGGACAGATTGAGTTGGGAGACAGAAAAAAAAATCAGTGAAGAATCTTTGACATACTAGGTTAAAAGTACAAATGGGTGTTATGTCCATAAATTACAACTCTGCTCTGGTATCAGGAGGTGACACTGCTTAGAGCTGCTCAACATCATTGCTAGATGACCCAGTTAGGCTCAGGTCCCGGATCCCCATGTTCAGCATAGTAACATCTGCAGGTATATATGCTCCATCGCTAGATTATAACCCACAATGCCACTTGCTGTTAGAAAAGCATCCAGCCCTTTTTCTAAATGCGGTTATAGAAAAACTACCTCTTGTGGTAGGACATTGGAAAGTCTTACAACTGAACCCTTTCCTACTTAGCGGTCAGAATCGCCTTTCTCCTCCCGTAATGAGTTCCCCCTGGTCCTAAGTATGGTCTTTGGAAGGAATAAGTCATGGGCCAGTCTATTGTACTGGCCACACATATATTCATACATAGAAATGAGATCTCCCATGAGGGTCTTTTTCTAAGCTAAAAAAGCCCAACTTATCCTAGGAGAGATCTTCCATCCCACCTCTGGACTGAGTAACTGCAGCCATTGTTACGTGACCTAGGGGAAAAGCACAGCTGCAGCAGGAGAATATAGATTGTTTTCATTGTCTTTGGGGCCCTGACGTGATTAAGCAGGGGTTGTGAAGTAGTGGAAAAACCCTTTAATATATTTATCTCACGTGAATACAAGAAAAATAGAAGAAGACCTACTTGCGAGCAAAGGGGAAGTTCACAGACGCATTAGTGGAGAAATTTCTTGGACTGTCCAGCGGGCTGCTTCCTGCTATCAAAAGTAAACATGAATGAGCAAACATAATGACGAGAAAACAGGAGCTATAGCGGTATTACAGTATTACGCCGTGAGCGACAACTGCAGGCCTCATAATATGGGAACCATAAGCTTTAGCAATCTGGCAGCCCACCACTATTCCTCCTGCCCCACGCAGCCAAGTGTGCACTTGTTCTCAATTAGGGAGACGGGCATACGCAGAATCCAGCCACCTTTTGCTCCCAACAGTGCTAGTGGCATGACGCAAGTCTACGACCAATGGAATTTACTTCTACATTATTGTGTTGCCCACCACTTTGGACTGTAAGCCTATACCGGCCCACCTTTGCTTCCACTGGACTGAAAAGCGTGTTGCCTAATTTTTCCAAAAGAGAAGGATACCACGAAAAAGAATATTGTAGGTTTTATTTTTAATGTAGAAATTAATAGGGAATGCTTGCAGTTCTATGGAGCATAGATACGTACCTCAGGACTATACGTTCTACACACAGTGTCCGCTACATTCAAATCAACTGGGGATCCTACAGCTGGACAATATGCAAAAATGCATCCAAAAAAGCTCTACTCACTTTACAGAAGCCCAAATAATATCTTTTTTGCCTCTGTCATGCGTCATTGCAGTACGGAATAGCATAGTAACTACTCTATCGTTCCATACAAAGGTATACAGTAAATGCAAATTGGAATTCACGAATATGTTTCTTCTATTAGGTTCCTGTTCTAGAAAAAAGTATCCTATTAGTAATGTAGCCCACTGCGAGCCTTTTAGAGATATACGCCAAGAGAGCCTCTAGACAAAGCTCCGACGTAGGCTTTCATTGAGAAGCTGAAAACCTTGCAGATCTAGTCCAGATCATCCAGCTGATGGTTTTGAAGCAGTGCTCCCATCTAGAGCAGAGAAGTACAACCTATTTTTGGTAAGAGGGTCAAATGATTGTACCACACCCAAAAACTGGACTAAAACTTAATGGGGCATTCGGATACGAGGCATATTATGGAATTTTATTTACAGAATTTTCATTTTTTTGTGGACAAAATAGGTCCTTAATTATGCAGTTTAGCACTCTAGAGAAAAAGGAGTCACGGTGTCCATACATTAATTGAGCATTCCACATTCCTCAAACTTTCTAGAGTACTGAACAAAGAGGAGTTCCAAATAGGAAAGTGCCAGGGATGGCTGAAGGTCACACAGAATGCCATCACAGGCAGTAGGTGGCTACCAAGATGCAGGCTGGGCACCCCTGATGTAGCGAGACCTCCCAAAAATAAACAACGCACGCAAATCTCTCTTCAGATTGCAGTATCAATAAGCCTGCAAACCTATGCATCTCAGTAGAACTGATCAGATACATAAGGATGGGTTCCTGTCTGATCTCGGGATACATTCCAAATAGTCATGGAGTGAAAATCCTTATCAGACCTGACATCCTCCATGGGATTACAAAGCATACTCTGTCAACAAAAACCTAATCTCCACGCACACAAATAGGCCGGGATCACACTTGCGAGAAACTTGCACAATTTTCGTGCGAGTCTCTCGCATGAACACCGCCACCGGCACTCGGACTGGAGCGTGCGGCTGCATGTATTTCTATGCAGCCGCACACTCGGGTCTGAGTGCCGGGTGTTGATGCGAGAAACTGGCACGAGAATCATGCAAGTTTTTCACAAGTATGATCCTAGCCTTAGGTGGAAGAATTGGGCCAAGGCCAACTTTGTTAAAAATCAAATTTAATTGAAATATATAAATGTTAACCAATTTGTTAATAAACCTTTAATAGCCGCTGTAAGATAAAATTGGCCCAACCATATGGTTATAAAGAGCAAAGACTTGGAACTCAAATGGATATGCTTTTGCAAGTTTTCCCACCTACAAAGAATGGAGAGATCGGTAATTTTTTCATAGGTACACTTCAACTGTGAGAATCTTGAAAAAAAAATATCCTGATTGTATGATTTTTACATATTTCATGCAATAAAATGGAAATTAATTAAGCATCTGATACAATAGAAAAACAGGACTGAATATTTAGTACAGAAACCTTTGTTTGCAATTACAGAGGTCAGATGTCTCCTGTAGTTCTTGATCACGTTTGCACACACTGCAGCAGGGCTTTTGGCCCACTCCTCCATACAGATCTTCTCCAGATCTTTCAGATTTCAGGACTGTTGCTGGATAACATTGAGCTTCAGTTCACGACAAAGATTTTCTTTTAAGGTCAGGTCAGGAGACTGGCTAGGACACGCCAGGATCTTGAAATGCGTGTTAGCGCCACTCCCAAGTTGCCCTAGCTGTGTATTTCGGGTCATTGTCATGATGAAAGGCACAGCCACGACCCATCTTCAATGCTCTTACTGAGGGATGGGAGTTATTGGCTAAAATCTCATGATACATGACCCCCATCCATCCTCCCTTCAATACAGTGCAGTTGTCCTGTCACCTTTACCGAAAAGAGCTCCCAAAAGTATGTTTTCCCCACCATGATTCACGGTTGGGACAGTGTTCTTGGGGTTGTACTCATCCATCCTTCTTCTTCCTCCAAATACAGTGCATGGAGTTGATACCAAAAATTCTATTTTGGTCTCATTTGACCACATGAACTTCTCCCATGCCTTCTCTGGATCATCCAGATGGCAAAATTCAAACGGTCCTGGACATGTGCTGGTGTGAGCAGGGGACCTTGCATACACTGAAGAATTTTAATCTATGATGGCATAGTGTGTTACTAACGATTATGTTTAAGACTGTGGTCCCAGCTCTCTTCAGGTCACTGACCAGGTCCTCCTGTGTAGTTCTGGGCGGATTCCTGACCTCTCTGAATCATCCTTAACCCATGAGGCGAGATCTTGCATGGAGCCCCAGACCGAGGAAGATTGAGTCATCTTGTGTTTCTTCCATTTTTTTCTAATAATTGTGCCAACAGTTGTTGCCTTCTCAACAAGCTGCTTGTCTATTATCCGGTAACCCATCCAAGCCTTGTGCAGATTTACAATTTTGTCCCTGGTGTCCTTAGACAGCTCTTTGGCCTTGGCCATGGTGGAGAGGTAGGAGTGTGATTGAGTGTGTGGACGCGTGTCATTAATACAGGTGACGAGTTTAATCAGGTGCAAATAATACAGGTAATGAGTGCAATTAATACAGGTAATGAGTGGAGAATAGTCGGGCTTCTTAAAGAAAAACCAACAGGTCTGTGAGAGCCAGAATTCTTGCTGGTTGATAAGTGATCAAATACTTATTTCATGCTATAAAATGCAAGATAATTACTTAAAATTCATGCAATGTGATTTTCTGGTTTTAATTTTTAGATTGTCTCAATTGAATTGAATTGTACCTACCATAAAAATTACAGCCCTCTCCATTCTTTGTAAGTGGGAAAACTTAGAAATAGTCAGTGCATCAAATACTTCTTTCCCCCCACTTTATGTCTATGCCTGGATATAAATACTTTAGTTAATATATAGTTATTTTATCTTTTTAGTTCACTGATGAAGGTCTTTAGGACCGAAACGTCTGCAATTTTTGCTCTAAAATTTGACCGTTATTAAAATTGCTTAAGTTCATATGCATTTGAGTGCCAAGTTTTTGCTATTTATACTCATGGTTTTGGACCCTACTTGAGCACCTATAATCAGGAGTGTTGCGATTTTGTTCTATAACCATAAGGTGTGACCAGACCATCAATACATAAGTAACTTATTACCAGAGCAACTTACTCTTTCCTTTTAGCAAAGATGCTGTGACAACATAAAAGAAAGCAAGCAGGACACCAACAGCAGGGGAACCCAAAGCATTCTTCCCCACAATAAATATATATCATCCGAAGGTCCTCTGAGGACTTTCAGGCCTATGAAGAATTATCACTGCTCAGAACGCTAGATTCCCTTCCAGCAACAACATTGACACAGGTCAATGTAATGACCCAATCAATGCCAGTGGCTACCCAGCAACCATTCTGCTAGGTGGGAAAATTTGGAAGGAAAAACCCACCAGAAATTACCAAAGGATAATGGCAGAGAAGACCCTGGTGGACATAACCAGGCTTCACAAGATCCATCCTCCTATAGAGCATTCATCCGTCAAGAAGCCATAGATCAAGACAGAGCCGAAGGCAGTTAAATAATCATAACCTTATAGTTTTTTAACCCTTTGGATGTAATCCCATGCAGATCCCTCCTAAATGTCTGGGTATCCATACATCAGATTATACTAGTGCTCTAATTCAAAGTGGTCTGTCATACTGGGCAACCCTATAACAGAGAGGGGAACAGCTCTTTGGGTAGGGCACAGGTAAATTTTAGCTTGTTACATCATGATCAAAGTGACAGGTCACGTAGAGATGTAGTGGGAAAAGCACGGGGGTTTTCTTGACCAATGTAAATGCTTGAAGAAATTATACATCATTTATTTAACTCCAAATTATTTTATCTTCTTGCAATTTTACTTATGCAAGCAGCACAATATAAATGTATCATACAGTAGATATAATACAATCGATGTATCTGACTTTCATGGTAGTTGTGTAGATCTTATGAAAATGATGTATAGAAGCCAATACTAACCTGTAGGAACGGAGAGTGGCGATAAGGGACGGGACAGTGTGGGTGAAGGCGATCCCACCACCAAACTCTTTCTGTTGCTGCTTCGACAACTGAGGACAGAACAAACATGTTACGGAGAATTAATAAATGATGGATCCAAGCAAAGCTTTAACACTACACCATAATGCCAATTCTATGTTCAGCGCGAGGAAGGCACAAAATAAAAGCTGTCACCTTCTCCTGTGAGCATTGCAGCATTACGCTTTCTCAAACCACGGTGATTTCCTGAGTATTTAGCTTGCATTAGAAGAAAGCATTAGTATATTCTAGCACAAAAAAAAAGATGACATCCAACAGACATAACTGTAGGAGAGAACCCGAGAGCTGTCCTGACATGTCTGTCTAGTGGATAATTGAATTTCCCGGTATATAACAATTTGCAGCATCATTTCTTAGATCTTGGCATTGTACTGTTCCTGTTATTGGTCCTAGCTAGAGATGGGAGAACCGATTCGCAGGATGCCGTCCATCGGCCAGGTCAGTCATCTGTGAGCTCCTGGCATTCCCGGTTCTTCTAATTAGCCAGGCTGACGCAATGACGGGTGTGTCACACCGCGATGATGATGTCGTGGTAACCAAAAGAGTCGGGAATGCCGGGAGGCAGGGAGACTCACAGGAGTCTCATCCAGTGGTCACAGATTACTGACCCGACAGATGGACTGGAGTCCTGCAAAGCAATTCTCCCATCTCGTAGTATGGCAAATGATGGATATAGGCGTTACTGGCAAGTAATGTGCACAACCTAATACCTGCAGACCGCATCAGACTGTGTGTAAGGCCCCTTTCACATGTCCGTGTCTCCGGTACGTGAGATGACAGTTTTCTCGCGTACAGGAGACACTGAAACACTGTCAGTGTGTTTTCACAGACCGTGTGTAAAACACGCAGACATGACTGTTTTCACATGGACCGCAAAGCGTGCTGCACACAGAGAACATTGCACTGTCCTCCGTGTGCACGGACGGCAGCCGGAGAAGTAGCGCTACTATAAGCCGCTGTCCCCCGGCAGCTGGTACTGAAGCCGGCTGTCATTCTCCCCTGCCTGCCTGCGAGCAGAGGAGAACCATGAGCGGTATATAGAAGTCCGAACGACAGCAGGTGGGGCTTTTGTGATCATCCGACACCTGCTGACGTTTAAACTTTATATACCACTCATCGTTCACACGTTTCTTTATTCCTGACAATCTGGGAACTGCGGCTTTTTTTTAAATCTGCAGTACGTCCATTCCTTCAGCGTTTTTGCAGCATTTTTTCACCTACGAAAGTTATGTGAAAGTAACAAAAGCTGCAAAAAAGCAACATTTTCACAGTGTTTTTGGTGACTAAAACTAACTTTATTAAACATTCAATGAAGACAAAGCATATATGTAAACCACACCCAAAAAATGGGTCAAAAACATAGCGAAAAACTGAAAAATGAGTGTTTCGAATGCAGCGTTTTTACTGAAGGAGTAGCACAACACAAAAGCAGAGTGGGAACATCGCCTTAGTCTCATACTACAACTGATATTAATGGGTGAATGACTGCAATAGCACTATGGAAAAGGTTCAACAAAGTGACTTGTGAACAGATCTACTTTTAACGGTTTCTTCTTGGAGACACTGAGGCGAAGCTTCTGTCCTTACATAGGGCCTCATCTGTGTGTCTCATAGGGCCACAAAATGTCTGCTGCCTATTGCAGCCAATCAAGAGCTCATCTTTAACTTATTTCGACAGCTCTGGTAAAATGAAAGCAGCGCTGTGATTGGATGCTATTGACAAAGGCTTTCATTCTGACGGGATTGTAAGTGAAGGAACGGGTCACTTGTGTTATTCTGGTCACCTGCCACACATCTGGGATACAGACACGAGAGAATACGCCATGTTCTATAAATCTGGAAGAACAATGCAGTAGGCATCAGCCACCAGCACGCTTGGCACTAGCAATCTGACATGGTTCCTATAAAGACTTCCTGTTTCCACAGAGCGTTCTTATAACACCCACTGGCAGGCAACACCAACAAAAACATTGGTTAATGTGAGCGACGGTGAAACCCTGAACTTTCAGCTCTATGGAACATTACAGAGGTGACACATAACGTGCAGCATGTCCGGCTTCTCATTACAGAAATCTGTGGCCTCACAGAGGCGAGACAGACCCACAGACGTGGAAAAACACAAGCTGCTCCGCAGCAGAAAGCAGTTCTGTGCTCCTATTCTTCATGGGGGCAGCTCCCACTAGTGATCCTGTCCCTGAGCACATGCCATGGCCTGCAGCACAATTGCCATATTATTTATCAAGCACACTTCTTGACCTGTGGAAATTCCTGACGAGAAGCAATTGCTTAAATAAGTCCCTTTGTGCTGTAGGGATATGATGCTGCATGACATAAATCCTCATTATAAAGCACAGTGTGCAGTGAGTAAGAGCACCGTGAAAAGCGGTCTATGTATGGACCGCAATGCACGGATTGGATGTGGGTCTCCTGACCTGAACTCAACAGCTTCACATATGCCTATAGGACTGTCAAGTTCGGGTCAGGCTAGTCCAGGCATCACAGTCCATATTCGGATGGTGCGTCATTCACGTCTATTGCTACAGGTGTATAGTATCCAGTCTACCTTTTAGCATGTGAAATAATGGGTCACTCTGTAAAAGAATGCCACCACTGTAACAAGTCAGTTAATGGTCAGCTATGGGAAGTGAGGATGTTTAGAAACCTTAGCAACTCAGTCACAAAAGTATCAGACCATGTAACGTTACAGAGTGGGGTTGCTGAGTGCATAAAAGTCACCAGCGTCCTACAGAGCTCCAAACCTCCACTGGCATCTACATCAGCCCACAAACGGTACGCTGGAAGCTCCATGGCATGTGTTTCTATGGTTGTATGCAAGCCTCACCAAGCATCGGATAGTGCTTCTCTATCTGATGCTCTGATGGACAAGTCTGGGTTTGGTGAATGCCTACTGGAAGGATTGATGGAGGAGGGATCCTTCCATGGAGGTCTGTATTTCAGGGAAAGGCCTTGGTCCCTTACTTTGAGAAGAAGAAAAAATCTTCAGCAAACCAAGACATTTTAGGCATTTGTATAATTCCATCTTTGTGGGAACAGTTTGGGAGCGTGCCCTTTTCTGTTCCAGGATGACTGTGCCCCAGTGCAAAGCATGGTCCATAAAGGCACAGTTGGGTGAGTTTGGTGTGGAAGAACATTACTGGCTTACACAGAGCCCTGACCACAACCCCATCAAAAATCATTAAGATGAACAAGAATAAAGGTTGAGAGCCAAAAACACTCACTCAATATCAGTGTCTGAACACTAAATTCCCACAGATAAAATCCAAAATCTTGTAGAAAAATCTTCCTGAATCAACTTCATATCAAAGAGATATCAAAATCACACCAGATGTATTCAGGTTAGTGTTTTAATAGCTGTGAAAACTACTTATTTTACTTGCAAATGAGGGGCTTTGGTGCACCCTTGGTATGGCCAAGGACTCAGAAAACAAATTAAGGAGCACTGTCTCATCGCAACCAGCGCTTGAACTCAATCCGTGGCGCACACAGCGTCAGTACAGGCGCGTTCTCATCCCTGGCTCCTATCTCGTTACCTATTCCTACATTTCCAGTGTCAGTGTGCCGAGCAGAAGCAGCAGACAGGGCTGATGGATGAGAGCGCTCCGGCACCCACACTGCATGAGTGACTGCACGACACTAAGTGCAGATGGGATCCGCCAGTGTACCACGAATTATGTTCAGGCACTGCATGCTGTGGGAAAGTGAGTGCTGTCAATCAGGACAGTGCTCAGAATGCAATTTAAGGAAGTGTAACTGCCAAGGGTGCAACAAAGCCCTCATTTGAATATAGAATAAGTTGAATTCTTAGCAACCAAAATACTAAAATGGATACTGCTGGTAGGATATTTATAGGGGCTAAGTCCCCTACACGACTGTTTAAGTAACTTAATTTGCATCTTGGCCCGGCTGACAGACTTGGCCAATACTGATCAGACTGTTGGATCACACTCGCCAGTACATGTTTATGGATGCTCTGATGCCATTTGTTTGCTGTCCATTTTCATGGACTGTTTGATATGAGAAGTCCAAGAAGCCTGCATAAGTTTTTCTTTTCATCTGAGAAAAGAAAAACTATGAAACTTGGACCAAACTCTGATGACACTGATCAAAGACACTTCAAAATTGGGACTGTTCCTTGCTTACGAAAATAAACATGTGACGGACTGGCTCCCACTCTGTGGTGACGTTCTGAGACACAGACTGTTTATTACAGTCTCTATCAATGTGTGTGTGTAAATTATATATATATATATATATTATATTATACACACACACAACACACACACACACACACACACACACAGTGCAGACCAAAAGTTTGGACACACCTCATTTAAAGATTTTTCTGTATTTTCATGACTATGAAAACTGTAAATTCACACTGAAGGCATCAAAACTATGAATTAACACATGTGGAATTATAGACTTAACAAAAAAGTGTGAAACAACTGAAATTATGTCTTATATTCTAGGTTCTTCAAAGGAGCCACCTTTTGCTTTGATGACTGCTTTGCACACTCTTGGCATTCTCTTGATGAGCTTCAAGAGGTAGTCACCGGAAATGGTTTTCACTTCACAGGTGTGCCCTGTCAGGTTTAATAAGGGTGATTTCTTGCCTTATAAATGGGGATGGGACCATCAGTTGTGTTGTGCAGAAGTCTGGTGGATACACAGCTGATAGTCCTACTGAATAGACTGTTAGAATTTGTATTATGGCAAGAAAAAAGCAGCTAAGTAAAGAAAAACGAGTGGCCATCATTACTTTAAGAAATGAAGGTCAGTCAGTCCGAAAAATTGGGAAAACTTTGAAAGTGTCCCCAAGTGCAGTGGCAAAAACCATCAAGCGCTACAAAGAAACTGGCTCACCTGAGGACCGCCCCAGGAAAGGAAGACCAAGAGTCACCTCTGCTTCTGAGGATAAGTTTATCCAAGTCACCAGCCTCAGAAATCGCAGGTTTACAGCAGCTCAGATTAGAGACCAGGTCAATGCCACACAGAGTTCTAGCAGCAGACACATCTCTACAACAACTGTTAAGAGGAGACTTTGTGCAGCAGGCCTTCATGGCAAAATAGCTGCTAGGAAACCACTGCTAAGGACAGGCAACAAGCAGAAGAGACTTGTTTGGGCTAAAGAACACAAGGAATGGACATTAGACCAGTATAAATCTGTGCTTTGGTCTGATGAGTCCAAATTTCAGATCTTTGGTTCCAACCACCGTGTCTTTGTGCGACGCAGAAAAGGTGAACGGATGAACTCTACATGCCTGGTTCCCACCGTGAAGCATGGAGGAGGTGATGTGATGGTGTGGGGGTGCTTTGCTGGTGACACTGTTGGGGATTTATTCAAAATTGAAGGCATACTGAACCAGCATGGCTTCCACAGCATCTTGCAGAGGCATGCTATTCCATCCAGTTTGCATTTAGTTGGACCATCATTTATTTTTCAACAGGACAATGACCCCAAACACACCTCCAGGCTGTGTAAGGGCTATTTGACCAAGAAGGAGAGTGATGGGGTGCTACGCCAGATGACCTGGCCTCTACAGTCTCCAGACCTGAACCCAATCGAGATGGTTTGGGGTGAGCTGGACCGCAGAGTGAAGGCAAAAAGGACAACAAGTGCTAAGCATCTCTGGGAACTCCTTCAAGACTGTTGGAAGACCATTTCCGGTGACTACCTCTTGAAGCTCATCAAGAGAATGCCAAGCGTGTGCAAAGCAGTCATCAAAGCAAAAGGTGGCTATCTTGAAGAACCTAGAATATAAGACATATTTTCAGTTTTTTCACACTTTTTTGCTAAGTATATAATTCCACATGTGTTAATTCAGTTTTGATGCTTTCAGTGTGAATTTACAGTTTTCATAGTCATGAAAATACAGAAAAATCTTTAAATGAGAAGGTGTGTCCAAATTTTTGGTCTGTACTATATGTATATATATATATATATATATATATATATATATATATATCCAAGCGGTGTACGCAGTAATAAATAACGCTGACGGCACTTCCTACAGTCATGGACAAAAGTTTTGAGAATGACACAAATATTAATTTTTACAAAGTCTACTGCTTCACTTTTTCTAATGGCAATTTGCATATACTTCAGAATGTTATAAAGAGTGATCAGCTTAACAGCAATTACTTGCAAAGTCAATATTTGGCTAGAAAATGAACTTTATCCCCCAAAACACATTTCAACATCATTGCAGCCCTGCCTTAAAAGGACCAGCTAACCTCTTTTCAGTGATTGCTCCATTAACACAGGTGTGGGTGTTGATGAGGACATGGCTGGAGATCAATCTGTCATGATTAAGAATGACACCACTGGACACTTTAAAAGGAGGCTGGTGCTTGGCATCATTGTTTCTCTTCTGTTAACCATGGTTATCTCTAAAGAAACACGTGCAGTCATCATTGCAATGCACAAAAATGGCCTAACAGGGAAGAGTATCGCAGCTAGAAAGATTGCACCTCAGTCAACAATCTATCGCATCATCAAGAACTTCAAGGAGAGAGGTTCCATTGTTGTCAAAAAGGCTCCAGGGTGCCCAAGAAAGACCAGCAAGCGCCAGGACCGTCTCTTAAAAATGTTTCAGCTGCGGGATTGGGCTACCAGCAGTGCAGAGCTTGCTCAGGAATGGCAGCAGGCAGGTGTGAGTGCATCTGCACGCACTGTGAGGCGGAGACTCTTGGAGCAAGGCCTGGTCTCAAGGAGGGCAGCAAAGAAGCCACTTCTCTCCAGAAAAAACATAATCGACAGACTGATATTCTGAAAAAGGTAAAGGCAGTGGACTGCTGAGGACTGGGGTAAAGTTATTTTCTCTGATGAATCCCCTTTTCAATTGTTTGGGACATCAGGAAAACGCCTCTTTCGGAGAAGACAAGGTGAGCGCTACCACCAGTCTTGTCTCATGCCAACTGTTAAGCATCCTGAAACCATTCATGTGTGGGGTTGCTTCTCAGCCAAGAGAATCGGCTCTCTCGCAGTCTTGCCTAAAAACACAGCCATGAATAAAGAATGGTACCAGAATGTCCTCCAAGAGCAACTTCTCCCAACCCTCCAAGAGCAGTTTGGCGATCAACAATGCCTTTTCCAGCATGATGGAGCACCTTGCCATAAAGCAAAGGTGATAACTAAATGGCTCATGGAACAAAACATAGAGATTGTGGGTCCATGGCCTGGAAACTCCCCAGATCTTAATCCCATTGAGAACTTGTGGTCAATCATCAAGAGACGGGTCGACAAACAAAAACCTAAAAATTCTGACAAAATGAAAGCATTGATTGTGCAAGAATGGACTGCTATCAGTCAGGATTTGGTCCCAGAAGTTGATTGAGAGCATGCCAGGGAGAATTGCAGAGGTCCTGAAGAAGAAGGGTCAACACTGCAAATGTTGACTTGCTGCATTAACTCATTCTAACTGTCAATATAAGCTTTTGTTACTCATATGTTTGCAATTATATTTCTGTCTGTGATAAAAACATCTGTCAATCACACATAAAAACCAGAGGGCAGCAGATCATGTGAAAATATAATATTTGTGTCATTCTCAAAACTTTTGGCCATGACTGTACTCCATGCACGGTGGTCATGCGATTGCTGTGTATACACAGTAAACAGCAGACACTGGGTCATGAGAGACCCACACAGCCCTGATATGCTAGGGGGTTGCATTTCCCTTGTAACTTGGGCTAATATACCACCCCCATTTACAAGGTGAAAATAAAACTATTTAAATATTGAAATGACAGTGTCAAAAATAAAGCCCCATGTAATAAGAAAAAAAAAGACAAAAAAATTGAATATTTGAACGGGGGAAAAAAAATGCAGCTCTTTAGACAAAAAAATGACCCTGGTCAGGATTGTCAGTAAATGACCTGGTCTTGAACTGGTTAAAGGGAGCTTGTCAACTTGGAAATGATATGCTGTTATAGATGAAGCTTTAAATACCTGAACTTATAATTATGTGGCCAGCCAACATACTTATGCCCATAGGGCACTGGTGTTTTGACTTCTGGATTGTAGGGCGTTACTGTATAAGTGGCTCATCAAATTCAAGATATATTTTTGTCCAAAGTGATGGTTTTAAAAGTACAAGTCAAATAACAGGGTTCACATTTGCTAGCGTGTAAGGTCTTTAGAGGGCCTCAGGAAAAAAAAAAAAGTCTGCAGTCATTCTATGTGAGTGCAGGCAGCCGAATGATGACACTGTCATGATTCCCCTTATTACCCATGTGAGTTGGCGGTCACGTCACATGTATGTTATTTCCACGCTTGCAATCACATGCCTACTCGTGAAGCTCCTCTCAATAGAAGAGAACTAATGAAGCGCAGGAGTCTAGTAGGCATGTGATCGCAAATATGTAAATCGGATACAGGTGGTCACATGACCACCCACAGACAGGGACATTAACCAATGTCATGATACGGCAGTCTGCAGTCACAGAGTGACTATCATCGGAGACAGGAAAATCCATTTAAGACCAAATGGTTAAAAGCATAACCAACATAAGAATATTTCATTTTTTTTCCATACAAGTAGGAGTTAAAGAGGACTAACATCTCCAAAGGGTTTTCTAGTCATGTGATTTAGGTGCCAGATGTTTAAGAACAGAGGACAAAGAAGAGGGGGTGTCTGCTCCGAGGTTGGAACCATCTGCTGCCTGATCGTCATCCGTTATTTATTCACTATAACGTTATCTTACCGCTACCACTCGCAAATTACAAGGCTGGGTTGTCATCTTTTTAAAGCCTTTGCTGATTTTCCGTCATAACATTGCCCTAGCAAAATGGTTTCACTTTTTTCTAATCCCTAATATTTTTATTTTCCAGCCAGAAATTGACCCATTTTGCAGAGCTGCACCCTGCATAAATAATGCAGATTTAAATACATATTTAATAAATAGGCAACAAAGTAAAGTTTACTGAGGATGTGGAAAAGATAAATAAAACACTATTTTCCGCCGGAGATTTCTCCTGTCTCTGCGCACCCAGACCCCCTATGAAAATGTTCCATCCCATGTGACTGCTACGGCCAATCATAGGCTGTTTGGTCACATGGGAAGGACTGCTGCGAGGATCGGCCGATGCCGACTTCTCTGTGGACACGTATGCAGAAAGTGCGAGAAATCATTCCTTTGTGAACTTCCCAAGTGTTGGGGTGAAGGTAACTGCAGGAAAATCTAACAGGACAATGTGATTCGAGGGGTTAATAATAGTTAATTATAAATGAGAAATATGGGAAGTATCAGCAGCAAATTGTGTGACAATTAGGGGGAATTTCCACCCAACAATGGGCCATAGATTAGTAATATCACCAGTTATTATTGCTCCATTGTACACGACTGCTAAAGGCGTTTGGATCTACAACGTAATGATGTCGTATCCTTAGGGATCGTCACAACTAGGAATGTTGGGGTTCAACATCACCGGATTTCATAATACAAACTGTAAATACTATTAAAACAGATCTTTTAGACCCTATTAGACTGGTGTACTTACTATGAAAATTCATGTTAGAATGGTTGTAGAATTTGGATATTAAAATAAGCCTTTGATGAGCTACACTCAGAATTATCTTTTCATTATAAGGCAAGAAAACTCAGACAGGATTATACATTGATTCAGATATGGATTCTTATAGCATATACATCAGCCTCATCAGGATTAAGAAATCTAGTTTGATGCAGTTTCTGTTTTGATATCCGGTGACAGATCCACGTTAATAACAGGCCTTTTAAGTTCTTATTAGCATTTCTGCTGACGGTTCATACATTAATGGGTGGGGTGGAGCTTCACCGGCAACTGTGAAACTCTTAAAATCCGCTGTCAATCTCTGACACCGGAGGAGGGGCATCATTCCACGCTCCCGTGGTTTCCATGACAGCTGGGGGTCTGCCGATGACGAGTACTTGTCATTACTATCCTGTGGAAGTCAGCCGGTGTCCGGCGTTCATCTGAGATTGTGATTTCAGCTGTACATAGCAGTGCTGAAGTACAGCTGTGTACAGCACAAGTGATCGGACAAGCACTGCTTCTAGTTCCTTATGGGGACTATTAAATACAGTAAAATGTGAGAAAAAAATGTTTTTTAAAGAGAAGAGGAAAAAAAAAAAGCTCAAATCACCACCCAATAAAAATACACATATCGCTGTGTTTGTAAAAAAAAAATATATATATATATTTTTTTAAAAGTATGGTCTATCTAAATATAAAATACATTAATCCGATCAGTAAACTGCGTGACAAAAGAAAAAAAGAATCAAAACACCAAAATTTACACACAAAATAAACAATCACGGAGCAACGTTATGGGTCTCGGAAAATGGCAGCACAAGCAAATTTTATTTTTCTTACAAATTTCAGAATTTATTTTTCACCACTTACCGTATTTTTATTTATTATATGATGTACCTTTTTTTCCCCCTAAATTTAGGGGGAAAATTGGGGTGCGTCTTATAATCTGAAAAATACGGTAATAATAAAAAAAATATATATATACATGCACATGTTTGGTATCTGCGAATTTTTTTCCCCAAGTTCAAGTACATCACATGATAAAATGAATGGTGTCATTCAAAACTACAACTTGTCCCACAAAAAACAAGCCGTCATACGGTTATGTGAACAGAGAATAAAAAAATAAGTTATGGTTCTTGGAAAAAGGGGAGGAGAAAATGAAAAATAAAAAATTGCCAGGTCGTGAAGGGGTTAAAGTTTAGTTCGAAGACCTGTTTTAAGATATCCTATTATGAACTAAAGGTAATTGGTCACCAGGTTCTTGCCACCCAATCTGAGAGCAATAACATGTAGGATCAGACACACCAATTTCAGTGGTGATCACTTACTGGGCTACTTGCTGCCATCTTGATAAATATTACTATTTTATCAGCTGCAGAGCCGACAGTTCTGAATGTGGAGCTCTGTATAACACTGCCCACACTACTGACTGGCAGCTTTCTGTCTATGCAGAGTGTACACAGAAACCTGCCAATTGGTGGCGGGGATATAGTGGACTATATGACGGCAGGTTTACTAGTCCTGTAGTGATAATCTCCTGCTGATAAAGACATGGATTTTATAGTAACTGAAGCAAGCAGCCCTGTAAGTGATATATTGCTGGAATCAGGGTGTCTGTATCAAAAACAGATCATCCTGCTCTCGGATTAGGTGGGAAAAAGCAGGCGAGATTCCCTTTAAAGAATATTTTCCCCTAGAATCCAGATGGCTACCTGAGCATGAGAAAAGGGTCCTATGGACCAGATGTTGAGCCACTAAAGTCTATAGGACTGATGGTCCCCTTATGTCATACACAAAGAAAACCAAGTCAACCCAGCAGAGATGCAGCTCACTTCTGGGGTCTCCGTGCCCTTGTGAGGATAACGTATTTTGGGATAACATTTTCTTTAAAGGCAAGTTTACAGGAGCACTAATATATTGGGCCAGTCACATTGGTGAATAATGGCCGTGACTGGCATACTCTCGTCTGCATATAGATCAGGCGCAGGAGCTGCCAGTCATGGAAACATGCACCATCTTGGCTACATGGGAAAATCGCTCATGCTGTTGCACACTGGTCAGTGTGTTTATGTGCCGTCCATACGCACAGCCCCAAGAAGAGCAACTACATTTATGTGCCTCATAGAGAATGCTTTCCTAATAATTGGCGTTCCATGCAAAATTGTGACGATCCAGGATCTCATTCCTAATAAGTACACTGTCTTACGCTATTAAAGGGAGCCTGTCACCTCGTTTTGCTGCTATAAGCTGCGGCCACTGCCTTTCAGGGCTTATCTACAGTATTCTATAATGCTGCAGATAAGCCCCCGGTCCGACTTGCAAGATAAGAAAAAGAGGTTTTATTATACTCACCTGGGGGCGGTCCGGTCCGATAGGTGTCGCAGGCCTGGGTCCGGCGCCTCTCATCTTCTTGAGACACCGCCCTCCTGCTTGCTTCCTTGCTCCCGGCATCACACTCCTGCGCAGGCTACAGATCTGCCCTGCTGAGAACAGAGGAAAGTAATGCAGTGCGCAGGCGCCGGGAAAGGTCAGAGAGGTCCAGCGCCTGAGCACTGCAGTACTTTACTCTGCGCCCAACAGGGCAGATTATTATTATTATACTAAATGTATAATAATGGCGCTTTACATATGAAAGGGGAAAATATAGACAGGTACAATAAACGTGTGCTAGACAAGGGACACACAAGTACAGAAGGAGAGAGGACCCTGCCCGCGAGGGCTCACAGTCTACAGGGTCAGTGCGCCTACGCAGGAGCCGCGACAGAAGCAAGGAAGAGGACGTCATGTATGAAGATGGGAGGGCCGGACCCGGACCTGCAACACCCATCAGACCGGACCGCCCCCGGGTGAGTATAATAAAACTTGTTTTTCTTATCTTTCAGGTCAGATCGGGGCTTATGTACAGCATTATAGAATATTGTAGATAAGCCCCGAAAGGCAGCGGCCGCATCTTATAGCGGCAAAACGAGGTGACAGATTCCCTTTAAGTAAAGTGGCGGCATGGAAACCGGGTGCATTTACAAGGTCGCTTCCTTATCTCCTATACACTTTCATGGAGTGTGACCGTGCAAAGCAAGATGCTTCTGCGCCAGGGACAGGTACAAAGCACCAGTCAAGATCTTTTTGGATCCATGAGGCCACGTTCACACGGTCAGTATTTTACCTCAGTATCTGTAAGCCAAAACCAGGAGTGGGTGATAAACACAGAAGTGGTGACGTGTTTCTATTCTACTTTTCCGCTCCTGGTTTTGGCTTACAGATACGGAGGTAAAATACGGACCGTGAGAACGTGGCCTAAAGGTAGATTCCAATTATTTCACTGAGACGAGTAGCTCAGTAATTGCGCCGCCTTATTTCTGGCCATACATATCAATTCATATGATTAGGCATACAACTGTAGATAAACAATACTGGAATTACATAAAGTTATACTTTTCGATAACTAAAAAGGAAATAAATGCCAAAAGAACATTACAAATACACCCAAAATAGGGCACGCTGCTGATGACAACTGCATTATAGTCAGAAAATCCTATGGATAACAATGCAACAGGGAGCAACTATCTTCAGGGCAGACTCCTAACATGGAGGACACCCAGCGCTCAGTACAAGGCCATGTTCACACATCCGTGTATCACAAGTCCCAGGCAGCTACAAAAAAAAAAAAAATTCCCTTGTACGCACTTAGTGACATCTGCTGACCATGCCATCATCACAGCCAAAGCCACCGATTGGCTGCAGCGGTCACCTAAGGGTAAACAAAATATTATCACTGCATGACAGATAAGGCCTGGCAGGCAATTTACCAGGTCAGCATCATTTATTTTATTATTTTAATACATGCTTTCTGGTGACTTCTTACAAATCGTGGCCAACCTTTGAACAGTTTTATTATTTAGTATATCTAACAGACGGTTTCGGAACATTAGATCATTGTACTCTGCAAATGGAAAACTAAGTGACAACACATCTAACTATTCAACCTATGGTATGGGAGTGTTACCACCAAAGATTTTTGGAGTATTAAAGGGGCTGTCCGGGACTTGTCCACAGGATCGGTCAATGGCAGCCATGTGGATCAGTGATCTGCTCTGGATGGAAGCAATGAACATAGTGGAGCACCGCAGTTCCATAGGAGATAGCCTGCAACGTTCGCAGCTGCGATGTTCTGCTGCCAGCACGGACATCAGCTGATCATTGGGGGTGCCAGACCCCCGTTGCTCTCATATTAACAACCTATTTACAAATGGTAGCCCTTTCTGGCCACTGTAACGACTGCTGAGCAGCTGCAGTGCCAAGTAGCTTTCCCCATTGGAAAAGTGATGCGCAGATCCATTAATGGTCTATGGAATTATCGTCCTACCACCAGGCCGAGTGCAGGACCACCATCTACAACCCCAACCAACCACAAGAACAGAGTTGGAAAACCAGGGGGACCTTAAAGGGGTTGACTTTTATAAAAATGTGTTGAGGACATGATTTTAGGCTATGTTCACAGTTTTTGAAGAGTTCAGAGTGGTTTTGGAGCCATTTTTCTTTTCCTGGACCATTCCCCCAAAAAGTTTTAGAAGGGTTTTTTTTTTTTGCGCAGCCTCTTGATTGAATAGTGCCTGGTTTGGAAAGTTTTCTTTTGGGATCTGCTTCGCAGAAGTGATATGCACTTATGTTTCTTTCCATCAAGTCTTTTACAAAAGGGAAAAAAATAAAGCTTACAAAAAAAAAATAATCATGTGAACAGCAAAGTGGATTTCTCATAAAAATTTTACTTATGTTTTTCTAAGAGTTTTTGAAGCAGATTTTGGAGAGGATATCCCCCAAAAAAAAAATTCTGTGTGTGCACATACCCCTAAAGTCTCTGATGAAGTCACCGAGAACCCCAGGCAGGGCCAGAAGGGTTTGAAGCTGACGTGATCTGTGACCTCTCTGTCCCTCATACAGAGCACTGATCAGGGTGATCTAGTAGGATTTTACCACTATATCAGAGACCTTTATATTACAGCACACAGGGAACATGTTTCCAGATCCCATCAGCCCCGCAGCAGTAAGGTGGAGCCGGGCGGCTGGCTCTGGCGGCTTCTATCCTCCCTATTGAAATATGCTTGGCTGAGCTGACTCTGCATGTTTATGGTGGAGGTGGCAGAAATCGCTCTCTCGTGTATAGTCCGCTTCACAACTCTAAAGTAGGATATGCCATGGATATCAAGATCGGAGGGATCAGACACCCAGCACCCCCATCGGCTATCAGCTGGAGCTGACAGGGGTTCCAGGTGCCCGGCCTCCACCAATATGATATTGATCTGTTCAAAGGATAGATCATCAATGTCATAGTGGTGAAACTCTCCTTTAAGATCACAACATTGCTCTAACAGTGCAACTAATGTGTTTGCATTGAATCAAGCACGTATGGGTTTCTGCTCAATGTCAAGTTGCAATCTGACCACATTCACAACAATCAATTGCAATATAGTAGCGTGACCCTATGATCCGACAGGGGTTGTACGCTACTATCAATAAAAAAAAAAGTCCAGTATTGCCTAAAAGGAACAAATCATACTCACCCACCAGTCCTCATATCACTGCTCAGTGCCCCCAGAAAAGGATCCTACTCAGGTTGTATGGAGAGTGATGGAAGGGGAAGCAAGAACACCAGCAGGGACGGTGAGTATATATTTGCTCCCCCCAGAAAAAGTAGTGGACAACTCTTACAGAATGTCGTGTGGTTAAAATGGCCATGTTATCCTAGCTGAGAGCTACCTGGATGGGCATCAATCAAGTGCGTATGAGAATATTTTGTGCAAGGTGGCCATAAATGGTGGCAAGCACATGGGCAATCTCATACATGGTTGCCCTGTGCCGTAAATGGTGGCAAGTACATGGGCAATCTCATACATGGTTGCTCGCAGTGCATGCCTGGTTCACATAAGGCACATATGTGCTGCGGGGAGCACTTCAGCCTGCCCAGGTAGCTGCCATCACACCATGGGCACCAGGCATCATATCACCTGTACTGAGAAACGTGAATCCATGCGGATAGGACTGCTAACCATTGTAGCACTTTACACAACATGAACCTCACGGATTATAAGGCTACTTTCACACATCAGGCTTTTTGAATCAGGCGCCATCCGTCCTATGCCTGAAAGGAGGCGCTGATAGAAGAGAGAGAGAGAGAGAGAGAGAGAGAGAGAGAGAGAGAGAGAGAGAGAGAGAGAGGAGAGAGAGAGAGAGAGAGAGAGAGAGAGAGAGAGAGAGAGAGAGAGAGAGAGAGAGAGAGAGAGAGACCGGATCAGTTTGGTCCGAGACCGGATCAGTTTGGTCCGGCACCATAGACTTTCATTGTAGACTTTCATTGTATCCGGCCGCCTGAAGTGCCATTGTATCCGGCCGCCTGAAGTGCCGATTCAGGCACTGTCAGGCGTCTCCGGAAAAAAAAAAAAAACGTTACAAAAGCCGTCTTCTCCGGCCGCCGGAATATACAATTCCGACGGATCCGGCCAAAAACGGATGCAACGCAGGGACATCAGGCGCGATCCGGCGCTAATGTAAGTCAATGCTAAAAAAAACGCATCTGGTACCGGATCCGTTTTTTCAAACACGCCGGAATCCGCCTGATCAAAAAGCCTGAGTGGAAAGTAGCCTAAGCTCTAACCTAAGAGCTGCTAAGCAGAAACGTGCCGGTAGCAGACAGCATCCGTGCATCCCACCCCGCGGCCAGAGCACGCCACTCCGCGGCCAGAGCACGACACCCAGCGGCCAGAGCACGACACCCAGCGGCCAGAGCACGACACCCAGCCACCAACGCACGCCACCCTGCGGTCAGCACATGCCACCCAGCGCACCCCACCCAGCGGTCAGCACACGCCACCCAGCGCACCCCACCCTGCGGCCAGCACACGCCACCCAGCGCACCCCACCCTGCGGCCAGCACACGCCACCCAGCGCACCCCACCCTGCGGCCAGCACACGCCACCCAGCGCACCCCACCCTGCAGCCAACACACGCCACCCCGCGCACCCCACCCTGCGGCCAACACACGCCACCCCGCGGCCAACACACGCCACCCCGCGGCCAACCACGCCACCCCGCGGCCAGAGCACGCACCCCGCGGCCAGAGCACGCACCACCCCGCGGCCAGAGCACGACACCCGCGGCCAGAGCACGACACCCAGCCACCAACGCACGCCACCCTGCGGTCAGCACATGCCACCCAGCGCACCCCACCCTGCGGTCAGCACATGCCACCCAGCGCACCCCACCCTGAGGCCAGCACATGCCACCCAGCGCACCCCACCCTGCGGCCAACACACGCCACCCCGCGGCCAACCCACACCACCCCGCGGCCAACCCACGCCACCCCGCGGCCATCGCAACCCACACTGCGGCCAACGCACGCCACCCCGCGGCCAACGCACGCCACCCCGCGGCCAACGCACGCCACCCGCGGCCAACGCACGCCACCCCGCGGCCATCGCACGCCACCCCCGGCCAACGCACGCTACCCCGCGGCCAACGCACGCCACCCCGCAGCCAACGCACGCCACACTGCGGCCAGAGCACGCCACCCTGCACATCTCACCTCTTGGAGCGCTGCAGCAATGCCCCTTTGGCCAGGTGGCCTTTGCAGCCATGGAACGCTGTCCAGTAACTGGGGTCCGACATCCTTTACTACTGGAGGGCCAATCTCGGTGGGCACTCAGGGCTGCCAATCCATTATCCCCGGCACCTATTAGATCCAGCCTCAGACACACAGGGCACCCCGAGAGGGTGATGCCAGCCGGAGGGTGTGGGGATGCCCTGCCCATCAGATCCAGATGGCACACAATGGGCCACTACTCCTCACCGCGCAAGGCCACATGCCAACACTTGTGCCAGCGCCAGTCCCTCTACACCACGCTGAGGAGCAGACCCGCTGCTGGGAGTCCCATTGTTTCCCTCCGCTCCTTACAAATGGCTCTTCTTAGCCAAAGCAGCCGCCATTCCGCTGCGGCCGTTACTTGTGCACGGGACACTGTGCGCTCCGGTCCATGCGTAGCCCCCAAGCCCTCACCGGTCAGCGTACAACGGCAGGAAGCTGGGGCCGTGACGTCACGGGTGGGCGGCCTCTGTGACTAACACTGTCAGTGCCGGAGGCTCCATATACAGTGCAACCGCTGTGTGTGCTAGAGGCGGATGTGGCTGTTCACAGTGTCACCAATCACATAGGTAGACTGTGGGGACATAGCCTATCGGAAGGCACACGGTAGTGTCCATATACAGAGCACAGTGTGCCCAACACTGTACATAGCGACTATGAGGAAATATTGAACTGGAAAGCACACACCATACTGTCCGTGTACAGTGCACAGTGTGCCCAACACCATACATACACACTGTGAGGAAATACTATATAGGAAAGCACACACCATACTGTCCGTGTACAGTGCACAGTGTGCCCAACACCATACATACACACTGTGAGGAAATACTATATAGGAAAGCACACACCATACTGTCCGTGTACAGTGCACAGTGTGCCCAACACCATACATAACCTGTGTAGGAAATCTATATAGGAAAGCACACGCACTACTGTCCGTGTACGGCACATTAGTGCCCAACACCAACATACCACTGTGAGGAATTACTATATATGGAAAGCACACACCCATACGTCCAGTGTACATGCACATTGTGCCAACACCATACATACACACTGTGAGGAAATCTGATATTGTCGAAAGCACACACCATACTGTCCGTGTACAGTGCTCATGCTGCCCAACACCATACATACACACTGTGAGGAATCCGTATATGGAAAGCACACACCATACTGTGCCCGTGTAAGTGCAAGGTGTGCCCAACACCAAATACATACACACTGTGGGGAATACTTATAGGAAAGGCACACACCATACTGTCCGTGTACAGTGCACAGTGTGCCCAACACCATTACATAGACACTGTGAGGAAATATTAATAGGAAAGCACACACCATACTGTCCGTGTACAGTGCACAGTGTGCCCAACACCATACATACACACTGTGAGGAAATACTATATAGGAAAGCACACACCATACTGTCCGTGTACAGTGCACAGTGTGCCCAACACCATACATACACACTGTGAGGAAATACTATATAGGAAAGCACACACCATACTGTCCGTGTACAGTGCACAGTGTGCCCAACACCATACATACACACTGTGAGGAAATACTATATAGGAAAGCACACACCATACTGTCCGTGTACAGTGCACAGTGTGCCCAACACCATACATACACACTGTGAGGAAATAGTATAGGAAAGCACACACCATACTGTCCGTGTACAGTGCACAGTGTGCCCAACACCATACATACACACTGTGAGGGAAAACTATATAGGAAAGCACACACCATACTGTCCTGTACAGTGCACAGTGTGCCAACACCATACATACACACTGTGAGGAAATACTATATAGGAAAGCACACACCATACTGTCCGTGTACAGTGCACAGTGTGCCCAACACCATACATACACACTGTGAGGAAATACTATATAGGAAAGCACACACCATACTGTCCGTGTACAGTGCACAGTGTGCCCAACACCATACATACACACTGTGAGGAAATACTATATAGGAAAGCACACACCATACTGTCCGTGTACAGTGCACAGTGTGCTCAACACCATACATACACACTGTGAGGAAATACTATATAGAAAGCACACCATACTGTCCGTGTACAGTGCACAGTGTGCCCAACACCATACATACACACTGTGAGGAAATACTATATAGGAAAGCACACACCATACTGTCCGTGTACAGTGCACAGTGTGCCCAACACCATACATACACACTGTGAGGAAATAGTGTACGGGAAAGCACACCATACTGTCCATGTACAGTGCACAGTGTGACCAACACCATACATACAGACTGGGGGGAAATAGTGTACGGGAAAGCACACCATACTGTCCATGTACAGAGCACAGTGTGACCAACACCATACATACAGACTGTGGGGAAATAGTGTACGGGAAAGCACACCAGAGCTGTGTACAGTGCACAGTGTGACCAGCACCATAAGGCAATGATGGGGGTGAATGGGATAGGGCAATGATGGGGGTGATGGGGAGAGGGCAATGATGGTGGTGATGGGGAGAAGGCAATGATGGGGGTGATGGGGAGAAGGCGATAATGGAGGTGATGGGGAGAAGGCCATGATGGAGGTGATGGGGAGAAGGCAATGATGGGGGTGATGGGGAGAAGGCAATGATGGGGGTGATGGGGAGAAGGCATTGATGGAGGTGATGGGGAGAAGACATTGATGGAAGTGATGGGGAGAAGGCATTGATGGAAGTGATGGGGAGAAGGCCATGATGGAGGTGATGGGGGGAAGGCCATGATGGTGGTGATGGGGAGAAGGCCATGATGGGGGTGATGGAGAAGGCCATGATGGGGAGAAGGCAATGATGGGAGAAGGCAATGATGGGGGTGATGGGGATAGGGCAATGATGGGGGTGATGGGGAGAGAGCAATGATGGTGGTAATGGGGAGAGGGCAATGATGGGGGTGATGGGGAGAAGGCCATAATGGGGGTGATGGGGAGAAGGCAATGATGGGGTGATGGAGAAGGCAATGATGGGGGTGATTGGGAGAAGGCACTGATAGGAAAAAAGGCAATGATAGGGTGATGGGGATAGGGAAATGATGGGGGTAATGGGGAGAGGGCAATGATGGTGGTGATGGGGAGAGGGCAATGATGGGGGTGATGGGGAGAAGGCCATGATGGTGGTGATGGGGAGAAGGCCATGATGGGGTGATGGGGAGAAGGCCATGATGGGGTGATGGAGAAGGCAATGATAGGGTGATGGGGAGAAGGCAATGATAGGTTGATGGAGAGGGTAATGATGGGGATGGTTGGGGAGGAGGAAACGATGGAAGTGGTGGAAAGGGCAATGATGGGGTGGGGGAGAAGGCAATGATGGTGGTAGTGGAAAAGGCAATGATGGGAGTGATGGGGAAGGAGGCAATGATGGGGGTGGTGAAGGGGAACGCAATGATGGAGGTGGTGGAAAGGGCAATGATGATGGTGGGGGAAAAAGCAATGATGATGGAGGTGGTGGGGGAGAATGCAATGATGGAGGTGGTGGAATGGGCAATGATGGGAGTGGTGGGGAGAGAATGATGGGGTGGTGGGGAGGAGAAAATGATGAAGGTGGTAGAATGGGCAATGATGGGGTGGCAGGGGAGAAATCAATGATAGTGGTGGAGGAAAAGGCAATGATGGAGGTGGTAAAGAGGGCAATGATGGGGTGGAGGGGAGGACAATAATGAGATGCGGGGGAAGGAGGACAATGAGGGGTGTAGGGGATTGGGATGGGAGGAAGGGGGACTTATAATGAACTTAGGAACAGGGGGAGGTGGAGGAAGACATCGCTTATTATGTCTAACAAAGTCCCTTAGTATATAGTGTACTCACTTATTATGTTTAACACAGTCCCTTAGTATATAGTGTACTCACTTATTATGTCTAACACAGTCCCTTAGTATATAGTATACTCACTAATTCTGTATAAGACCATCCTTAGTTACATAGTTTCCTCTTTTATTATGTATAACACTGCCCCTTATTATGTACCTTCCTCTTTAGTTATATATGGTGCCGTCCCTTATTATATAGCTTCCTCTGCTGATGTACAGTGCTGTCTCTTACATAGTGTATTCTCGTTAATTTTGTTATTAACAGCGCCCTCTTTTATTACATAATCCCTCTCTTTTTAGATATAAAATGACTGCAGATGGAGGAGCCGGTGACCAGACTACCAGTCCATCAGATCCTCCATTAGAAAAGAAGCTTTCCCATGCTCCATCAGCCATCATTGCATTATACAGCTAACAAGACAGGATGGTATGTAATAAAAAACAAGGCTTTATTTAATCCAATATGTAAGGGACGGTACTGTACATAACAAGAGAGGGCACTGCATAATAGGGGACGGCAATATGCATAAAAAAGGAGACTATGTAATTTACATACATGTATGTGTCTGTGGCTATATATATATAGCTTTGTCGCCATAAAAGAAAGGGGGCCCAGACACATTTCTTGCACAGGGGCCCCAAGCTGTCAGTGTCCGCCCCTGGTGCACAGTGTGCCCAACACCATACATACAGACTGTGAGGAAATAGTGTACGGGAAAGCACACCATACTGTCTGTGTACAGTGCACAGTGTGCCCAGCACCATACATACACACTGTGAGGAAATAGTGTACGGGAAAGCACACCATACTGTCCGTGTACAGTGCACAGTGTGCCCAAGGCCATACATGCAGACTGTGGGGAAATAGTGTACAGGAAAGCACACCATACTGTCCGTGTACAGTGCACAGTGTGCCCAGCACCATACATACACACTGTGGGGAAATATTATGTAGGAAAGCACACACCATACTGTCCGTGTACAGTGCACAGTGTGCCCAAGGCCATACATACACACTGTGAGGAAATAGTGTACAGGAAAGCACACCATACTGTCCGTGTACAGTGCATAGTGTGCCCAAGGCCATACATACACACTGTGAGGAAATAGTGTACAGGAAAGCACACCATACTGCCCGTGTACGGTGCATAGTGTGCCCAACACCATACATACACACTGTGGGGAAATACTATATAGGAAAGCACACACCATACTGTCCGTGTACAGTGCACAGTGTGCCCAACACCATACATACACACTGTGAGGAAATAGTGTACGGGAAAGCACACCATACTGTCCGTGTACAGTGCACAGTGTGACCAACACCATACATACACACTGTGAGGAAATAGTGTACGGGAAAGCACACCATACTGTCCATGTACAGTGCACAGTGTGACCAACACCATACATACACACTGTGAGGAAATAGTGTACGGGAAAGCACACCATACTGCCTGTGTACAGTGCACAGTGTGCCCAACACCATACATACACACTGTGAGGAAATAGTGTACAGGAAAGCACACCATACTGTCCGTGTACAGTGCACAGCGTGACAAATGCCATATATAATGCCTGTGGGGAAATAGTGAATGGAAAAGCACACGGTATTGTCCATGTACAGACTGTGCATTACTACAGCTATAGATGTCGTGTTTAGAGATGAGTGAACCTTTCAAGGTTCAGTTCGGCAAACACCCCAACATTCGCCGAACATACCCGGACCACATTGCATTCAATGGGAGGCAAAACCGAACGCATAGAACACCTTGATGGGGGCCAAAAATATCTCAAATTAGGGGCAGAAACCAGGAAAAGTGGCATCAATTGACCCAGAGTACAAATAGTATAATTGCACAGCATGGATGTATGGGACAGGACTTGGACCAGCATTTCTAGCTTAAACATTGATCAGTAACAGGTGGATGAGTGACAGGTGTAGTCCTGGTGCTTTGACAGCCCTGCCAAATTCAGGTAACACATATGAAGGACACCCAACTTGGAGTCCAAACATTTCCCAAAATTAGGGGCAGACACCAGAAAAAGTGGCATCAATTGACCCACAATATAAATTTGATAATGGCACAGCAGCAGTCAGCCATGGGCCATGCATGAGGTGTCAGGGTCTGGACCAGCATTTACAGCATTGTAAGTTTAAATTAATTTAAATTAAGATGAGGTGGGTGAGGGACCAGTGTAGGCCTGCTGTGCTGGGAGCCCTGATACCTCCTCATGCAACAGCTCAAACTGGTTTTCAGCTCAGCCACAATCAGGTGCCACAAACATCAGTTTTGTAGACTGAAAGTAAGTGCAGGCCTGCCAGACTGTGAGACCTACTGCTACAGGCAACACACATGAAGGAGACCCATATTGGAGTCTCCACATTTCAAACAAATGTTTCCACACACCACTAAAGTGGCCTCAATTTCCCCACAGTAGAAATATTATAATGGGGCTCAGACACCCCTTCCACTACAGGCAACCCACCACATGAAGACCCAACTTGGAGTCTCCATATTTCAAAAAAATATTGTCACACACCACTAAAGTAGCATCAATTTCCACAGAGTAGAAATAGTATAATTGTGCAGCATTTTGACAACTTCTATTACTGGGCAGGCTACTCGACTTCCTTTCTTTGACAGCGGTATTATTATTTATTGCTAAAGCGCCATTTATTCCATGGCACTTTACATGTGAAAAGAGGTATACATAATAAAAAACAAGTACAATAATCTTAAATAATACAAGTCACCAACTGGTACAGGAGGAGAGAGGACCCTGCCAGCGAGGGTTCACTGTTGTGAACGTTTTGGAGACGACTTCGGAGCTGAAGCTCCCTCTGGTGGTTGCTGAGGGTATTGAACCTATGTTGAACACCAAGAGTCCTATACCAGCAGATAACGAGTGGTTGTCAGGTGGTACTGACTGGCCTGATATAAGTGAGGTGACCTCCCATGATCCTCGCCGGTGATCAATTGTTCTTCCTGGTCTAGATTGGAATTCAGCTTGCTTTCCAGCTGTCTCCTGCTTGCTTTCAGATAAGTCTCTTTCAGTTTTTTTTTACTGTAGTTTGAATGCCTTGCTTTTTGCTGCATTGCTTTTTGTCTTCAGCCGGGTCCCCTTTGGGGGGCTTTAGCTGGTCTCCGTTTTTTGTATTTGTTCTTTTGCTCAGTTCTTGTAATATTTTACTGCTGGGTTTCTACGTGTCCATACCAGAGATCTGATATAGGTGGTCGAGACCGTGTGGTCTCAGTATTTTTGGATTCAGAAGTGTTGGAGTTTTTCCTAGGGTTTTTTGGGTTGCAGACAGTATTCTCTCCTTTGCTGTCATATCTAGACAGTTTTGGGCCCCAGCGTTTGCTCAATCTATTTTCTGTCTGTGTTCGTATTTTCATCCTGTCTAACCGCCATTATATGTCTGTGGGCTTCCTATTCTTTTGAGGGTCTACTCCGGGGCAGTTAGCTTTCTTCTTTCCATCTTCAGGGATATCTATCTCTCCGGCTGTGACGAGGCGTTTAGGGCACCGTAGGAACGTCCCACGGCTACTTCTAGTTGTGCGGTTAGTTTAGAGGTCTGCAACCTATTAGTTTCCAACCTCTCTGTTCAGCTGCCTATGCGGTTTTTTGCTCCTGCCTCCTCAGCTACCTAAACATAACAGCTCACAATCTACAAGGGATGGGTGAGGATACAATAGGTGATGGTAGAGCTGCTTGTGCAGCGGTATGTTGGAATGATGGTTACTGTAGGTCATAGGATTGTCGGAAGAGGTGGTTCTTTGGGTTCCTTTTGAACATTCCCATGCTAGGGAAGAGTGTGATATGTTGGGGTAGAGAGTTTCAGAGTAGAAGGGAAGCACGGGAGAAATCTAGTATTCAATTGTGGGAAAAGGACTTAAGAGGGGTGTAAAGAAGGAGATCTTGTGAGGATCAGAAGTTGCGTGTCATTAAGTACTGGGAGACTAGGTCACAGATCTATGGAGGAGACAGGTTATGGATGGTTTTGTATGCCATGGTTAGGTCAGTGCAGAGAGCCGGAAGATGGCAACGCTGAGGAGTCCGGAGAAGAGCAGCGGCCGTGAGGAGATATGACTATTTAATTATTTTTTTTTATGTTTGAAACATTATATAGGGCCTATTATATATGGAGAATCATATGGGGCCCATTTTATATGGAGCATCATAAGGGGCCATCATATACTGGAGCATCATATGGGCCATTTTATATGGAGCATCATAAGGGCCCATTATATACTGTATGGAGCATTATATCGCGGCTCATTATGTAAGGAACAATATATGGGGCTCATTATGAATGGAGCATTATATGGGCTCATTATGTATGGGCAATATATTAAGCTCATATATGTATTGGGCAATATATGGAGCCCATCATATACTGTATGGAGCATTATATGGGGCCCATTAGGTAGTAGCTTATATGGGGCTCATTATGTATGGAGCAATACACAGGGTCCATTATTTTGTAAGGAGCAATATATGGGGCTCATTATTCTGTATGGAGCACTATGTGGTGCCCATAATACTGTATCTAGGACTATACTGTCCAGTTTCTGAGCTATAGATATCACTCATGTAATGTAAGAAGTGAAATCTTTGGCATTATTCTATACCTATATTTCTCTGCCATATCTGTGCATCATGAATTGTGGCATGTGTTAAAGGGGCCCACTCAGACTCTTTTGCCCAGGGGCAGGCCCACGAAAACCTGGAGCCGGCCCTGATACTCACTCCACTTTACCACCTCCCGCATCTGCCAATCTACCACAGGGTTGTGCAGAGTTAGCCAAGGTAGTCCAAAACCACATAAGACAGCAGACCCTTTAGCACATAAAAGTCAATACCTTCTGAGTGCATGGCCCCTACCTGTAGATGTAACCCTCGGACGACTTGAGTAAAATACCCGTCTCAAGGGTGTGGACTCAATGGCTATTATGGGTATAGGTCTGGACAGTGTATGTGGCTTGAGGCCCTGGACCTGGACAAAACTAGTGTTGATCAAATTAAACACTGCTCCACTGTCCAGATAGGCAGAAATAACCGCATTATTTTTGCCTCATATGGATTTCAGCAGGTAGAAAAAATTTTCCTACCCACGGAAGAGATATCTACACCCGAGTTGCTAACCTCCCCGCAAAACTGGCTCCTTAATTTTCCTGCTGCTGTTTACAGTGAGATAGGGAATGACAAGTGCCCATGAAATGGCCCTTTTCCTACAATAAAAACACACTCCCCTTTTATGCGAACAACAGTTTGATTCACAGAACGTGTCGCCGTACCCAACTGCACGGGTTCCTCAGATGACTCAGACCAGGTTTCCCTTGGCTCTTGACCTCCGGCATATTGGGGTGTCTCATAATGTGTCTGGCAAAGACGGTGATCCACCCGTATAGCCAGAGACATGGCCACCTCAAGGGAAACTGGAGTCTCATACAGGGATAAGGCATCCTTCACCCTTACTGATAGCGCCTGACAGAACTGGCTACGGAGCATGGGGTCATTTCACTTACGTAGTGTCAGTGGACGACAATCTTCGAAACTTGGAGCAATACTCATCCGCTGGCTGGTCTCCCTGCTGAAGCTGATTAAGTGTGGACTCAGCCAGTGAGACGAGGTCGGGATCATTGTATATATGACCGAGCACCAGAAAAAAATCCTCCACCATCCGAAGCGACTGGGAGTCAGATGGGAGAGAGCATGCCCATGCTTGTGGGTCACTCTGAAGGAGAAAGATTATTATACCCAACCGGTTGCTCCTCGCTTCCTGAGTAACAAGGACGTAACCTGAAGTATAACTTACAGGCCTTCCTGAAAACAACGAACTTGTCACACCCCCAGAGAACCTGTCAGGCAAAGCGATCTTGTACTCCACTAAGTGTTGCTGGGAGTCACGGTCCCCAAACCTGATGTGTTGGGGTGCTGCAAAATGACAGTTTGTAGGTTGCTACAGTTGCCCTATCAAAGCAGTGATAGGATCCATAATGGATCAAAAAGCTAATGTCACAAATCTGTTGTCGGGTGTCCCGGGATCAGGAGTTCCTTCCTTCCCTGTCTCTAACACTAAGTGCTCCCTAGCTTGCCCTGTTCCCTGGATTACTTCTGATGGTGAAGACGCCGGGTCCACGTACCTTGTCTTAGCTCCTGAATCCGCCCTCAGTCTGTACCCTTCCCCAGTGGCATAGCAACTGTTTGTGGCGCCCGGGGCGGCAAATTTTAGGCCACGTCCCTAGCCACACCCATTTCACTGGTCACACCCATATCCATGCCCTGACCACATCCATTTAGCACTGTTGATCACACTGTTTCATAAACAATAATTATAAACACATACCTCCCAACCGTCCCGGTTTCAGCGGGACAGTCCCGATTTCAGGTCCCTGTCCCGGCCAGGAGGTTTACTTTCCGCATTAGAATCGTACATACGGACCTCCCACACATTCTGGCAGCCACACGTCACGTTCCATCGCTGACCTCATTTCCCCAGGATGTGGGGATCTCATCAGCTATACAGCGCTCCATTCAATACCAGGCTCTCACTGAGCGAGACAGGCAGGATCTGGGGATCTCATCATCTGTTGAACAGATCCCATGATGAGATCCCCACATCCGGCCTGTCCCGCTCAGTGAGAGCCGGGTATTGTATGCAGTGCTCCATACAATACCCGGCTCTCAACCCAACAGATCCCGCGGCTCAATGCGTCGCCGTTCTGAAGACTCTCCCGAGAATGAGTTACAGTACCTGCTGCTGTAAGCTGACCGCCAGAAATGAGGTCAGCGGTCATTTCCGGCGTTCAGCTGACTTACAGCACGTCACTTCCGGTGGAAGGTGACGTGTGGCTGCCAGAACGTGTGGGAGGTCCCCGGGGTTTCCGCATGTACGATTCTAATGCGGGAAAGTAAACCTCCCGGCCGGGATAGGGACCCAGCCCTACATAGATAACAGTATTTGCCCCGTCCCCACGCAGACCCATGCACATAATGGCACCCCTCCTTCCCCCCTGCAGCCCCCAAGCACACAGCTCCCGCAGTAACAGGACCCTTGTACATGCGCGGCTCCGCTCTTTGTGGCCACGTACACACACGGCTCCGCTCCGCACACCTCGCACACACAAGGCTCCGCTCCGTACACCTCGTACACATGCGGCTCCGCTCCGTACACCTCGTACACACACGGCTCCGCTCCGTACACCTCGTACACACACGGCTACGCTCCGGACACCTCGTACACACACGCGGCTCCGCTCCGTACACATGCGGCTTTGCTCTGTACACCTCGTACACACACGGCTACGCTCCGGACACCTCGTACACACGCGACTCCGCTCCGTACACACGCGGCTTTGCTCCGTACACCTCGTACACACACGGCTTTGCTCCGTACACCTCGTACACACACGGCTCCACTCCGTACACCTCGTACACACACGGCTCCGCTCCGTACACCTCGTACACACACGCGGCTCCGCTCTGGACACCTCGTACACACGCGGCTCCGCTCCGGACACCTCGTACACACACGGCTACGCTCCGTACACCTCGTACACACGCGGCTCCGCTCCGTACACCTTGTACACACACGGCTTTGCTCCGTACACCTCGTACACACACGGCTTTGCTCCGTACACCTCGTACACACACGGCTCCGCTCCGTACACCTCGTACACACGGCTCCGCTCCGTACACCTCGTACACACACGGCTCCGCTCCGTATGAGTCGCCCGCCAGGGCCGTGGGGTACTCGGCACCGAGACCGTTGATCTCTATGGGGGATGTCACGGTATCTGCAGCTCGATCCATGGCCCTGGGACTCACCTCAAAAAGGGGATATTTACAGGGGATTAAAAGGTTGTTGAATGTTCGTGACGCCACCTGTGGTGCCTGGTCAGGGTGACCAGCGCTGCTGTATAGGTCCGCTGAAGGGTTGGTATTGGGCAGCAAGGTGTTAAGCCTTCCACAGGTAAGGCTGGGTCCTTCAGGGTAGATAGAATGTAAGGGTGCAGGACGGAGGAGAATCCGATGGTAGGAGTAATAAGATGGACACACACACATAAGTCTCTTTCTGTACTTTTACTGAAGATGTTATTGCAGGCACGTCCCGGGGCGCTGTAGGGTGAAGGGTGCACCTCCAGTTCTTCCCACTGAGTAGGTGTAGGGCCTCCTTACTCCGAAAATATGTCTCTGACCTGTGTGAAACTAGGTCTGAGTTTGTCACCAACTTTACGCCCGGCTGACCCTGTGTAGGGCCTTCTCTTGAAAGAACACAGTCTAATGGTTGCGCTGACCAGACTCCTGTCTTCCTGACCCAGTTTCGTATCAGCACTTTAGGGCTCCTGCGACTTGTAGTCCCGCAGGAACTCCGGTATCTCCTACTGGTCGTGAAGATTCCAGTAAGCTCGGACCCGATGTCCGGTTGCAATGATGGGGATGAGCTGTTTAAGCTCCTCTGTCCCTCACTTTCTTTCCACTCGCCTTTCGTCCTACTCGGGCCATCATACAATCACACACTCGCAGTAGGTGGGCTGCTCCTTCTTCTTCACCGCTCTCTAAGCGTCGGCACGCTTTCTCACTGAGCTGCACTCACTTGACTCAGCTCTGACTAGGCTGGAGTGGTTTCCGTTCCACTTTTACTAGCCTCCACTCAGTTGAACTAGGCTACAAGCTGCAAACTTCAGACTTCTCAGCTAACAGCTGAACTCTCTCTTTTGAGCTCTGCTCCGTGTGCCAGACTGCACACACTCTGCACCCTCTGCGCTCACAACACTCTCAACCTCACTCTCTGAGGTAACTGCACCAACTAAACACGCGCTTCTTTGTCTTCACCCTCCTTATATATAGCTAAACAGCTCCCTCTGGTGGCTCTAGGGATGGGTGAAGGTGTGTGAATGTATATATTGGACCTCTAGTGGTGGTTACCTTCAGTGTACCCTTCTGAAGATTAGGAATCCAAGCACAGCTGGGCTCCACACGTACACCTCGTACACACACAGTTCCGCTCCGTACACCTCGCACACACACGGCTCCGCTCCGTACACCTCGTACACACAAGGCTTTGCTCCGTACACCTCATACACACACGGCTCCGCTCCATACACCTCGTACACACACGCTTCCGCTCCGTACACCTCGCACACACACGGCTCCGCTCCGTACACCTCGTACACACGTCTCCGCTCCGTACACCTCGTACACACACGGCTCCGCTCCGTACACTTCGTACACACACGACTCCGCTCCGTACACCTCGTACACACACGGCTTTGCTCCGTACACCTCATACACACACAGCTCTGCTACATCCACACTGAAAACCTCTTCTGATCCCACACATAAACTTACCATCACTCAGCACCCCATGACGACCAGCACAGCAGAGTCCTGCACACAGGGGCCTGACCATGTGACACCTAACTCCTCCCCTCCTGTGACCTCATCACAGGTCCTGCTCGCACCTTTACAGAGGACAATGGTAAATGCTGGCTGTGAGAAGTTGGAGAGCCTGGGAGGGCAGGAAGGGGTGCATGAGGGGCGTGGCGGCTTCTCTCACTTCAGAACACATAGTGTCCTGACCGTGACAGCGGGTGGGAGGGGTTAGAATCAGGACTGTTGGGAGGTATGGAATTGCTGCTGCCGCGCCGCCCCCACACACATGCCGCCTGGGGCGGACTGCCCCCCCGCCCCTCCCACTGCCCTTCCCCCACCCAGGGAAGAGGGGAGTAGTAGTAAACCGTAATATAACAACCAGACTAACAAGGTAATAAACACAAAGATAAAGGAAAATGCCAATCATACCAATATACTCACAGAAACAACAGAGGTGATCACCGGGGAGTGGAGGATGGTGTTCAACCAAAGTAGGAGAAGGAGGGGAATTAGCACATACCCAAAACCTAGCAACAGTCTCAGATAAATCCACCAAACGCTTTCTCAAACAACAACCACAAACCACCATTTCTTAACCATGCAGCACAAGCTACAGGTGCAACTCACAAAATTATAATATCATCAAAAAGTTAATTTATTTCAGTTCTTCAATACAAAAAGTGAAACTCATATTTTACTGTATATAGAGTCATTACAAACAGAGTGCTCTATTTCAAGTGTTTATTTCTGTTAATGTTGCTGATTATGGCTTACAGCCAATGAAAACCCAAAAAGTCATTATCTCAGTAAATTAGAATATTTTATAGCACCAGCTTGAAAAAATGATTTTAAAATCTGAAATGTTGGCCTACTGAAATGTATGTTCAGTAAATGCACTCAATAATTGGTCGGAGCTCCGTTTGCATCAATTACTGCATCAATGTGGCGTTGCATAGAGGCGATCAGCCTGTGGCACTGCTGAGGTGTTATGGAAGCCCAGGTTGCTTTGATAGCAGCCTTCAGCTTGTCTGCATTGTTGGGTCTGGTGTCTCTCATCTTCCTCTTGACAATACCCCATAGATTCTCTATGGGGTTAAGGTCAGGCGAGTTTGCTGGCCAATCAAACACAGTAATACTGTTGTTTTTAAATCAGGAATTGGTACTTTTGGCAGTGTGTACAGGTGCCAAATCCTGCTGGAGAATGAAATTTCCATCTCCAAAAATCTTGTCAGCAGAGGGAAGCATGAAGTGCTCTAAAATTTCCTGGTAGACAGCTGCACTGACTTTTGTCTTGATAAAACACAGTGGACCAACACTAGCAGATGACATGGCTCCCGAAACCATCATTGATTGTGGAATCAAGGTCCCAGAGTCTGGAAAGGAAGAGTGGAGAGACAGACAATCCAAGCTGCTTGAGGTCTAGTGTGAAGTTTCCATAAACACTTGAAACAGATCACTCTGTTTGTAGTGACTCTATATAATAAATGAGTTTCACTTTTTGTATTGAAGAACTGAACTAAATTAACTTTTTGATATTATAATTTTACCTGTATCTCTGGCAATGAGTACTAGACAGTGCTCAGAATATAGCTCTGGCAAAAATTAAGAGACCACTCTCAAATGTTCAATTTGTCTGATTTTTCTCTTTATAGGTATATTTTTGAGTAAAATGTAAATTGTTCTTTTATTCTATAAACTACTGACAACATGTCTCCGAATTTCCAAGCAATAAATTTTGTATTTTTTTTCTGACAAAGAAAAATGGTCACAATTAAAAAAAACCCAGTGCTTTCAGACCTCAAATAATGCAAAGAAAACAAGTTCATAATCATTTAGAAACAACAATACTAATGTTTTAACTCAGGAAGAGTTCTGAAATCAATATTTTGTGGAATAACCATGATTTTTAAAAACAGCTTTCATGCATCTTGGCATGCTTTCCACCAGTCTTTCACATTGCTTCTGGGGCAAAAATTTAAGCAGTTCTTCTTTGTTTGATGGCTTGTGACTATCCATCATCCTCTTCATTACATTCCAGAGTTTTCAATGGGGTTCAGGTCTGGACAATAGGCTTCCCATGACAGGGTTTTGATGAGGTGGTCTCTTAATTTTTCCCAGAGCTGCATATAGGAGAAGGGAGTGGCCAACAGTGAACAGCTCAGAGCCTTAACCCCTTAGTGACAGAGCCAATTTGCAGCTTAATGACCGGGCCAATTTTTACAATTCTGACCACTGTCACTTTATGAGGTTATAACTCTGGAACGCTTTAACGAATCCAGCTGATTCTGAGAATGTTTTTTCATGACATATTGTACTTCACGTTAGTGGTAAAACATTTTTTATATGACTTGCTTTTATTTATGAAAAAAAACAGAAATATGGCGAAAATTTTGAAAATTTAGCAATTTTCAAATTTAAATTTTTATGCCCTTAAATCAGAGAGATATGTCACACAAATTTCTTAATAAATAACATTTCCCACATGTCTACTTTACATCAGCACAATTTTGGGAACAAATTTTTTTTTTGTTACGAAGTTTAAAAGGGTTAAAAGTTGACCAGCGATTTCTCATTTTTACAACACCATTTTTTTTTTAGGGACCACATCACATTTGAAGTCACTTTGAGGGGTCTATATGATAGAAAATGCCCAAAAGTGACACCATTCTAAAAACTGAACCCCTCAAGGTGCTCAAAACCACATTCAAGAAGTTTATTAACCCTTTACGTGCTTCACAGGAACTGAAGCAATGTGGAAGGAAAAAATTGACATTTAACTTTTTTTGCAAAAACTTTACTTCGGAACCAATTTATTTTCACAAGTGTTAAAAGAAAAAATGAACCACAAAATTTGTTGTGCAATTTCTCCTGAATACACCAATACCCCATATGTGGGGGTAAACCACTTTTTGGGCACACGGCAGAGGTTGCAAGGGAAGGAGCGCCATTTGAATTTGCTGGATGCCATGTCGCGTTTAGAGAGCCCCTGATGTGCCTAAACAGTGGAAACCCCCCACAAATTACACCATTTTGGAAACTAGACCCCTTAACGAACTTATCTAGATGTGTGGTGAGCACTTTGAACCCCCAAGTGCTTCACAGAAGTTTATAACGTAGAGCCGTGAAAATATAAAATATTTTTTTTTCATCAAAAATGATTCTTTAGCCCGCTATTTTTTTATTTTCCCAAGGGTAACAGGAGAAATTGGACCCCAGAAGTTGTTGTGCAATTTTTCCTGAGTACGCTGATACCCCATATGTGGGGTGGAAACACTGTTTGGGCGCATGGGAGAGCTTGGAAGGGAAGGAGTGCCATTTTGTAATGCAGACTTTGATGGAATGTTCTGCGGGCGTCATGTTGTGTTTGCAGAGCCCTTGGTGTGCCTAAACAGTAGAAACCCCCTGCAAGTGACACCATTTTGGAAACTAGACCCCCCAAGGAGCTTATTTAGATGTATGGTGAGCACTTTGAACCCCGAAGTGCTTCACAGAAATTTATAAACGCAGAGCGATGAAAATAAAAAATCATTTTTTTCCTCAAAAATGTGTTTTTAGCCAGCTATTTTTTATTTTCCCAAGGATAACAGGAGAAATTAGAACCCCAAAATTGGTGTGCAATTTGTCCTGAGTACGCTGATACCCCATATGTTGGGGTAAACCACTGTTTGGGCGCACGGCAGGGCTCGGAAGGGAGGGAGCGCCATTTGACTTTTTGAACGCCACGTCGGTTTTTTTTAGACCCCCTGATGTGCCTAAATAGTGGAAACCCCTCAATTCTAGCTCCAACCCTAACCCCAACACACTCCTAACCCTAATCCCAACCCTAACCCTAATCCTAACCCTAATCCCAACCCTAATTCCAACCCTAATTCCAACCCTAACCCTAATTGTAACCCTAACCCTAATTCCAACCCTAACCCTAATTATAACCCTAACCCTAAGGCTAGGTTCATATTGCGTTTTACCAGCCCGTTCAACACATAGCGTTGACGGGCTGGTAACGGTATAGCATAACGCTGCAGGCTGCGTCTGAGGCGCCGTCACTGAATGACGGCACGTCGTGAACGCATGCCGCTTTACGGCATGCGTCACGATGCGCCCTCAAATGGGGGTGAATACCGCGGTGTAACGCCGTCCGTCTAGCAGACTGTCATAACGCAGTATAAACCCAGCCTAACCCTAAACCTAATTATAACCCTAACCCTAGCCCTTACCCTAGCCCTAACGGAAAAATGAAAATAAATACAATTTCTATATTTATTTATTTATGTCCCTAACTAAGGGGGTGATAAAGGGGGGGGGTTTATGTACTGTTTTTTTTTTATTTTGATCATTGTGATAGTTTATCACAGTGATCAAAATGTACTTTTAGAGAATGAATGAATTCATTTTTTGAATCTGCCACCAGGCAGATTCGGCGGGCGCACTGCGCATGCGCCTGCCATTTTTTTTTTTTACAGGAAGAAGAGGCCGGGAGGATCGGAGGACAGGGGGACATGGGGAACACCTACAGGTACAGGGGTGGGGATCGGGGGACCTGGGGACCCTAATTCTCACCCCTCTGATGTGCGATCACATCAGAGGGGAGAGAAATCTTTTTTTTTTTTTTTTTGCGGTCGCCGTTATACTATTATAACGGCGATCGCAACACCGGGGTGGGTAAATACCGACCCGGATCATGGTCTCTGGGGTCTCGGCTACCCCCGGCATCCAAGATCCCCGGAGAAAATTGCCCAACCCCCCGGCCATTAAAGATGGTGGCACCCACCGGAGAGGCAGGAGGGCCCTGGGGCCACAAAGGGGGGATCGGGGATCCTTTTTCTCTCACCTCTGATGTATGATCACATCAGAGGAGAAAGAAATTAAATGGCACATCAGATTTTTTTTTTTGTTGCTATCGCCTTATATTGTTAATAACGGCAATCGCAACATTGGGGTTGGTAAAAACCGACCCGATTCATGTTCTCTGGGGTCAAGAAAAATGCAACTCTCGGGGGCGCTATACACTTTTTCCACAGCGCCATTAATTAACGGCGCTGTGGTTTAAGAACCCTTAATTTCCGCCGTTAAAAGGCGTATCGGTGGTCATAAAGGGGTTAATGCAGAAGAGCTTCCAATAGCTCTCAACTGAGCAGATTAACCCCTGCACTGCTAAAAGAAACCTGTGAAGTGCTTCTAAACAGTGGAGGAGTAGGAGAAATCAGATGGTGCAGGTTTCTCGCTCCTCTCTGTCGGGCTAAATCCTTGACAATTAGCACAAATTATCTACATTCTGAAATGTGGCCTGCTGTATGGCCCTCACTATTAGCAGAAAGGATTTCTATTTGAAATGTGGCCTGGTATATGGCCCACACTATTAGCAGAAAGGATTTAGATTCTGAAATGTGGACTCATGGCTGGAATACTCTATTGGCACAAACAATTTAGATTCTGAAATGTGGCCTCGTGAATGGCCCCCACTATTAGCAGAAAGGATTTAGATTCTGAAATGTGGCTTGGTGAATGGCCCACTCTATTAGCAAAAACAATTTGGATTCTGAAATGTGGACTGGTCTCTCGCTCACACTATTAGCGCAAACGATTTCGATGTTGGAAGTTTGATTTCACATAGGATTTTATCTGACTACTTGCAGCAGCAGGAGCAGCCTCTCTGCGATGTTACACTGACAAAATGGTGCAAAAACAACATGTCCACTTTTTATATGGAGGTGGACATGTGACTTCGGCAGCCAATGACAGAAGCCCTTGTGTCTGGACGTTGTGGATGGTTTCTGTGCCCTGATTAGCTGCCGGAATTTTGACACATTAACGTAATAAAAAATAAATAAATAACAGTCTGCCCCTCCTCTGACCTCTCCCAACCACCTCCCCTCATCAAACACGTTCCCCCAGCTCATCATACAGCACCACTTTCCTAGTCAAAGTCCTAACAAAAGCATTAGTGGAAACTATCATTTACCAAACTTTTGCCGAATTTTGCCAATTTTCAGAAAAATGCTCGGAATCCGATCACGAATCCGCATGTGCGACGTTTGAGATTGGTGAAAGTTTTAAAAAAAATTTTGCTCATCTGTAGTGAGGAACACTATTGATTCAGACCACAGTAGCAAAATGGGGATAATACTTCCAGATGGAGGCCACATAGGGGTGTAATGTTACTTCATGAGGGCCACATAGGAGGACATTATTAATTTATGAGAGCCACGTAAAAAGCTGCATGGGGCCATGGCCATATAGGGGGACCTTAATATTTGGGGTGTCATGACCACAAGGGTCGGTACAGCGGACAGCACAACAAACACCAACAACGGGATGGAAAAAGGGGGAGGAAGGCACTTATAGTAGGAAAAGAGGGATGGAGCACCTCCTAACTCAGTCTGTGCCTATCCCTAAGCTCCCATAACGCCCTATGCGGGTCCTTCCCCCCGCAGCCATCACGAACCTCGTCCCTAGCTGTCACTTCACTTAACCCTGGCTAGTGCACTGGCCAGCAAGGACGCTAGCCTCACCACTGCAGATAGTACAGACACAGGGGATAGTGACAAGCACGAGACAGACAGAGAATATACATAAGTAACTTAGCTCCAGGCACCGCTGCCAAGCTCCACACCGCAGTGGACACGGAAAACAGGACCCACAGAAGTTGCCGATTCAGCGCTGACACCAGAGAGCTGCACACTCCAGGGCTGGCATGCATAGAATAACTCTATTACCAACAGTCAGCTGATGGGTCATATGACTTTTTAAAGGATGGTGGAAGTGGTCACCACCCACATCAGCTGACTAGCAATCAAAGCAGCTGCCAGCAAGGAAACTGACATTTAGCCCTTGCTGGCCTGAAAGGAGAAAAGCTACATTTAAATTATAGCGGAGCCAGAGCTGCCATGAATCCAAAGTGAATCATGACAAGGGGGCTGTAAAAGGGGCAATAATACTTCATGTCGGCCACATAGGATGGCATTATTATTGTATGGTGCCACCTATAGGGACATTATTAATGTTTGTGACCATAAAAGGGAATACAGCTAAACTGTTATTATTTCAAATAAAATTTTGAACAGCATAGACAGCTATAAATCTTTGCAAATCATTTTATTAGGGCAGTGAAAGGTTCAGCACTAGTGAGGAGCGAGTATACTCGTTACTCTGGTTTTCCCAAGCATGCTCGGGTGTCTTCCGAGTATTTGGGCGTGCCTAGATATTTAGTTTTTGTCGCCACAGAAGCATGATTTGTGGCTGCTAGACAGCCTGAATACATGTGGGGATTGCCTGTTTGTTAGGGAATCCCCACATGTATTCAGGCTATCTAGCAGCCGCAAATCATGCAGCTGCGGCGACAAAAACTATATCTCCGAGCACTCCCACATACTCGGAGGACACCCGAGCATGCTCGGGAAAACCCGAGCAACGAGTATACTTGCTCATCACTAGTCAACACCTGTGTCCCACTAACTCTGGGATATTCCTGATGCAGGAGATTGTTCTCATTAGGGCTCGCTCCCACTTGTGATTAAATCGGATGAATGCAATCCGATTAAAAATTGGATTGTATTCGGAACCAATGTTATTCTATGATTGTGTGTTCATCTGTGATTTTTTTTCCAGCTCGGATCAGATCACGATTAGTGATGAGCGAGCATGCACTCAAAATTGTGTCACTTCAGGCCTCAATTTAATTTTTTTTGCAGTGTTTTGAGACCAGTTTTCTGAAAAAAAAAATGGTTACCTACAGGCCAGATATTTTAAACTGTGGTTTGTCTGTCAAATGGATCACATTATGCGCTCAAAATTGGGCCATTTCAGGCCTCAATTTAATTTTTTACAGTGTTTTAGGCAAGTTATTGAGACCAGTTTTCTGAAAAAAAATTGTTACCTACAGGCCAAATATTTCAAACTGTGGTTTGTCATCACATGGGTCACATATAAGTTCATTCCAAATTCAGTCAATTGTAGTGAACGTGATTGCAGCTTCCGGATCACCGACTGGTGTGTGATGTCCCCACACATTGGAACTCTACAAAGCAGATGTTGGGAAAGATTTGTGAGCAGAAGAGGGCAATTGTTGACTACCAGCATCAACAAGGCCGTCGGTATTCAGTTCAGACTCCACACATAAGACCTCAGGAGTGCATATGGATGTCAGACATATGTACCATCCTCCAAAACTTTGAGGACTCCACCAAGATGGTGAGCGGTGATGATTGGGTGACAATGAGGAAGAGGAGGAGGAAGAACAGGAGCTAGTTTCATGCGCTATAGACGGTACTACTTGCACATCTGTTATACCGTCTGTTCAGTGTGGATGGCATGGTCAGTCGTCCTCTTGGTGAGGACACTGAAGTCTTGCCTGTTAGCAGTCTGCCATGCATGGCTGAGTTTATGTTACGCTGCCTTGACCGTGACCCTCGCGTTATCAAAATTTTAGGTGATAGTCATTATTGGTTGGTAACACTTCTAGACCCACGCTACTAGGAGAACTTTCTATCTCTTATTCCCAAGGCGGACAGGTCTACTAAAGTGGGGCAGTACCAGAAGGCTCCTGTTGCGGAATTATTAAAAAATTTCCCATCTGGCTGCAGAGGTCACAGTTCTTTGGAAAACCAAGGAGTACAGGCGAGAGAGACAACTCCAATCCAGCAGAGGCAGGGGACCACTGTCAAAGTTCTGGGAGAGTTTTCTTAGACCCTCCCATCGCACAGGCCCTGAGGCGCGGGGTACTCTCACAAGGAGTGCAAAGTTTGGGAAGATGCTGAGGGAATACCTTGCTGACCGTACCAACATCCTCTGTGATTCCTCTGTGCCTTATAATTATTGGGTCTCAAAGTTGGACACGTGTCATCAACTGGCTCTCTAAGCCTTGGAGGTCCTGGCCTGCCCTGCCACTAGCATTTTGTCAGAGCGGGTTTTTAGTGCCGCTGGTGGAATTATAACTGATTGGGTCAGACTTCTCTACACCACTAAATGATAGCAGCGTAACATAAACTCAAATCCAGTGTCTTTTTTTGGGAGGTCTATTTCCATGCACCTCTTCACACCTACACATGGGTATACAGCTATTTGCTGTTGTCCTCCTCCTTGTGGCAAACAGTAAGCTTCACACTGAGGAAAAAAAAATTCCTTCCCGATTCCACATACTGCAATCAGACTAGCTCCCTGGATCAACGCAATATCTAGGACACTAGTGTATATACCCTGTAATATTATACTTTTCAAGAAAGGCATTCAGTCCCTTCATAAATTTTAGTAGGGAATCACTCATTACAACATTATATGGCAAAGAGTTCCATAGTCTTACTGCTCTTACAGTAAAGAATTTGCGTCTGTGATTATGCTTAAACTTTTTTTCCTCCAGACGTAGAGGATGCACCCTTGTCCCCGTCACAGGTCTAAGAGTAAAAAGATCATTAGAAAAGTCTTTGTACTGTCCCCTCATATATTTATACATTGTAATAAGATCACCCCTAAGCCTTCGTTTTTCCAAACTAAATAATCCCAAATGTAAAAACCTGTCTTGGTATTGCAGACCCCCCAGTTCTCTAATAACCTTGGTTGTTCTTCTGTGCACCCACTACAGTTCAGCTTTGTCTTTCTTATACACCGGAGACCAGAACTGTACACAGTATTCTAAGTGTGGTCGCACTAGTGACTTGTATAGAGGTAAAATTATGTTCTCCTCGTGAGCATCTATGCCTCTTTTAATGCATCCCATTATTTTATTTGCCTTTGCAGCAGCTGCCTGACACTCGCCACTAAATGTCAGTTTGTTGTCCACCCATACACCCAGGTCTTTTTCAGTGACAGTTTTGCCCAGTGTTTTACAATTAAGCACATAATTATACATCTTGTTTGTTCTACCCAAGTGCATGATCTTACATTTATCCCCATTAACGCTCATTTGCCATTTATCAGCCCAAGCTTCTAGTTTACATAAATCCTCCTGTAATATAAAATTGTCCTCCTCTGTATTGATTACCCTGCAGCGTTTAGTGTCATCTGCAAATATTGAAATACTGCTCTGTATGACCCTTACAAGGTCATTAATAAATATGTTAAAAAGAAGCGGCCCCAATACTGACCTCTGTGGTACACCACTGCTAACCGTGACCCAGTGTGAGTGTGCTCCATTAATAACCACCCTTTTTTTCCTATTCCTGAGCCAGTTCTTAACCGACTTACACATATTTTCCCCTATCCCCATTGTTCTCATTTTATATATCAACCTTTTGTGTGGCACCATATCAAAAGCTTTTGAAAAGTCCATGTACACCACATCCACTGCATTTCCTTGGTCCAGTCCAGAACTTACCTCTTCATAAAAGCTTATCAGGTTAGTCTGACAGAAATGGTCCCTTGTAAACCCATACTGATATTGGGTCATGAGGTTATTCTGCCTCAGATACTCCAGTAAAGTATCTCTTATAAAACCATCCATGATTTTACCCACAGTAGAGGTTAAGCTCACTGGCCTATAATTTCCAGGTTCAATTTTTGTCCCCTTTTTGAATATTGGCACCACATTTGCTATACGCCAGTCCTGTGGTACAGACCCTGTTATTATGGAATCTTTAAAGATTAAAAATAATGGTCTATCTATGACTGTAATTAATTCCTGCAGTACTCGGGGTGTATCCCATCCGGGCGGGGGGATTTGTCAATTTTAGTGATTTTTAGATGCCGCCATACTTCCTGCTGTGTTAAGCAGGTGACATTTAATGGAGAAATTTTTTTTAGCACTGATCATGTTATCTGTCATGGGATTTTCTTTTGTAGCTACTGTTGAAAAAAAAGTCATTTAGCATATTGGTTTTCCTCATCCTCATCCACCATTTTACCCAGACCATTTTTTTAGTTTCTTACTATTATGTAGTTAAAGAATATTTTGGGATTATTTTTACTTTCTCTGGCAATGAGTCTCTCTGTCTCAATCTTTGCCAAAGGGCATTGGAGTGCCTCCAAATTTTTGGCAGCCCTTGCATTCACTGCATAGGCAAACACTATAGGAGACCCACTCCTTTCTAATGGGAACATTTTTTAATGAGGCCCTCCTCCACGTCTCTACCAAGACGCATTACAGAGCCTACAAATTTTTGGCAGCCCTTGCATACCAAATTCCTAATAATGGGAATATTGTTTTCATGAGGCCCTCCTGTAAATCTATTCAAAGGGGTATTGGGGTGCGTCTAAATTTGGGGCAGGTTTGCATTTACTGCATAGGCAACCAGTATGGGAGTACCAACTTCCTAATAATGGGAATATTGCTTTCAGGTGGCCCTACTATACATCTGTTTAAAGGGTTATTGGGGTGCGTCCAAATTTGGGGCAGGTCTTGCTTTCACTGCATAGGCAAACAGTATGGGAGTACCAACTTCCTAACAATGGGAACATTTTCAGGAGGTCCTCCTGTACATCTGTTCAAAGGGTTATTGGGGTGCGTCCAAATTTGGGGCAGGTCTTGCATCCACTGCATAGGCAAACACTATGGAGACCCCTCCTTTCTAATGGGAACATTTTGATATGAGGCCCTCCTCCACATCTTACCAAGGGCATTGTATTGCCTCAAATTTTTGGCAGCTCTGCATCACTATAGGCAACATAGGAGTACCAACTTCCTATTAATGGGAACATTGCTTTCAGTAAGCCCTCCTGTAACGTCTGTTCAAAGGGTTATTGGGTGCGTCAAATTTGGGGCAGGTCTTGCATTCACTGCATAGGCAAACAGTATGGAAGTACCAACTTCCTAATAATGGGAATATTGCTTTCAGGTGGCCCTACTATACATCTGTTTAAAGGGTTATTGGGGTGCGTCCAAATTTGGGGCAGGTCTTGCTTTCACTGCATAGGCAAACAGTATGGGAGTACCAACTTCCTAACAATGGGAACATTTTCAGGAGGTCCTCCTGTACATCTGTTCAAAGGGTTATTGGGGTGCGTCCAAATTTGGGGCAGGTCTTGCATCCACTGCATAGGCAAACACTATGGGAGACCCGCTCCTTTCTAATGGGAACATTTTGATATGAGGCCCTCCTCCACATCTTTACCAAGGGGCATTGTATTGCCTCAAAATTTTTGGCAGCTCTTGCATTCACTGCATAGGCAAACAGTATGGGAGTACCAACTTCCTATTAATGGGAACATTGCTTTCAGTAAGCCCTCCTGTACGTCTGTTCAAAGGGTTATTGGGTTGCGTTCAAATTTGGGGCAGGTCTTGCATTCACTGCATAGGCAAACAGTATGGAAGTACCAACTTCCTAATAATGGGAATATTGCTTTCAGGTGGCCCTACTATACATCTGTTTAAAGGGTTATTGGGGTGCGTCCAAATTTGGGGCAGGTCTTGCTTTCACTGCATAGGCAAACAGTATGGGAGTACCAACTTCCTAACAATGGGAACATTTTCAGGAGGTCCTCCTGTACATCTGTTCAAAGGGTTATTGGGGTGCGTCCAAATTTGGGGCAGGTCTTGCATCCACTGCATAGGCAAACACTATGGGAGACCCGCTCCTTTCTAATGGGAACATTTTGATATGAGGCCCTCCTCCACATCTTTACCAAGGGGCATTGTATTGCCTCAAAATTTTTGGCAGCTCTTGCATTCACTGCATAGGCAAACAGTATGGGAGTACCAACTTCCTATTAATGGGAACATTGCTTTCAGTAAGCCCTCCTGTACGTCTGTTCAAAGGGTTATTGGGTTGCGTTCAAATTTGGGGCAGGTCTTGCATTCACTGCATAGGCAAACAGTATGGGAGTACCAACTTCCTAATAATGGGAACATTGATTTCAGGAGGCCCTTCTGTAGGTCTCTTCAAAGAGGTATTGTGGTGCGTCCAAATTTTGGGCAGCCCTGCCACTCACTGCATATGCAACAACAGTATAGGAGACCCACTGTTTAATAACGGGAACAACAAAGCATAGCCGGCTGATGGCTCTCTAAGAATAGTGAGGGCCGACTGTTGGCCCTTTAAGAATAGTAAAGGCTGCCTGATGGCCCTATAAAAATAAGCTTTGTGACTTTCAGAGTTCCTCCTTCATAAATTAAACAGGATGTGTCTGATGATGTGCCATACACCACATGGCCAGATAAGGTTGTAAAATGTTAAAATGACATTTCCCAGTGAATGCATTTGTCTTGGTTGAAAGCATGGGCGTACCCACCGTGGGACAGGGGGGCAACTGCTCCCCTAGAAAAGCGATGGCGAACCTGCTCGCGTGCCAGAGAGGGCACGCAGAGTCCTTTCTGCTGGCACGCGTCATCGCCGGCCCTAACCTGCTCCGTCCTTCCTCACACGGCATTCAGCAGCATGGCTGGATGACATCATCATTCAGCTCCGCGCCGCTGTGGGCTAGTGAGAGGAAGCGCGGGAGAAGAGGAGGAAGCGCGAGAGGACTCTTCCAGTGCCAGACAGCTCAGAGCCTCAGAGCAGCGGTGAGGTATGTGGGTGTGTGTGTGTGTTGAGCGGAGAGCAGCGGTGAGGTGTGTGCAGATGGGAGTAATGGAGAAGTGTGTGTGTGTGTGATAGGAGTGATGGAGAAGGCAATTATGGGAGTGATAGGGCAACGATGGAAGTGATGGAAATGGCAATGATGGGGATGATGCGAGTGATAGATAAGGGGATGATGGGAGTGATGGAGAAGGCAGTGATGGGGATGATGGGAGTGATGGAGAAGGCAGTAGTGGGAGTGATGGAGAAGGCAGCGATGGGAGTGATGGAAAAGGCAATGATGGGAGTGATAGAGAAGGCAATAATGGGAGTGATGGAAAAGACAATGATGGGAGTGATAGTGAGGGCAACGATGGGAGTGATGGAAAACGCAATGATGGGGATGATGGGAGTGATGGAGAAGGGGATGATGGGACTGATGGAGAAGGGGATGATGGGAGTGATGGAGAAGGCAGTGATGGGGATGATGGGAGTGATGGAGAAGGCAGTGATGGGAGTGATGGAAAAGGCAGTGATGGGAGTGGTGGAAAAGGCAATGATGGAGAAGGCAGTGATGGGAGTGATGAAAAAGGCAGTGATGGGAGTGATGGAGAAGGCAGTGATGGGAGTGATGGAAAAGGCAATGATGGGAGTGATGGAGAAGGCAATAATGGGAGTGATGGAAAAGGCGATGATGGGGATGATGGGAGGGATGGAGAAGGGCATGATGGGAGGGATGGAGAAGGCAATGATGGGGATGATGGAAGTGATGGAAAAGGCAGTGATGGGAGTGATGGAAAAGGCAGTGATGGGAGTGATGGAGAAGGCAGTGATGGGAGTGATGGAGAAGGCAGTGATGGGAGTGATGGAGAGGGGGATGATGGGATGGATGGAGAAGGCAATGATGGGAGTGATGGAGAAGGCAATGATGGGAGTGATGGAAAAGGGGATGATGGGAGGGATGGAGAAGGGCATGATGGGAGGGATGGAGAAAGTAATGATGGGAGTGATGGAGGAAGGCAGTGATGGGAGTGATGGAGAAGGCAGTGATGGGAGTGATGGAAAAGGCAATGATGGGGATGATGGGAGTGATGGAAAAGGCAATGATGGGGTGGTAGGGGAGAAAGCAATGATAGGGGTGAAGGAGAAGGCAATGATGGTGGTGGGGGAGAAGGCAATGATGATGGTGATCAAAATGGCAATAATGGTGTGGTGAGGAGGAAATGATGGAGGTGGTGGAATGAGCAATTTCTACATGAAGGTGATCAGGATGGGGCACATTTCTATACGGAGGGGATCATTATGGGACAATACTACAAGAAGGGGACCATGATGGGGCACATTATTAAAAGAAGGGGACAATGAGTTGGCATATTATTACAAGAAGGGACAATGATAGGGCATATTTCAGGGTGGAATCTGCTTGCATTCCATGCTAAAATCTATCTATCTATGTATCTAAAAAGAAAAAAATTAGAGCAGCACAAAGAAGGAGTCCGGGTGCAGAGCCCCCCAGGCAAATACCAAACCTCAATGATAGAAATCCAGACAAATTGAAGGCAGCACACCGTTTGTAGTGAAAAAAAAGCTATTTAATAAGCCCAAAAAGCGACATTTTGGTCCAAACAACAGGAACCTTTCTCAAGGCTTGAGAAAGGTTCCTGTTGTTTGGACCGAAATGTCACCTTTTGGCCTTATTAAATATCTTTTTTTTTCACTACAAACGGTGTGCTGCCTCCAATTTGTCTGGATTTCTATCTATCTATCTATCTGTAAGGTTCTATGTATATATTCCTGAAACTCAGTTTGTTCGTCAGCCATTTTACTTTCTGTCTTGCTGCAGCTATCTTGCCCTCAGTCAAAATGGAGTTTCCAGCTTGCATGTTCCCGCCCTGATTCTCTCCTTTGCTTCTTAAGCAGCCACAGCTGAGCAATCAGTGCTTCAGAATCTAGCCTGCAGTGAACCTGTGACTTGACTCCTGTAAGCCTTGGACCTTGTACTCCAGCTATTCCTACTGAGGAGCTCTGAAGCACTTGTGGACTCTGAACCCTGCTCTTTGAAAGACCCACGTTTGCATGGACTTATGGTAACAGAGAAGAAGATCCTGAATCTGTATTGGAGAGTGATTGCTGAGCTTGGATTACTCTGGCCTGCTGTGTCTCCTGTTTCTGTGTCTGCAAACTGTGTGACTATTTCTGCCAACTTGTATGAAGTAATACAGGACTTTTCTATATCAAACCTGTGACTCCTGTGTTTTCATCGCACCCAAGCACAAGACGCTATATGAACTGTACTACATACATTACAAGATTCTGAAGCCAAAACGTTAGTGTCTGCTGGGTCTGGAAGGCTGTGTCTGCTGTACTGTGGATATCAGACGTCCGGTTGTACTTTCTGTGATGACAGTGGTTGTGACTTCTCACAACCATTCCAGGTGAGCAATTCCCTTAAGTTTTTTCTTTTTGCAGTGTTACCACAGGTAAACACTATTGTTTTTTTTTTTTTCCTTTCTTTTCTCTTTTTTGTCTGCTGTAACTCTGGATATCAGATGTCTGGTTGAAACTTTCTGTGATGATAGTGGTTGTGACTTCTCACAACCATTCCAGGTGAGCAGTTCCCTTAATTTTTTTTTCTCTCTGCAGTGTTGCCACAGGTGAACACTATTGTTTTTTTTCTCTCCTCTTCTTCCAGTAATCCTGTCTTAAAAGATCTGGAAAATGGAGGCCCGCATAAAGGAACTTTGCGGAGTGACTGATAATATCCTTGCAGATTTGCAGAATATAAAGACCCGTTTTACAAATCTACAGGACCTCAATAATCACAATTTGCAAGTGGTTGGACAGACTACCCAGGATTTGCGAGCCAGGATTGAGGTTCTAGAGGGGCGAGTCCAGGCTCCTGCCGTAGCCCCGAGTGCTGGGATTCCCAAGTTGCCCCCTTTTCGTTTTGGCGGTGAACGTGAGAAATTCAGGGGATTTATTAATCAATGCAATCTTTTTTTTTCTGCACATGCTTCACAATTTCCCACTGAACGATCTAAGGTGCTTACTATAATTATGTTGCTTACCAACAAGGCTTTAATGTGGGCAAACCCTCTGATTGAGACTGAGGATGATTGTTTGAATCACCTTGATGATTTTATTTCAGCCATGGGGCAGGTGTTTGATGACCCCAATCGAGGTGCAACAGCTGAAGCAGCCATGTTAGCTTTGCGCCAAGGTAAGCACTCGGTAGCTGAATATGCCTTGGATTTCAGGAGATGGGCCCTTGATACCACCTGGGACAGTTCCGCCAAAAAATCTATTTTTCGAAAGGGGTTATCTCCACTGATTAAGGATGAACTTGCTCGTGCCGACCCTCCCACTGCGTTAGGTGACTTTATTAACTACTGCATCCGTATTGATACTCGTCTGACTGAACGCAGGCAAGAGAGATGGTTCGAAAGCAATCGTACTAACCTTTTCCTACCTTCCTCTCCAGCTAAGGAACCTTTGAGTAGGATTACACGGGAACCTGAACCTGAACCCATGCAGGTAGACTCTTTACAACGACGGGTTAGTGATGCACGCAAGGAACATCGTTTTAAGGAGAATCTATGTTTCTATTGTGGTAAGTCAGGGCACTTCATTATAAACTGCCCCAGCCGTTCTGGTAAGACTACTGCAGCACTCATTCATTGTGAGTGTTGCGAAAGGGGATCTGTCAGGTCCGAGCCTCAGGCTCCAGAGAGATCTGCAGCAACAGATCTTGATTTCTCGGACTTAAACTCCGTTACCTCTGAGGACGTTGACTGTGTAAACGCTGCCATTTTTCAAGTTTCCTCAGCAGTGTCCCAGCTGAGTTGTAAGAAAAACAATTCTCATTGCTTTCTTTCCATCAAACTCTGGGTTGACTCAGCTTGGGTGTCTAGCTCTGCTATGATCGACTCAGGGGCAAGTGGAAATTTTATGGATGTCTCCTTTGCTCTGAAACAGGGAATACGTTCAGTGAAGAAGGCTACTCCAGTACAGATGGAAACTGTGGATGGCTCCCTGCTGACCTCTGGACCAGTGGATCAGGAAACAGAGCCTTTGAGGGTTCTTATGGGTAAAGATCATCAAGAGAAACTGTCCTTTATGCTTATCTCTTCTCCCCACTTTCCCATTATTCTAGGGCTACCATGGCTGCAGGCTCAGAATCCTACCATTAACTGGGAGACCAAGGAATTACACTTTCCAGAGAAACAGATGAGTCCAAAAGTTTCAGCTTGCTCTGTTCCTAAAGGAATCATGTCAGTCCCTGAACTACCAGCTGTATACCAGGACTATGTGGATTTATGTGACAAGAAGAACGCTGACCAGCTTCCTCCTCACCGTCCATATGATTGTCCAATTGAATTATTGCCTGGAGCAGAGATTCCTTTTGGTAAGATCTACCCCCTGGCGGGGCCCGAGCTAAAGGCTTTAAAGGATTACATAGATGAAAATCTAGCCAAGGGCTTCATACGCCCCTCTTCATCTCCTGCAGGTGCACCCATCTTCTTTGTAAAGAAGAAAGATGGATCTCTGAGACCATGCGTAGACTATAGGGAACTCAATAAGGTTACTATTAGAAACCGTTATCCATTGCCTTTAATCCCTGAGTTATTGGAGAGAGTGCGACATGCCAAAATTTTTTCTAAACTAGATCTTCGTGGGGCCTATAACTTAGTCCGTATTAGACCTGGGGATGAATGGAAGACTGCATTCAGGTCACGCTATGGACACTTTGAATATCTAGTTATGCCTTTTGGTCTGAGTACCGCCCCAGCCACTTTCCAACACTTGGTGAATGACATCTTCAGGGATCTCCTAGATACATTCGTGGTAATTTATTTGGATGATATTCTAATTTTTTCTAACTCCACAGAGGAACATCATGGACATGTGAGAATGGTCTTGGAACGTCTAAGACAAAATCATCTTTACATCAAACTTGAAAAGTGTGAATTCCATAGGACCGAAATTCAATTTCTGGGGTATGTACTGTCTACACAAGGAATTAGTATGGATGGAAGCAAAACCCAAGCCATCAAGGATTGGCCAAGTCCTAGAAATGTGAAGGAGGTACAGCGCTTCATCGGGTTTGCCAACTTCTATAGACGTTTCATTAGAAATTTCTCTGAGGTAGTGTCACCTATCACTCAACTTACCCGGAAAGAGTCTAGGTTTTCCTGGACTCCCCAAGCCCAGGAAGCATTTTCCTGTCTAAAAGATAAATTTACCACTGCACCTATCCTAGTACATCCCAACCCCGAGCTTGCCTTCATAATAGAGGTGGATGCTTCAGACTGTGCCGTTGGAGCTATACTCTCTCAGAGAACAGGTGAGAAGAATGTCTTGCATCCCTGTGCCTTCTTTTCCCAGCAGTTGTCTTCGGCTGTGAGGAACTACGATGTGGGCAATAGAGAGTTGTTGGCCATTATTGCCGCCTTCAAAGAATGGAGACACCTTCTTCAGGAGCTGCACAGCAAATAGTCGTCCTGACAGACCATCGTAACCTTGAGTTTATCAGGTCGGCTAAGTGCCTGACTCCTCGCCAGGCTCGCTGGAATCTTTTCTTAAACCAATTTAATTTTATCATCTCTTATAGACCAGGATCGCGCAATGGAAAGGCTGATGCACTCTCTAGGATTTACTCAGCAGAGACACGTCCAATTACTCCTCCTAAGACTATTCTTCCTGACTCTAGATTCCTAGGAGTAATTCATAATCAAGACCTACTTAAGGACATCAAGGAAGCATACCATGCGGATTCCTTTTTGGCACAACCCCCAAGGGACGTAAGTCTTGTCTTTAAGAATGGTGTGTGGATTCAGGGACAACGTCTGTATATTCCTGAAACAGTCAGATTAAGAGTATTGCAACTCATTCACGATTCCAAGATAGCTGGGCATAGAGGAATTCTAAAGACACAGGAATTTCTTTCTCGTTTCTTTTGGTGGCCCACTTGCAGGAAGGATGTTTTGAATTATGTCACTTCATGTGAGGTCTGTGCAAGATGCAAAACACCTCGCTCCTCACCAACTGGTCTGTTACAGCCTCTTCCCACCCCGTCCCGCCCGTGGGGATCCATTTCTATGGACTTCATTGTAGAGTTACCAACCTCTCAGGGGAAGAACACCATTCTAGTGGTGGTTGACCGTCTAACAAAGGCAGCTCATTTTATCCCTTGTGTCGGCTTACCCACTGCAAAACAGACATCAGATTTGATGATTAAAGATGTGTTTCGCTTACATGGAGTACCGGATGAGGTTATTTCGGATCGAGGGGTGCAATTTACTTCTAGGTTTTGGCAAAATTTCTGTGCAGCATTGGACATTAAAGTAAACCTTTCTTCTGCTTTTCATCCCCAGACTAATGGACAGACCGAACGAACCAATCAAACCCTGGAGCAGTATCTCCGCTGCTTTATCTGCCACCTACAGGATGATTGGGTGGATCTACTTCCATTAGCTGAGTTCTCGTATAACAACTCTCAGAGTGCCTCCACTAAACAGTCTCCTTTTTACTCTAATCTAGGTTATCATCCTAACATTCTACCACGATTTCCCATAGAAACGCCTTTACCAGCAGTGGCTGAAAGAATCACGTCTTTACAGAAGAATATGGATCTTCTAAAGGAAAATCTGGAATCGGCTCAAGAAAGGTACAAGAAAGCAGCAGATAAATTTCGTAAACCTGCACCAGCTTTCAAGGTAGGAGACTTGGTCTGGCTGTCAACCAGAAATCTTAAGTTAAGGATTCCATCGTCTAAGTTGGGACATAAGTACATTGGACCCTATAAAATCAATAAAATTATAAGTGCCGTTGCTTGTCGTCTTCAACTGCCCAGAACTATGAGAATCCACCCTGTCTTTCATGTATCCCTACTAAAGGCTGCGACACCCAATACGTTTCCTGGACGTTCCTCTCCTTGCCCTGACCCAGTGCTAGTCGATGGTCAGGAAGAATTTGTGGTGGAAAGGATTTTAGATTCCAGGTTGTATAGAAATCAGTTACAATATCTGATTAAATGGCAGGGCTACCCAGTGGAGGACAACTCATGGGAACCGGTCAATAACGTTAATGCTCCTCGCTTGCTCCGTCAGTTTCATCAGAGGTACCCACACAAGCCTGGTCTGAGGTCATCCGGAGGTTGTCCTTAAGGGGGGAGTAATGTAAGGTTCTATGTATATATTCCTGAAACTCAGTTTGTTCGTCAGCCATTTTACTTTCTGTCTTGCTGCAGCTATCTTGCCCTCAGTCAAAATGGAGTTTCCAGCTTGCATGTTCCCGCCCTGATTCTCTCCTTTGCTTCTTAAGCAGCCACAGCTGAGCAATCAGTGCTTCAGAATCTAGCCTGCAGTGAACCTGTGACTTGACTCCTGTAAGCCTTGGACCTTGTACTCCAGCTATTCCTACTGAGGAGCTCTGAAGCACTTGTGGACTCTGAACCCTGCTCTTTGAAAGACCCACGTTTGCATGGACTTACGGTAACAGAGAAGAAGATCCTGAATCTGTATTGGAGAGTGATTGCTGAGCTTGGATTACTCTGGCCTGCTGTGTCTCCTGTTTCTGTGTCTGCAAACTGTGTGACTATTTCTGCCAACTTGTATGAAGTAATACAGGACTTTTCTATATCAAACCTGTGACTCCTGTGTTTTCATCGCACCCAAGCACAAGACGCTATATGAACTGTACTACATACATTACACTATCTATCTATCTATCTATCTATCTATCTATCTATCTATCTATCTATCTAATATTCCTTTTTTTTTACCTTACAGATCAATCCAATTGCTGTGTCTGGAAAGGGTAGTGTTGAGTGGCTCAGTGTCAGTGTGTGATAAGCACAAATGAGCTTGAAGCCCCCCTGCTGAACAGAAGAGAAGACTGCAAAGGTAAGCTTAAAATCAATGAATTGTTTACATAATAGGATTGATCATGGTGGTATTTCCCCTTGTATGTGATATTATTGGTCTTGGTATAGGGGATTGTGTTGTGTATGGTTGTCATTTGTTCATTTTCGTTTCATTTCATTCACCTTTTTCATTCTAAAATTTTACAACCTGAACGACCATGGCTTGCCCCCCCCCCCCTAGTTTTGATCCTGGGTACGCCCATGGTTGAAAGCAATGCTAAAGTTGAAAAACGTATCAAAAACGCTACGTGTGAACATAGCCCAAGGTGTGGAGGAGCATTTTTGTTTTTGGTTATTTATTTTGCCTTATATACCAGTCATTACCCTGGATAGGATGTTCCTTAACATTTCCCAGGAAAATCCATTTTGGTATTGTTTTTGTATGTTTTATTGTGAGTCTGTAAAAGTGGCGTAAGACTGACAACATTGTTCACAGCAGTAACATGGGAGACAGAAATGCTTCCAGGGGTCTTCCCCATGCTGTTCCAATGTAATTTGAGCACTGTTCCCACCGATTTCAGCAATTTTTAGTCCATCTGCAGACCGCTGGGGGGGGGGGGGGCTGCCAGAATTATGCTCGAGTTTACCATAGACTTACAGTACAGACCAAAAGTTTGGACACACCTTCTCATTCAAAGATTTTTCTGTATTTTCATGACTATGAAAATTGTACATTCACACTGAAGGATCAAAACTGTGAATTAACACATGTGGAATTATATACTTAACAAAAAAGTGTGAAACAACTGAAAATATGTCTTATATTCTAGGTTCTTCAAAGTAGCCACCTTTTGCTTTGATTACTGCTTTGCACACTGTTGGCATACTCTTGATGAGCTTCAAGAGGTAGTCACCGGAAATGTTTTTCACTTGACGGTGTGCCCTGTCAGGTTTAATAAGTGTGATTTCTTGCCTTAGAAATGGGGTTGGGACCAAAGATCTCAAATTTTGACTCATCAGACCAAAGCACAGATTTCCACTGGTCTAATGTCCATTCCTTGTGTTCTTTAGCCCAAACAAGTCTCTTCTGCTTGTTGCCTGTCTTTAGCAGTGGTTTCCTAGCAGCTATTTTACCATGAAGGCCTGCTGCACAAAGTCTTCTCTTAACAGTTGTTGTAGAGATGTGTCTGCTGCTAGAGTTCTGTGTGGCATTGACCTGGTCTCTAATCTGCGATTTCTGAGGCTGGTGACTCGGATAAACGTATCCTCAGAAGCAGAGGTGACTCTTGGTCTTCCTTTCCTGGGGCGGTCCTCATGTGAGCCAGTTTCTTTGTAAATCTTGATGGTTTTTGCAACTGCACTTGGGGACACTTTCAAAGTTTCCTGTTATGATTTGGTAGCCGAGGAGGACGGCAGCAAAAATAGACCAGGCAACCAGACACCAGAGAGGTTGGTAACTAGCGGATTTCAGACCCCTAAACTGACAGCACAACTAGAAGCAGCCTTGGGACATGCCTACGGTACCATAGACGCCTCGACACAGCCGGAGAGCTAACTAAGCCTAAAGAGAGAGAGGGGAAGCCTAACTGCCCCGGAATAGAGCCCCAAAGGAATAGGAAGCCCCCAAACATATATTGGTGGTGAGACAAGATGAAATACAAACACAGGCAGAAAACAGAGTAAGCAAATGCTGGGGCCCAAACTGTCTCGATAGAACAGGACTGGAAAGAATACTGTTTGCAATCCAGCAAAAACTCTAAGAAAAATTCCAACACGTCTGATATACAAAAATACTGAGACCACACGATCTCTCCCCTGCTAGATCAGAACTCTGGTGTGAACAGGTAGTAAAACAGCAGATACTGAAATAATGGACTGAAAACAAATAAACAGTGGCAAATGGGAAACAGAGTCCAGCGCAGGCCCCAGCCGGGAACCTGGCTGACCTCACACCAGAAGGGTAGAAAACAAAAGGAAAACAAATGCCAAAGAAACAAGCAGCAAATAACTTATCTGAAAGTTGCAGGACAAAGCAGGAAGCAAGCTGACTTCCAAATGGGACCAGGAAGAAACAAATCAGGATCATGGGAAGGTTGCTCACTTATATCTCCCCAGTCAGTGAGACCTGATTGCCAATCATTGACCCGACCTGATAGACCTCTGTTAGCCAAAGCAGTTTCATTACTATCAGCAGCCACCAGGGGGAGCCCACACTCAGAAGTCAGATCCAGAGCATTCACAACAGTACCCACCCCTTGAGGAAGGGTCACCGAACCCTCACCTGCGCCACCAGGCCGATCAAGATGAGCCCGGTGAAAGGCGCGAACCAATCTCTGAGCATGAATGTCAGAAGTAAACACCCAAGAATTATCCTCCTGACCATAACCTTTCCACTTGACCAAGTACTGGAGTCTTCGTTTAGCCAGATGAGAATCCAATATCTTCTCCACTTCATACTCCAGATTGCCCTTAACCTAAACAGGCTCAGGGGGCGTAGCCATAGGAACTACTGGCTCAACAAACCTTTTCAATAAAGAATTATGGAAGACGTTGTGAATCTTAAAAGACCCTGGAGGAGCCAAACGGAAAGAAACGGGATTAAGGATTTCCAAAATCTTGTAAGGTCCAATGAACCTTGGCTTAAATTTTGGAGACGCAACCTTCATAGGGATATTTTTTGAGGACAACCAAACCATGTCACCTACTTTAAACCGGGGACCATCAGTCCTATGCCGGTTGGCAAACCGTTGGGCCCTCTCCTGAGAGAGAGACAACTTATCCACTACTTGATCCCAAATCTGCTGCATTCTCTCTACCATAGAGTCAACACCCGGACAGACAAGCCTCCACCTGCCCCGAAGAAAACCGAGGATGAAACCCGAAATTGCAGAAAAAAGGGGACATCAAAGTGGCAGAAATAGCCCTATTATTTAGAGCGAATTCAGCCGAGGGCAAAAAAGAGACCCAGTCATCTTGATCAGCAGACACAAAACATCTCAAATAAGTTTCCAAAGTCTGGTTTGTTCTCTCAGTCTGCCCATTGGTCTGAGGGTGAAACGAAGAGGAGAAGGACAACTGAATTTCCAGCTTAGAATAAAAGGCTCTCCAAAATCTGGAAACAAATTGGACTCCTCTGTCAGACACAATGTTCTCTGGAATGCCGTGCAAACGAACCAACTGCTGAAAAAACAAGGGTACCAACTCAGAAGAGGATGGCAACTTTGGCAGTGTCACAAGATGGACCATCTTGGAAAATCTATCACAGATCACCCAGAAAACAGTCATTCTGTGAGAGACAGGGAGGTCAGAAATAAAATCCATAGAGATATGGGTCCATGGCCTCCTGGGCACAGGCAGTGGCATTAACAATCCACTAGAGCGAGAGCAGGGTTTGGACCGAGAACAAGTCCCACAGGACTGCACAAAATTCCTGACATCTCAAGAGAAAGTAGGCCACTGTTGTGAATGGGTTTGAGATGAGTTCTGAGCAGAGGCTCCCTCTGGTGGTTACAAGCGGTACTAGTGAGGATTGGGAATCAGGTGTTACTGATTGGTCTTATTTAAGGGAATCATTTTCCCATCAGGGTTGCCGGTGATCAATTGTTCTGGTCTGAATCCTTCTTTCCAGTTTCCCTTGTAGCCTGCTGTGTCGTGTCTGCATCTCCTGCTATCAGATAAGACAATTTCTTATTGTGTGTTTTTGCTATATTTTTGCATTTTGTCCTGCACTTCTGTGGGGCCTTCTGGGTCCCCTCCGGGGGCTTTTGCCCTCTCAGTTTGGTCCAGCCACTGTGTTTTGTACTTTTGCTTTTTGCAGTTTTTTCAGTGGCTGCTGTTTTTGTTACACCAGAGAACTAATTTAGGTGGTAGAGGTCGTGTGATCTCAGGTGATTTTGAAATTAGTAAGTTGGTGTTTTTCAGGGTTTTCTGGGATTGCAGTAAGTACCCTTCCTATCCTTTTCTATTTAGATAGTTTGGGCCCCAGCGTTTGCTCATACTATTTTCTTTCTGTGTCAGTATTTCCTCTTGTCTAACCGCCATTACATGTTTGGGGGCTTTCTATTATCTTTGGGGTTCTGCTCCGGGGCAGATAGCTTTCCTGTTTCTGTCTTTAGGTGTAGTTAGTTTCTCAGGCTGTGACGAGGCGTCTAGGACCATCGTAGGAACGCTCCACGGCTGCCTCTAGTTGCGGTGGTTAGTCAGGGTACTGCAATCTCATAGATTCCAACTGCTCTGGTGTATTTCCTTTTTTACCTGCACTCCTCAGCTACCGTAACATAACAGTATCACCGGCCCTAAAAATTGTATGGTACTCACAGAAGGGAAAAAATATTTTGAAGGAAGAAAAGTTGTCAGAGATATTTTTCTGTTTGTTGCATTTTTTTTTTTTCCCTCTGTATCTCTGGGTGCTGGGGAGGATCTTTTCTCCCAATGGAGTTTGCACAGTTGTCTGGCCGTGTGGATCAGCTTGCCACTGAGGTTCAGAGTATTGCTGCATATCTTGCTAGGTTGCCTGTTGTGGAACCTAGGATTCCCATGCCAGATTTGTTTTCAGGGGATCGAGCTAAGTTTCAGAATTTCAAAAATAATTGTAAATTGTTTTTTGCCTTAAAATCTAAGTCCTCAGGAAACGCAGCGCAGCAGGTTCAAATTATCATCTCTCTCCTGCGCGGCGATCCTCAGGATTGGGCTTTTTCCCTCACACCTGGGGATCCTGTTTTGAGTGATGTTGATGCATTTTTTCAGGCTTTGGGGTTATTGTACGATGAGCCTAATGTCACTGATCAAGCTGAAAAAGCCTTGTTGGCATTAAATCAGGGGCTTGATGACGCTGAGTTATACTGTCAGAGATTCCGTAGGTGGGCAGTCCTGACCAAATGGAATGACGACGCTTTGGCGGCCCTTTTCCGGAAGGGTCTGTCGGATAATGTAAAGGATGTTATGGTGGGATTCCCTGTCCCCTCTGGTCTCAATGATTCTATGTCATTAGCGATTCAAATTGACAGACGTTTGCGTGAGCGGAGAAGTATGCGTGGAGTGGTGTTGCCTTGTGAGCCAGCTGCTGAGCCCATGCAGTGTGATGGAGTGGTGTCTGGGGCACAGCGTCATGAGTTTCGAAAGCGCAATGGGTTATGTTTCTACTGTGGTGATGCCTCTCATGCTATTTCAGTCTGCCCTAAGCGGGGAAGACGTTTTGCACGCTCAGTTGTCTTGGGTAGTGTTCAGACTAAGTTTTTATTAACTGTCACTCTGATATGCTCTCTGTCCTCATTTTCTGCTCAGGCTTTCGTTGATTCTGGAGCAGCTATTAACCTGATGGATTATGATTTTGCTAAACGTTGTGGATTTCCCTTGATACCCCTACAGAAGTCTATTCCCCTACTGGGGATCGATTCTACCCCTTTGGCTGAGAATAAACCCCAGTTTTCTACTCAGGTGATAATGAGGGTTGAACCTGATCACCAGGAGTGCTGCAAATTTTTGGTTCTATATAATCTGCATGACATTATCGTGCTGGGTTTCCCTTGGTTACAGTCTCATAATCCTGTTTTGGATTGGAAATCTGTGTCTGTAACCAGTTGGGGCTGCCAATGTGTTAATACCAACACTCCTGTTTTTTCTGCCTCCCCCCAGGCTGAGGATGTTCCTGACTTTTTGTTTGATTTTTCTGATGTGTTTAGCGAAAGTAAATCTGCATCCTTACCTCCCCATAGGAGCTATGACTGCGCTATTGAATTAGTGCCAGGTAGTAAATTCCCTAAGGGTCGCCTTTTTAACTTGTCTGTACCTGAACATGACGCTATGCGGTCTTATATCAAGGAATCATTGGAGAAGGGTCATATCAGACCATCCTCTTCACCCTTAGGTGCCGGTTTTTTCTTTGTGGCCAAAAAGATGGTTCATTAAGGCCGTGTATTGATTATCGTCTCTTGAACAATATTACTGTGAAATATCAATACCCGTTACCCTTGATTTCTGACCTGTTTTCCAGGGTGAAAAACGCTACTTGGTTTACCAAGCTTGACCTCAGGGGGGCGTATAACCTTATTCGCATTAAGCACGGGGATGAATGGAAGACGGCATTTAACACCCCTGAAGGGCATTTTGAGTACCTTGTGATGCCCTTTGGGCTCACTAATGCTCCTTCCGTCTTCCAGTCCTTCATGAATGACATTTTCAGGGATTTTGTGGACAAGTTTCTGATTGTTTATTTGGATGATATCTTGATTTTTTCTAATGACTGGGACTCTCATGTGAAACATGTTCGAACTGTATTCCAGATTTTGAGAGAGAATGCTCTGTATGTGAAGGGATCAAAGTGTCTTTTTGGCGTACAGAAGATCTCATTTCTGGGATTCATTTTGTCCCCATCTGTTATTGAAATGGACCCGGTCAAGGTTCAGGCCATCTGTGATTGGGTCCAACCTACTTCATTAAAGGCTCTTCAGAGATTTTTGGGTTTTGCCAATTTTTATCGTAAATTTATTGGTAATTTCTCTGTTATTGTTAAACCATTAACTGATTTGACCAGAAAGGGTTCTGATGTGGTGAATTGGCCTCCTGAGGCAGTCTCTGCGTTTCAGGAACTTAAGCAGAGATTCACTTCTGCTCCTGTTCTACGGCAGCCTGATGTTTCTCTGCCATTTCAGGTGGAGGTTGATGCCTCTGAAATTGGGGCAGGTGCCGTTTTGTCCCAAAAAGATCCAGAGACCTCTAAAAGTAACCCTTGTGCCTTTTCTCTCGAAAATTTTCTCCTACTGAACGTAATTATGACGTGGGTAATCGGGAGTTATTGGCCATGAAGTGGGCTTTTGAAGAGTGGAGACATTGGCTGGAGGGAGCCAAACATCAGGTGGTGGTCCTTACGGACCATAAGAATCTGGTCTATCTGGAATCTGCCAAGCGACTCAATCCTAGACAGGCCAGGTGGGCCTTGTTTTTCACACGTTTTAATTTTGTGGTTTCCTTTCTTCCTGGCACTAAGAATGTTAAGGCGGATGCCCTCTCGAGGAGTTTCCTTGCGGACTCTCCTGAGCTATCTGATCCCTCTGTTATTTTGAAGGAGGGTGTAGTTCTTTCCGCCATCTCGCCTAATTTGAGACTTGCTCTGGAGGGGTGTCAGGAGGATAGGCCCGAGCGCTGCCCTGTTGGAAAATTGTTTGTCCCGGACCAATGGAAAAAGAGTGTGATGTCTGAGATTCATTGTTCCGCATTGGCTGGGCATCCCGGAATTTTTGGTACCAGAGACTTGGTTAGTCGGTCCTTTTGGTGGCCTACCTTGTCTCGCGATGTCAGGGAATTTGTGCAGTCCTGCGGGACTTGCTCTCGCTCCAAGCCTTGCTCTCGCTCTAGTGGTTTGTTGATGCCATTGCCTGTGCCCAAGAGACCATGGACCCATATCTCTATGGATTTCATTTCCGATCTTCCTGTTTCTCAGAGAATGACCACCATCTGGGTAATTTGTGATAGGTTTTCCAAAATGATACATCTTGTGCCATTACCTAAGTTGCCTTCCTCCTCTGAATTGGTGCCGTTGTTCCTTCAGCACGTGGTTCGTTTACACGGCATTCCTGAGAACATTGTGTCTGACAGAGGAGTCCAGTTTGTTTCCAGATTTTGGAGGACTTTTTGTTCTAAACTGGGTGTTCAATTGTCTTTCTCCTCGGCATTTCATCCTCAGACCAATGGTCAAACTGAGAGAACAAACCAGACATTGGAGACTTATCTAAGATGCTTTGTGTCTGCTGATCAGGATGACTGGGTCTCTTTTTTGCCTTTGGCTGAGTTTGCTCTTAATAATAGGGCTAGCTCTGCCACTTTGATGTCTCCGTTTTTCTGTAATTCTGGGTTTCACCCTCGATTTTCTTCAGGACAGACGGAGGCTTCTGTCTGTCCAGGTGTTGACTCTGTTGTTGAGCGTATGCAGCAGATTTGGGACCAGGTAGTGGAGAGGTTGTCCCTCTCTCAGGAGAAGGCCCAGCGGTTTGCTAACCGGCATAGGACTTATGGTCCTCGGTTTAAAGTGGGGACTTGGTCTGGTTGTCCTCAAAGAATATTCCTATGAGAGTAGCATCTCCTAAATTTAAGCCTAGGTTCATTGGACCTTATAAGATCATGGAGATTATTAATCCTGTTTCTTTTCGTTTGCTTCTTCCAGGGACATTTAAGATCCATAACGTGTTCCACAAGTCCTTGTTGAAGAGGTTTGTTGAGCCAGTGGTTCCTGCTGCTGTGCCTCCTGACCCTGTTTTGGTTGAGGGCAATCTGGAGTATGTGGTTGAGAAAATATTGGATTCTCGTTTTTCTAGACGAAGACTCCAGTATTTGGTTAAATGGAGAGGTTATGGTCAGGAAGATAATTCTTGGGTGTTTGCTTCGGACATCCATGCTAGGAGACTTATCCGTGCGTATCATAGAACTCATCCTGACCGACCTGGTTGCTCAAATGAGGGTTCGGTGACCCCTCCTCAAGGGGGGGTACTGTTGTGAATGGGTTTGAGATGAGTTCTGAGCAGAGGCTCCCTCTGGTGGTTACAAGCGGTACTAGTGAGGATTGGGAATCAGGTGTTACTGATTGGTCTTATTTAAGGGAATCATTTTCCCATCAGGGTTGCCGGTGATCAATTGTTCTGGTCTGAATCCTTCTTTCCAGTTTCCCTTGTAGCCTGCTGTGTCGTGTCTGCATCTCCTGCTATCAGATAAGACAATTTCTTATTGTGTGTTTTTGCTATATTTTGCATTTTGTCCTGCACTTCTGTGGGGGCCTTCTGGGTCCCCTCCGGGGGCTTTTGCCCTCTCAGTTTGGTCCAGCCACTGTGTTTTGTACTTTTGCTTTTTGCAGTTTTTTCAGTGGCTGCTGTTTTTGTTACACCAGAGAACTAATTTAGGTGGTAGAGGTCGTGTGATCTCAGGTGATTTTGAAATTAGTAAGTTGGTGTTTTTCAGGGTTTTCTGGGATTGCAGTAAGTACCCTTCCTATCCTTTTCTATTTAGATAGTTTGGGCCCCAGCGTTTGCTCATACTATTTTCTTTCTGTGTCAGTATTTCCTCTTGTCTAACCGCCATTACATGTTTGGGGGCTTTCTATTATCTTTGGGGTTCTGCTCCGGGCAGATAGCTTTCCTGTTTCTGTCTTTAGGTGTAGTTAGTTTCTCAGGCTGTGACGAGGCGTCTAGGACCATCGTAGGAACGCTCCACGGCTGCCTCTAGTTGCGGTGGTTAGTCAGGGTACTGCAATCTCATAGATTCCAACTGCTCTGGTGTATTTCCTTTTTACCTGCACTCCTCAGCTACCGTAACATAACAGGCCACCAAAAGGACCGACTCACCAAATCTCTGGTACCAAAAATACCGGGATGACCAGCCACCGCGGAGCAATGAATTTCAGACATTACTTTCTTCCTCCATTGGTCGGGGACATACAATTTCACCACAGGGCATCGTTCAGGTTTATCCCTCTGAAATTCCTCCAGGGCCCGTCTCAAAATGGATGAGATAGCGGAAAGAACCACACCCTCATTTACAATGGCAGTAGGCTCAGTCACTTCAAGAGAATCCGCACAGAAACTCCTAGAGAGGGCATTCGCCTTAACATTCTTAGTGCCCGGAAGAAAGGAGACCACAAAATTAAAATGCGTGAAAAACAAACGCCCACCTGGCCTGTCTGGGATTCAATCACTTGGCTGATTCGAGATAGATCAAGTTCTTGTGGTCAGTGAGGACCACAACTTGATGTTTGGCTCCCTCCAACCAATGTTTCCACTCTTCAAACACCCATTTCATAGCCAATAATTCCCGATTCCCCACATCATAATTACGTTCAGTTGGGGAAAATTTTTGAGAGAAGAAGGCACAAGGGTTACTCTTAGAGGTTACAGGATCCCTTTGGGACAAAACGGCTCCTGCACCAATCTCAGAAGCATCTATCTCCACCTGAAATGGTAGAGAAACATCAGAACAGGAGCATAAGTGAATCTCCGCTTAAGCTCCTGAAACGCCGAAACTGCCTCTGGAGACCAATTCACTACATAAGAACCCTTTTTGGTCAAATCCATCAGTGGTTTCACAATACCAGAGAAATTACTTATAAATTTACGGCAAAAAATAACAAAACCCAAAAATCTCTGAAGAGCCTTCATAAATGGCATGAACCTTGACCGGGTCCATTTCAATAGTGGACGGAGACAAAATGAATCCCAAAAACGAAACCTTCTGTACGCCAAAGAGACATTTTGATCCCTTAACATACAAAGCATTTTCTCTCAAAATCTGGAATACCATCCGAACATGTTCCACATGAGAATCCCAGTCATTGGAAAAAATCAAAATATCGTCCAAATAAACGATCAGAAACTTATCCACAAAATCTCGCAAAATATCGTTCATGAAAGATTGGAAGACGGAAGGGGCATTAGTGAGCCCAAAAGGCATCTGTTACGTTTCGGTAGCTGAGGAGAAATTGCAAAAATAGCAAAAGTAGTAATACACCAGAGAGGCTGGAAACTATTGGATTGCAGTACCCTAAACTAACCGCCACACTAGAAGTAGTCGTGGAGCGTACCTACGGTGATCCTAGACGCCTCGTCACAGCCGGAGAGATAACTACACCTAAAGGCAGAAAGATGAAAGCTATCTGCCCTGGAGCAGATCCCCCAAAGAAATAGGAAGCCCCCAAACATGTAATGACGGTTAGACAAGAAGAAAATACGGACACAGACGGAAAATAGAATTAATAAACGATGGGGCCCAATCTGCCTAGATAGAAAAGTATAGGAAAGAATTCTGACTGCAACCCAAAAAAAAACCCTGACAAAAATACCAACACTTCTGATTAACAAAAAAACCTGAGATCACACGATCTCTACCACCTAAATCAGATCTCTGGTGTTACACACAGCAATTCAGCAAAAAAAAGTGACAAAGGAACAGAGCAAAAGTGCAAATAGAAAATGAGCACAATTGCAGCGCCAGACCCAAAAGGGGACCAGGCTGAAGTCCCCTGCAAGCAGCAAAACAGGCAAGGAAAATCCAACCAGAGGAAAAAAAAAACAGCAAATCCCTTATCTGAAAGAGAGCAGGAATGCAAGCTGTGCTCCAAGCAAAACCAGGAAGAACAATTGATTACCAGCAAGGCTGAAGGGAGTTCAGGTCACTTATATCAGACCATTCAGAGCCAGCTGAAGGCCATTCAGCAATTAGTTCATTACCCTCAGCAACCACCGGAGGGAGCTCCAGCTCAGAAGTCGCCTCCAGAGTATTCACAACAGGCATCACTAGGTACTCAAAATGCCCCTCAGGGGTGTTAAACACCGTCTTCCATTCATCACCGTGCTTAATGCGAATAAAATTATACGCCCCCCTAAGATCAAGCTTGGTAAACCAACTAGTTCCATTCACTCTGGAGAATAAATCGGAAATCAGGGGTAAAGGATACTGATATTTAACAGTGATCTTATTTAGGAGACGATAGTCAATACATGGCCTCGATGAACCATCCTTCTTGGCCACAAAGAAAAAGCTGGCACCTAAAGGTGAAGAGGACGGTCTAATATGGCCTTTCTCCAATGACTCTTTGATATAAGATCGCATAGCATCATGCTCCAGTACAGACAAATTGAAGAGCCGACCCTTGGGAAATTTACAACCGGGCACTAACTCAATCGTGCAATCATAACTCCTGTGAGGAGGCAAGGACGCAGACTTACTCTCACTAAACACATCAGAAAAATCAGCCAAATAGTCAGGGATATCCTGAGACTGGGGAGAGGCAGAAAAAACAGGAGTGTCACCACAGACACATTGACAACCCCAACTGACCACAGGCACAGACTTCCAATCCAAAACAGGATTATGGGTCTGCAACCAAGGAAAACCGAGTACAATAATGCCATGTAAATTATGCAACACCAAAAATTTACAATTCTCTTGGTTGTCCGGGGCTACCCGCATTATCACCTAGGTCCAAAACTGGGGTTTATTCTCCGACAAAGGGGTAGAATCAATGCCCAGCAAAGGAATTGGAGTCCGCAGGGGTACCATGGGAAAACCACAACGTTTGGCAAAGTCGAAATCCATCAGGTTTAGGGCTGCTCCTGAATCGACAAAAGCCTGAGCAGAAAATGAGGACAAGGAGCAGATCAAGGTAACAGTCAAGAGAAATTTAGACTGTACATTGCCCAAAACAAATGAGCGCGCAAAACGTCTTCCCCGCTTAGGGCAGATGGAAATAGTATGAGAAGCGTCCCCACAATAGAAGCACAACTTATTACGTTTTCAAAATTCTTGACGCTGAGCCCCAGGCACAACTCCATCACACTACATGGGCTCAGAGGTTCGTTCGAAAGGTATCACCACCTCTAGCATATTTCTACGTTCACGTAAACGTCTGTCAATTTGAATGGCTAATGACATAGAGTCGTTGAGACCAGAGGGGACAAGTAATCCCACCATGACATCTTTTACGGTTTCTGCCAGACCCTTGCGAAAAAAAGCCGCTAGGGCATCATCGTTCCATTTAGTAAGGACTGCCCACTTTTGGAATTTCTGACAATATAACTCTGCCGCTTCCTGACCCCGTTTCAATGCCAACAAGGTTTTCTCAGCTTGATCAATAACATTAGGTTCATCATACAACAACCCCAGAGCCTGAAAAACGCATCAACATTAGCCAAAGCAGGATCCCCAGGTGTCAGGGAAAAGGCCCAATCCTGAGGGTCGCTGCGCAGCAAGGATATGACAATTTTAACCTGCTGTACAGAGTCCCCCGAGGAATTAGGTTACAAGGCAAAAAACTATTTACAATTATTCTTAAAATTCGAAAATTTAGACCGATCCCCAAAAAACAAATCAGGAATAGGGATCTTAGGTTCTGCAGTAGACAACTGAGCGAGATGTAAAATTTTCCAAACTGCAGCAGCGAGCTGCTCAACACGATCAGACAACTGCCTAATCTCCATTGAAGAAAAAAAATCCTCCTACGGCCCCCAGAGAAAAAGAGGAAAAAATACTGTATATAAAAAATTCTGACAACTTTTTATTTATTTATTTATTTTTTTACTATTCTTTCCTTCTTTTGAGTACCATAGAATAAACAGTCAGGCCGGTGATTCGGTTATGATTTGGTAGCCGAGGAGGACGGCAGCAAAAATAGACCAGGCAACCAGACACCAGAGAGGTTGGTAACTAGCGGATTGCTGACCCCTAAACTGATAGCACAACTAGAAGCAGCCATGGGACGTGCCTACGGTGCCCTAGACGCCTCGACACAGCCGTATAGCTAACTAAGCCTAAAGAGAGAAAGGGGAAGGCTAACTGCCCCGGAATGGAGCCCCAAAGGAACAGGAAGGCCCCAATCATATATTGGCGGTGAGACAAGATGAAATACAAACACAGGCAGAAAATAGAGTAAGCAAATGCTGGGGCCCAAACTGTCTAGATAGAACAGGACAGGAAAGAATACTGTCTGCAATCCAGCAAAAACTCTAAGAAAAATTCCAACACGTCTGATATACAAAAATACTGAGACCACACGATCTCTCTCCCGCTAGATCAGAACTTGGAGAAGGTGTTTGGTAGATTTATCTGTGACTGTTGTTAGGTTCTGAGTGTGTGATAATTCCCTTTCTTCACCTACTTTGGTTTAACCCCACCTTTCACTCCCATTACTCTGCACATTCCTCTGTTGTCTGTGTGAGTATATTTGTATGTTTGGTAATTATCCTTGTTCGTATTACCTTGTTAGTCTGGTTGGTGTATTACGGTACACTGGTACTCCCCTCTTCCCTGGGTGAGGTAAGGGAACAGACTGAGGGCAGATTCAGGAGCTGAGGCAATGTACATGGCCACGGCATCTTCACCATCAGAAGTAATTCGGGGAACAGGGTGAGCTAGGGCACCCTTGTGGTAGGGACAGGGAAGGAGCCCCGGATGACAGGACAAGAGTCATGACATATAAAGATGTCAGTGACATATATATTTAGTACTGCTTGTGTAGCTTAGGCTGATTTCACATTTGCGTCTGTACGCGCAGCGTTTGATCCACATAGATCCGCATGTGTCATGCGTACATATCTTTAACATGGTGTACACAGGGACATGCATTTGCCTACACATGCGTCATTTCACAGTATGCGGCGGTGTCCGGCGAACTCAACATGTTGCATTTTTGAAGCGTCAAAAATCTGTCAAATACGCGCAGTCATGCGCATGCGGATGAGTGCATCAAAAAAACGCATTACTGTCTATGGGAACGCATTGGTACGCAAGGACATGCGCATGGATGCGTTCGATGAACATGCGGACTTCAGACTGCTTATGTCTAGGAACTGATTACAGCACCTGGAAATATCGAACGCATGCGCATAAACAATGCAAACGCATGCAAAAATGCATACAAACGCAGCATGCTTTTTTTTTCATCAGGTGTAAGATGATGCGGATAAAAACACTGCGTAAACATGCGTTTTAGCATGCGTTTGCGTATGTAGATGATACGCTGCGGACATATATACTGTAGGGATCCGCTCTGGTAGGCAGAGGCCGGGCACGCAGTAATGAGGCAATTCACAGGCATTAAATCAAAAATAAATTGTTTACTGTCCTCTTGACACCAGGTAACAAAACATTATTACACAAATCACAGTCTTTCATTAAATTAACATAGTCTTCATGATCCCGGTCATCATCAACACGGACCCTGTCCTTTACCTGCTGGTGTCCCAGGTTCGCAGACACCTCAGAGGCATCTTACATTAAGCACAGTCCTTAGATTCCATTCTGATCCCGATCAGTCTCACCACGGTTTTCAGGACGGTCCACTCCACTGGCTCAAGCACGCCAGCTTTGAGGCTAAGTGCACACGTTCAGGAATATTTGCGTTTTTTTCGCGTTTTTTCCGCGAAAAAAACGCAAGCATTAAGCATCCTATACATGTTAATTGATTCCGCATGTTTTGGCCACATGTTGCGTTTTTTTCCGGGAAAAAAAACGCTTCGCGGAAAAAATAGCAACATGTTCATTAATTTTGCGGAATGTAAGCGGTTCATGTGCGATGGTACCCAGGGTCTGGAGGAGACTCTCCTCCAGGCCCTGGGTACCATATCCCTGGTAAAACAATAATTAAAATAAAAAATAATGATATTCTCACCTTCCGGCGGCCCCCGCAGCCTTCCCGCCTTCAGCGACGCTCCCGGTCCCAGGAGTCCTTTGCGAGAATCACCCAGATGGCGTAGCGGTCTCGCGTGATGCTACATCATCGGGGTGATTTGTCGCAAAGGACTCTTGGGAACGCGATTGGCCGGTAGCGTCGCTGAAGGCAGTAAAGCTGCGGGGGACGCCGGAAGGTGAGAATATCATTATTATTTTTTTTATTATTTTTACATTAGATCTTTTTACTATTAATGCGGCATAGGCGGCATCAATAGTAAAAAGTTGGTCACACGTGTCAAACACTATGTTTGACTCATGTGACCAACCTGTCAATCAGTTTTCCAAGCGATGCTACAGATCGCTAGGAAAACGCTAGCATTCTGCAAGCTAATTACGCTTGCAAAACGCTAGTTTCTGGCGGGAATACGCATACAAAAAAATGCGTATTTCCCGCGGGAGAAGTGCGGGATTGCCGCGGAAATTTCCGTGGCAATTCCGCAATGTGTGAACTTAGCCTCAGTCTTTAGTCTGTGCGACATCCCGCCTGGATGTCAGGGAGCTCTGTCCAGCCTGACAGACTCCCGAGACCCTCACAGTCTCAGCACAGACTCTCCAAGACAGACTCCATCCGTCTCCAACTCAATCTCTCACCATGTGCTAAAAAACTGCCTTTCATACTTGTAGCCACTCCCCAAGCCAAGGCATGAAGCACATGATCTGGTCACCTGTTCATGACCTCATCACAGGTCCTTCACAATAACTACAATCACCAGATTGTACATTCACACTGAAGGATCAAAACTGTGAATTAACACATGTGGAATTATATACTTATCAAAAAAAGTGTGAAACAACTGAAAATATGTCTTATATTCTAGGTTCTTCAAAGTAGCCACCTTTTGCTTTGATTACTGCTTTGCACACTGTTGGCATACTCTTGATGAGCTTCAAGAGGTAGTCACCGGAAATGTTTTTCACTTCACGGTGTGCCCTGTCAGGTTTAATAAGTGTGATTTCTTGCCTTAGAAATGGGGTTGGGACCAAAGATCTCAAATTTTGACTCATCAGACCAAAGCACAGATTTCCACTGGTCTAATGTCCATTCCTTGTGTTCTTTAGCCCAAACAAGTCTCTTCTGCTTGTTGCCTGTCTTTAGCAGTGGTTTCCTAGCAGCTATTTTACCATGAAGGCCTGCTGCACAAAGTCTTCTCTTAACAGTTGTTGTAGAGATGTGTCTGCTGCTAGAGTTCTGTGTGGCATTGACCTGGTCTCTAATCTGCGATTTCTGAGGCTGGTGACTCGGATAAACGTATCCTCAGAAGCAGAGGTGACTCTTGGTCTTCCTTTCCTGGGGCGGTCCTCATGTGAGCCAGTTTCTTTGTAAATCTTGATGGTTTTTGCAACTGCACTTGGGGACACTTTCAAAGTTTCCTGTTATGATTTGGTAGCCGAGGAGGACGGCAGCAAAAATAGACCAGGCAACCAGACACCAGAGAGGTTGGTAACTAGCGGATTTCAGACCCCTAAACTGACAGCACAACTAGAAGCAGCCTTGGGACATGCCTACGGTACCATAGACGCCTCGACACAGCCGGAGAGCTAACTAAGCCTAAAGAGAGAGAGGGGAAGCCTAACTGCCCCGGAATAGAGCCCCAAAGGAATAGGAAGCCCCCAAACATATATTGGTGGTGAGACAAGATGAAATACAAACACAGGCAGAAAACAGAGTAAGCAAATGCTGGGGCCCAAACTGTCTCGATAGAACAGGACTGGAAAGAATACGGTTTGCAATCCAGCAAAAACTCTAAGAAAAATTCCAACACGTCTGATATACAAAAATACTGAGACCACACGATCTCTCCCCTGCTAGATCAGAACTCTGGTGTGAACAGGTAGTAAAACAGCAGATACTGAAATAATGGACTGAAAACAAATAAACAGTGGCAAATGGGAAACAGAGTCCAGCGCAGGCCCCAGCCGGGGAACCTGGCTGACCTCACACCAGAAGGGTAGAAAACAAAAGGAAAACAAATGCCAAAGAAACAAGCAGCAAATAACTTATCTGAAAGTTGCAGGACAAAGCAGGAAGCAAGCTGACTTCCAAATGGGACCAGGAAGAAACAAATCAGGATCATGGGAAGGTTGCTCACTTATATCTCCCCAGTCAGTGAGACCTGATTGCCAATCATTGACCCGACCTGATAGACCTCTGTTAGCCAAAGCAGTTTCATTACTATCAGCAGCCACCAGGGGGAGCCCACACTCAGAAGTCAGATCCAGAGCATTCACAACAGTACCCACCCCTTGAGGAAGGGTCACCGAACCCTCACCTGTGCCACCAGGCCGATCAAGATGAGCCCGGTGAAAGGCGCGAACCAATCTCTTTAGCATGAATGTCAGAAGTAAACACCCAAGAATTATCCTCCTGACCATAACCTTTCCACTTGACCAAGTACTGGAGTCTTCGTTTAGCCAGATGAGAATCCAATATCTTCTCCACTTCATACTCCAGATTGCCCTTAACCTAAACAGGCTCAGGGGGCGTAGCCATAGGAACTACTGGCTCAACAAACCTTTTCAATAAAGAATTATGGAAGACGTTGTGAATCTTAAAAGACCCTGGAGGAGCCAAACGGAAAGAAACGGGATTAAGGATTTCCAAAATCTTGTAAGGTCCAATGAACCTTGGCTTAAATTTTGGAGACGCAACCTTCATAGGGATATTTTTTGAGGACAACCAAACCATGTCACCTACTTTAAACCGGGGACCATCAGTCCTATGCCGGTTGGCAAACCGTTGGGCCCTCTCCTGAGAGAGAGACAACTTATCCACTACTTGATCCCAAATCTGCTGCATTCTCTCTACCATAGAGTCAACACCCGGACAGACAAGCCTCCACCTGCCCCGAAGAAAACCGAGGATGAAACCCGAAATTGCAGAAAAAAGGGGACATCAAAGTGGCAGAAATAGCCCTATTATTTAGAGCGAATTCAGCCGAGGGCAAAAAAGAGACCCAGTCATCTTGATCAGCAGACACAAAACATCTCAAATAAGTTTCCAAAGTCTGGTTTGTTCTCTCAGTCTGCCCATTGGTCTGAGGGTGAAACGAAGAGGAGAAGGACAACTGAATTTCCAGCTTAGAATAAAAGGCTCTCCAAAATCTGGAAACAAATTGGACTCCTCTGTCAGACACAATGTTCTCTGGAATGCCGTGCAAACGAACCAACTGCTGAAAAAACAAGGGTACCAACTCAGAAGAGGATGGCAACTTTGGCAGTGTCACAAGATGGACCATCTTGGAAAATCTATCACAGATCACCCAGAAAACAGTCATTCTGTGAGAGACAGGGAGGTCAGAAATAAAATCCATAGAGATATGGGTCCATGGCCTCCTGGGCACAGGCAGTGGCATTAACAATCCACTAGAGCGAGAGCAGGGTTGGACCGAGAACAAGTCCCACAGGACTGCACAAAATTCCTGACATCTCAAGAGAAAGTAGGCCACCAAAAGGACCGACTCACCAAATCTCTGGTACCAAAAATACCGGGATGACCAGCCACCGCGGAGCAATGAATTTCAGACATTACTTTCTTCCTCCATTGGTCGGGGACATACAATTTCACCACAGGGCATCGTTCAGGTTTATCCCTCTGAAATTCCTCCAGGGCCCGTCTCAAAATGGATGAGATAGCGGAAAGAACCACACCCTCATTTACAATGGCAGTAGGCTCAGTCACTTCAAGAGAATCCGCACAGAAACTCCTAGAGAGGGCATTCGCCTTAACATTCTTAGTGCCCGGAAGAAAGGAGACCACAAAATTAAAATGCGTGAAAAACAAACGCCCACCTGGCCTGTCTGGGATTCAATCACTTGGCTGATTCGAGATAGATCAAGTTCTTGTGGTCAGTGAGGACCACAACTTGATGTTTGGCTCCCTCCAACCAATGTTTCCACTCTTCAAACACCCATTTCATAGCCAATAATTCCCGATTCCCCACATCATAATTACGTTCAGTTGGGGAAAATTTTTGAGAGAAGAAGGCACAAGGGTTACTCTTAGAGGTTACAGGATCCCTTTGGGACAAAACGGCTCCTGCACCAATCTCAGAAGCATCTATCTCCACCTGAAATGGTAGAGAAACATCAGAACAGGAGCATAAGTGAATCTCCGCTTAAGCTCCTGAAACGCCGAAACTGCCTCTGGAGACCAATTCACTACATAAGAACCCTTTTTGGTCAAATCCATCAGTGGTTTCACAATACCAGAGAAATTACTTATAAATTTACGGTAAAAATTAGCAAAACCCAAAAATCTCTGAAGAGCCTTCATAAATGGCATGAACCTTGACCGGGTCCATTTCAATAGTGGACGGAGACAAAATGAATCCCAAAAACGAAACCTTCTGTACGCCAAAGAGACATTTTGATCCCTTAACATACAAAGCATTTTCTCTCAAAATCTGGAATACCATCCGAACATGTTCCACATGAGAATCCCAGTCATTGGAAAAAATCAAAATATCGTCCAAATAAACGATCAGAAACTTATCCACAAAATCTCGCAAAATATCGTTCATGAAAGATTGGAAGACGAAGGGGCATTAGTGAGCCCAAAAGGCATCTGTTACGTTTCGGTAGCTGAGGAGAAATTGCAAAAATAGCAAAAGTAGTAATACACCAGAGAGGCTGGAAACTATTGGATTGCAGTACCCTAAACTAACCGCCACACTAGAAGTAGTCGTGGAGCGTACCTACGGTGATCCTAGACGCCTCGTCACAGCCGGAGAGATAACTACACCTAAAGGCAGAAAGATGAAAGCTATCTGCCCTGGAGCAGATCCCCCAAAGAAATAGGAAGCCCCCAAACATGTAATGACGGTTAGACAAGAAGAAAATACGGACACAGACGGAAAATAGAATTAATAAACGATGGGGCCCAATCTGCCTAGATAGAAAAGTATAGGAAAGAATTCTGACTGCAACCCAAAAAAAACCCTGACAAAAATACCAACACTTCTGATTAACAAAAAAACCTGAGATCACACGATCTCTACCACCTAAATCAGATCTCTGGTGTTACACACAGCAATTCAGCAAAAAAAGTGACAAAGGAACAGAGCAAAAGTGCAAATAGAAAATGAGCACAATTGCAGCGCCAGACCCAAAAGGGGACCAGGCTGAAGTCCCCTGCAAGCAGCAAAACAGGCAAGGAAAATCCAACCAGAGGAAAAAAAAAACAGCAAATCCCTTATCTGAAAGCAGAGCAGGAATGCAAGCTGTGCTCCAAGCAAAACCAGGAAGAACAATTGATTACCGGCAAGGCTGAAGGGAGTTCAGGTCACTTATATCAGACCATTCAGAGCCAGCTGAAGGCCATTCAGCAATTAGTTCATTACCCTCAGCAACCACCGGAGGGAGCTCCAGCTCAGAAGTCGCCTCCAGAGTATTCACAACAGGCATCACTAGGTACTCAAAATGCCCCTCAGGGGTGTTAAACACCGTCTTCCATTCATCACCGTGCTTAATGCGAATAAAATTATACGCCCCCCTAAGATCAAGCTTGGTAAACCAACTAGTTCCATTCACTCTGGAGAATAAATCGGAAATCAGGGGTAAAGGATACTGATATTTAACAGTGATCTTATTTAGGAGACGATAGTCAATACATGGCCTCGATGAACCATCCTTCTTGGCCACAAAGAAAAAGCTGGCACCTAAAGGTGAAGAGGACGGTCTAATATGGCCTTTCTCCAATGACTCTTTGATATAAGATCGCATAGCATCATGCTCCAGTACAGACAAATTGAAGAGCCGACCCTTGGGAAATTTACAACCGGGCACTAACTCAATCGTGCAATCATAACTCCTGTGAGGAGGCAAGGACGCAGACTTACTCTCACTAAACACATCAGAAAAATCAGCCAAATAGTCAGGGATATCCTGAGACTGGGGAGAGGCAGAAAAAACAGGAGTGTCACCACAGACACATTGACAACCCCAACTGACCACAGGCACAGACTTCCAATCCAAAACAGGATTATGGGTCTGCAACCAAGGAAAACCGAGTACAATAATGCCATGTAAATTATGCAACACCAAAAATTTACAATTCTCTTGGTTGTCCGGGGCTACCCGCATTATCACCTAGGTCCAAAACTGGGGTTTATTCTCCGACAAAGGGGTAGAATCAATGCCCAGCAAAGGAATTGGAGTCCGCAGGGGTACCATGGGAAAACCACAACGTTTGGCAAAGTCGAAATCCATCAGGTTTAGGGCTGCTCCTGAATCGACAAAAGCCTGAGCAGAAAATGAGGACAAGGAGCAGATCAAGGTAACAGTCAAGAGAAATTTAGACTGTACATTGCCCAAAACAAATGAGCGCGCAAAACGTCTTCCCCGCTTAGGGCAGATGGAAATAGTATGAGAAGCGTCCCCACAATAGAAGCACAACTTATTACGTTTTCAAAATTCTTGACGCTGAGCCCCAGGCACAACTCCATCACACTACATGGGCTCAGAGGTTCGTTCGAAAGGTATCACCACCTCTAGCATATTTCTACGTTCACGTAAACGTCTGTCAATTTGAATGGCTAATGACATAGAGTCGTTGAGACCAGAGGGAACAAGTAATCCCACCATGACATCTTTTACGGTTTCTGCCAGACCCTTGCGAAAAAAAGCCGCTAGGGCATCATCGTTCCATTTAGTAAGGACTGCCCACTTTTGGAATTTCTGACAATATAACTCTGCCGCTTCCTGACCCCGTTCAATGCCAACAAGGTTTTCTCAGCTTGATCAATAACATTAGGTTCATCATACAACAACCCCAGAGCCTGAAAACGCATCAACATTAGCCAAAGCAGGATCCCCAGGTGTCAGGGAAAAGGCCCAATCCTGAGGGTCGCCGCGCAGCAAGGATATGACAATTTTAACCTGCTGTACAGAGTCCCCCGAGGAATTAGGTTACAAGGCAAAAAACTATTTACAATTATTCTTAAAATTCGAAAATTTAGACTGATCCCCAAAAAACAAATCAGGAATAGGGATCTTAGGTTCTGCAGTAGACAACTGAGCGAGATGTAAAATTTTCCAAACTGCAGCAGCGAGCTGCTCAACACGATCAGACAACTGCCTAATCTCCATTGAAGAAAAAAAATCCTCCTACGGCCCCCAGAGAAAAAGAGGAAAAAATACTGTATATAAAAAATTCTGACAACTTTTTATTTATTTATTTATTTTTTTACTATTCTTTCCTTCTTTTGAGTACCATAGAATAAACAGTCAGGCCGGTGATTCGGTTATGATTTGGTAGCCGAGGAGGACGGCAGCAAAAATAGACCAGGCAACCAGACACCAGAGAGGTTGGTAACTAGCGGATTGCTGACCCCTAAACTGACAGCACAACTAGAAGCAGCCATGGGACGTGCCTACGGTGCCCTAGACGCCTCGACACAGCCGTAGAGCTAACTAAGCCTAAAGAGAGAAAGGGGAAGGCTAACTGCCCCGGAATGGAGCCCCAAAGGAACAGGAAGGCCCCAATCATATATTGGCGGTGAGACAAGATGAAATACAAACACAGGCAGAAAATAGAGTAAGCAAATGCTGGGGCCCAAACTGTCTAGATAGAACAGGACAGGAAAGAATACTGTCTGCAATCCAGCAAAAACTCTAAGAAAAATTCCAACACGTCTGATATACAAAAATACTGAGACCACACGATCTCTCTCCCGCTAGATCAGAACTTGGAGAAGGTGTTTGGTAGATTTATCTGTGACTGTTGTTAGGTTCTGAGTGTGTGATAATTCCCTTTCTTCACCTACTTTGGTTTAACCCCACCTTTCACTCCCATTACTCTGCACATTCCTCTGTTGTCTGTGTGAGTATATTTGTATGTTTGGTAATTATCCTTGTTCGTATTACCTTGTTAGTCTGGTTGGTGTATTACGGTACACTGGTACTCCCCTCTTCCCTGGGTGAGGTAAGGGAACAGACTGAGGGCAGATTCAGGAGCTGAGGCAATGTACATGGCCACGGCATCTTCACCATCAGAAGTAATTCGGGGAACAGGGTGAGCTAGGGCACCCTTGTGGTAGGGACAGGGAAGGAGCCCCGGATGACAGGACAAGAGTCATGACATATAAAGATGTCAGTGACATATATATTTAGTACTGCTTGTGTAGCTTAGGCTGATTTCACATTTGCGTCTGTACGCGCAGCGTTTGATCCACATAGATCCGCATGTGTCATGCGTACATATCTTTAACATGGTGTACACAGGGACATGCATTTGCCTACACATGCGTCATTTCACAGTATGCGGCGGTGTCCGGCGAACTCAACATGTTGCATTTTTGAAGCGTCAAAAATCTGTCAAATACGCGCAGTCATGCGCATGCGGATGAGTGCATAAAAAAAACGCATTACTGTCTATGGGAACGCATTGGTACGCAAGGACATGCGCATGGATGCGTTCGATGAACATGCGGACTTCAGACTGCGTATGTCTAGGAACTGATTACAGCACCTGGAAATATCGAACGCATGCGCATAAACAATGCAAACGCATGCAAAAATGCATACAAACGCAGCATGCTTTTTTTTTCATCAGGTGTAAGATGATGCGGATAAAAAACACTGCGTAAACATGCGTTTTAGCATGCGTTTGCGTATGTAGATGATACGCTGCGGACATATATACTGTAGGGATCCGCTCTGGTAGGCAGAGGCCGGGCACGCAGTAATGAGGCAATTCACAGGCATTAAATCAAAAATAAATTGTTTACTGTCCTCTTGACACCAGGTAACAAAACATTATTACACAAATCACAGTCTTTCATTAAATTAACATAGTCTTCATGATCCCGGTCATCATCAACACGGACCCTGTCCTTTACCTGCTGGTGTCCCAGGTTCGCAGACACCTCAGAGGCATCTTACATTAAGCACAGTCCTTAGATTCCATTCTGATCCCGATCAGTCTCACCACGGTTTTCAGGACGGTCCACTCCACTGGCTCAAGCACGCCAGCTTTGAGGCTAAGTGCACACGTTCAGGAATATTTGCGCAAGCATTAAGCATCCTATACATGTTAATTGATTCCGCATGTTTTGGCCACATGTTGCGTTTTTTCCGGGAAAAAAACGATTCGCGGAAAAAATAGCAACATGTTCATTAATTTTGCGGAATGTAAGCGGTTCATGTGCGATGGTACCCAGGGTCTGGAGGAGACTCTCCTCCAGGCCCTGGGTACCATATCCCTGGTAAAACAATAATTAAAATAAAAAATAATGATATTCTCACCTTCCGGCGGCCCCCGCAGCCTTCCCGCCTTCAGCGACGCTCCCGGTCCCAGGAGTCCTTTGCGAGAATCACCCAGATGGCGTAGCGGTCTCGCGTGATGCTACATCATCGGGGTGATTTGTCGCAAAGGACTCTTGGGAACGCGATTGGCCGGTAGCGTCGCTGAAGGCAGTAAAGCTGCGGGGGACGCCGGAAGGTGAGAATATCATTATTATTTTTTTTATTATTTTTACATTAGATCTTTTTACTATTAATGCGGCATAGGCGGCATCAATAGTAAAAAGTTGGTCACACGTGTCAAACACTATGTTTGACTCATGTGACCAACCTGTCAATCAGTTTTCCAAGCGATGCTACAGATCGCTAGGAAAACGCTAGCATTCTGCAAGCTAATTACGCTTGCAAAACGCTAGTTTCTGGCGGGAATACGCATACAAAAAAAATGCGTATTTCCCGCGGGAGAAGTGCGGGATTGCCGCGGAAATTTCCGTGGCAATTCCGCAATGTGTGAACTTAGCCTCAGTCTTTAGTCTGTGCGACATCCCGCCTGGATGTCAGGGAGCTCTGTCCAGCCTGACAGACTCCCGAGACCCTCACAGTCTCAACACAGACTCTCCAAGACAGACTCCATCCGTCTCCAACTCAATCTCTCACCATGTGCTAAAAAACTGCCTTTCATACTTGTAGCCACTCCCCAAGCCAAGGCATGAAGCACATGATCTGGTCACCTGTTCATGACCTCATCACAGGTCCTTCACAATAACTACAATCACCAGATTGCAACATTCATTCTCCCACCACCAGTGGGCAGTGTATTTGTGGTTAGCATGTCCCACCCAGCTCACAAGCTAACCCTGTAGGTTCACCCTTAACAATAATCAGAACTCTTATGGGACTACAAGTCCCAGAACAACATTACTGACCTACAGCACAGAGGAGCTCTGCGACACATACCTTCCATTTATCACCATACCAGGGACTGGTTTTCCATCCGTCTCATGCCTCCATGCATAATTAGAGCAACATATACAGCGCCCCCTAGCTGCCACATTAGTCAGTACACCACAATACACAAATGTAAACGTAGCCTTACTGTACATGTATTTTTTTAATTACTAAATTATTTTCTGAAAAAAAATGGCGTGGGATCCCCTAATATTTTAGTAACTAACAGAGAGAAAGCGGACAGCTGAGGGCAGATGTTTATAGTCTGGGAAGGGGGTAATACCCATGGGAGCTTTCCAGGCTATTAATATCAGCTCACAGCTTTATACTTAGCTTTTCCAGGTTATTAAAATGGGGTACCCCCCCAAAAAAATGACGTACGGTCCCCCTATAATTAATAACCAGCAAAGGATAGGCAGACAGCTGCGGGTTGATATTAATAAGCTATGAAGGAACTATGAATATTGGTCCCCTCGCAGACTTAAAAGGTACATCCATAAGATATGCCAATTCTGGCACTTAGCCTTGCTCTTTCTGCTTGCCCTGATGTAGTGGCAAGTGGAGTGATAGCTGGGGGGGGTTGATGTCACCTTTGTATTGTCAGGTGACATCAAGCTCAGGGGTTAGTAATGGCGAGGCATCTATAAGTCGCCTCCATTACTAACCCCTTAGTGATATTATCATAAAATATACACATCCTCAATAAAGTCTTTTGTTTGAAATATTGGCACACACTCTTTTAATGAATCTACATTTTTCCAAATCACGTATGCTCATGTCTACACCCAATCCACTGAAGACAATGTATCCTGTAACAGAATTAAAAAAATAAACAACCATATTCCTCAACTCTCTGCCGAGAAGATAATAATCCATTTGTCCTGCAATACGTTTAGCTCTGCTACATCTAGATGGCAGGCTGCATTGTTCAACTCACTGATGTAAGGAAAAGGAAAAAGTTCTGACGTCAGTGAGCTGAACTGAGTTCATCAGCTGTGAACTCCCAGGACCTTTCTGACGGCACTTTATGACATCAGTGAGGTGAAAGGAGTTCACCATGAGACACTAAGCTGAGCAAGCACACACAACTCAGGGTCTCTGCTGGATGGCAGGCTGTATAGTTGCATCATGCAACAATGTAGCCTACCATCTAGATGTAGCAGAGCAGGACACATCGCAGGACAAGTGGATTATTATCTTCTAGGCAGAAATGTGAGGAAAATGATTGTTTATTATTTTAATTCTGTTACAGGAGACATTGGCTTCAGTGGATTGAGCGTTGACGTCAGTATATATCTTTTTGGTAAATGTAGATACACTAAAGGAGTCTGTGTCATTATTTCAAATAAAGGACTATATTCAGGGTGTGTGTATTTTTAGATAATATCATGATGAGGTTAGTAATAGAGGCGTTTTATGGACGCCTCTCCATTACTTTCCCCTGGGCTTGATGTTACCTGATAATACAAAGGTGACATCAGCCCCCCCAACTATAACCCCACTTGCCAGGGCAAGTGTGAAGAGCAAGGCTAAGTATCTGGGGCGGCTGAAAGCTGATGTTTTTAGTCTGGGAGGGGGCCAATATCCATAGTCCTTTCCTAGGATATTAATATCAGCCCGCATCTGTCTGCTAGCCGTTGCTGATTATTAATTATAGGGGTCCGACATTTTTTTTTGGGGTCCCCCATTTTAATTTTAATAACCCGGAAAGGCTAAGTGTACAGTTGTGAGCTGATATTAATAGCCTGGTAAACTCCATGGGTATTACCCCTTCTCAGGCTATGAACATCAGCCCCCTGCTGTCTACTTTCCTGCTGCTGGTTAATAAAATGTTGGGGGATCCCACGCCTTTTTTTTCCAAAAGCAATTTATTTAGTAAAAAAAAACATGTACAGTAAACTGCACACGCAAAGCATTATATATCTCACATATTTATATCTATCTTTTTCTATCTATTTATCTAATCTCTCTCCATATATATCTTGAAGAATATTTCCTTGGAAAACTATATATTAATGCCAGAAGAGTTGCTCTATGTAAAAGCTCATGTTAAAGTTGCATTGCAATCGGATCACATTCGCATGGAAATTGGATGTAAATCGCATGCAGAGTGTTAAAAATCACATTGTACTTGTTTGAAAAACCGCATGACACTTGGATGACCAATTTTAAAAACGATAATGTGTCTCCGGCCTTAGAACAAAAGTCAGAGGAGGACACAAGTTGTGACCCTCTCACTACCATCATCTGTACTCCAAATGATTATGTTCTGACATTAATGCAGCTAAAGGCAAATGAAAAGACTGAGAAAAGCAGGGGTTTGGAAGCCACATACAATCTTTTATAAGAATGAAGACACAAAACCCCTAATAATGTGATTTTTAACATTTCATATCTTTCTTTTCTAATATATATATATATATTATATATATATATTATATATAATGAAAGTTAATTTACTATTTAATTCAAACAGATTCAGACAGAAAAGAACTGTATACATCCTCAAAATTTCAGACAGGCCCTTACACATGTATTTTTTGCTAAAAAAAAAAAAAAGGCCAAGCTATTTATGGGCTTTAACATTTTTCAGGGTTTAATTTGTTTTATTTATTAAACAATTCCAAGTACAGTTCACTATAAACCAATAACAAGATATAGTATATGACATGCAGCTACACTATGTTCTGCATTCTCAATGCAAATTTTTCTTTAGCCCTGCCTGGAATACTAAACCTGGCAAGATTTCAGAAATAAAAATAGCTGTTTTTTCAAATCACTATCATAGATATAAACCAGTAGGTTTACATCACTGAATAACAGAATGGATTACTAGAACTCTTTGGAAGGCAGAAGAGGGTCTTGTGTGTATCTGCTGTGATCATCTGATGGTGAGCTCATCATTGCTTTGTGTAGAAATGAAAACTATTTTGAAGATAGCTATCCAGTAACTAAAAAAAGTCTTTGAGGCGATTGAAGTCACAATTAACGCTGTGTTTTAACATTTTTTTTTTAAGTTAAACAATAACTTTTGATGAGCTTCAGTTATCGCTAGCATTAGGTTTGTTAGAAAAGAGTTAATTCAATAAACACTGTAGCCATGCAGATGTTAATATCTTGGAATTCCTTCCAGACTGCATGGTTGAGCTCTGCAGTATGCGTGACTGAGTAAATGCTTTCACATCACTGTGTGCCCAAACACGGCATCATGGAAAAATAAAATGTGATGTCTGGAAGTCCTCATCTCTGGCAATACACTGCAGTCTACATGATGTAAAATCTGCAAATCTGTGCATATTGTTCAAGGGCAATGATAGCAAAAAAGCTGAATTATGAAATTATAAAGGTTAAAAGAAATTATCTGATTTTCCTCAAGCTTTTCATATACTCATTGACGTGTCAGTCAAAAGGAATGATAATGGCTGTGACTTTGGTAACTGAGCAATCACATCTCACTAATAGAAATCTATGTCTACAGTTGGAAAATGTATCAAGGAGAATTAAAGGTTTATGCTCAGCTTGTGTTTTCAGCAGCACACTGCTGTACAGCTTTTCACTTCTTCGTTTCTTGGTGTGCACTCCTCCTTACCAGTTCTTGTAAGTAGCTCCATCCTTCTACTGTGATACATTAATATTTTAGTGTTTGTTCTGAAGGCTGCACTGTTATCACTATATTCATATATTTACAGATAGAGATAACAGAGCCATAGAATAAGAACATGGCTTGGGAAAGATTGAACATGATTAGGAGAATTGCTCTGAAAACTGCTGTGACTAGGACTGATAACAGCAGCTCAGTCAAGAACTGAAAGGAATGTGATCAACTAACTGCTGTATAGAAATCAATATGCAGGAGAGAGGTGGATGGTATCCCAGGAGTCAACTGCCCATTCTGGAATGTAGCTACTGCACATAGACTCTGGGGGTTGGCATCCTTGGCAGAAAAGCTGTATGGTATGTTAAATAAAAGTTCTCAAATCACAGCAGATAGAAAAAGTAAATTCGCTTGGTGTGTAACTAAAGCAATTTAGTTACATGAGAATACCCCTTTGAAAGGAGGCTAACAAGCAGTGAATAAAAATGGCAGTTTAATGTAAATAATTGGCAGCTATAAGTGGAATTTCTCCTATCTATGCTACAAAATGATCGTAGTAAGAAGTCCGTGTTCGGGGTTCGGTACGGGACACCTTTACAGTTCAAGTTTGTTCATTCCTATAAAAAAAAGCCAAAATTGCAAAACAAAATTAACCCCCATCTGCATATAACTCAGAATAGAATAGACATCTGACCGCGCTGCTTAAGAAGATGAGAGGTTCCACACTCCAAGGCTGTGTTTTGAGCCAAAAATGTGTAATAAAATTACTTATCAACCTTGGAGTGTGGAACCTCTCATCTTCTGCAGCAGCACGGTCAACTTTAAACGCTTACCCTCTATTCCATTATATATTGTGTGCACAATAATAATAATCTTTAATAATCTTTATTTTTATATAGCGCTAACATATTCCGCAGCGCTTTACAGTTTGCACACATTATCGTCGCTGTCCCCGAAGGTGCTCACAATCTAGATTCCCTATCTGTATGTTTTTGGAGTGTGGAAGGAAACCAGAGTACCCGGAGGAAACCCACGCAAACACGGGGAGAACATTCAAACTCCTTGCAGATGTTGTCCTTGGTGGGATTCGAACCTAGGACTCCAGCGCTGCAAGGCTGTAGTGCTATCCACTGAGCCACCGTGCTGCACAAAAAGGGAATCTTCTACCTGCTGGCGGACTGCAGCGGCTGACACTAACAGTCTTTTATTAGAGTTGTGACAATCACAGCTCCATCAGTTGAGCAGTATCTCACCCCAAACCCATACATACCTTACAGTCTTGCCTTTGTTTTCCTTTCCAAAACAGACACCTAGCATACTGTTCTATTGCTAATCAGCATTTTATATGGGGTGGCTCCTTAATGCAATTTTGTATCAACAGGGACATTATTAAAAAATGCACTATAACTGTCATGGGTGTGTCGCCACAAAGATCGTCGCGATTACACAATCTGACTTTGCGCAGCTGAGTTTTTGGTGCTTGGTGTTTTTCGGCAGTGAGGGAGTTAATTCTCTCACTCTCTGTGCTAGACGAGGTCCGGCCTCGCCCAGCTGCAGTTAATTCTGCAGTAATGAGATTCCTTCAAATACCTGCCAGTCTGCTAGGAATGTGTCGGTGAAAGCATTCATGCAGACCAACAGAGCGGATCGTGGTATTGTGAAGTCTGAAGTGAAGAGTACTTGGTGTGGTGTTTTCCCCTCCTCGCTTTATCATTTATCTCCGTACCCGTTGGTGTTCCCTCTGTTTTCGTGGTGTGAGTTTTGTATGCAAGGTGGACTTCAGTTTACCCCTTGTACTGTCTCGTTCGTCTATTACTGTGTTTAGGCATATACCTTCCAGTCCCCTGTGTTGTGATCGGGGTCCTTCTCAGGACTAGATTACTGAAGGTCAGGGATTTGCAGGAGATAGGGTTACGCTGGCGGCCTGGACCTCTGTACCATCAACAGTACCTCCAGGTAGAGGGATTAGTCAGGACCCCAGCTTAGGGTCAGCATAGACCCCGGACCTCCTGTATGCAGTAACAGCGTGACATTTTCCCCGACCACTAAAGATTTTTTCCAGCTACCATGGATCCAGTAGCCAGTCTAGCTCGGCAGTTGCAGAGTTTGTCCATGGAGCTGGCGGACGTTAAGTCCAAGGTTTTGTACCCCCTGGATCAAGCCGGTTCAGAACCTAAAGTAGCTCTCCCTGACAGGTTCACTGGGGGGCGGGACAAGTTTTTTGCTTTCCGGGAAGCATGTAAATTGTACTTTCGGCTGAGACCTCGGTCATCTGGGGGTGAAGAACAAAGGGTGGGGATTGTCATCTCACTCCTACAAGGGGACCCCCAATCCTTGGCGTTCTCTCTCCCCCGGGCTCCCCGGCTCTCCAGTCAGTGGATAGGTTTTTCGCAGCTCTGGGTCTTGTATATGATGACCCGGATCGGGTCTCCCTTGCTGAATCTAAGTTACGTAAGATACAGCAGGGAGATCGTCCGGCGGAGGAATTCTGTTCGGAGTTCCGTAGGTGGGCCACGGACACCCAGTGGAATGACCCGGCTCTTAGGAGCCAGTTTTGTCAAGGTTTATCTGACAAATTAAAGGATGTGCTGGCACAGTATGACCCACCCACGTCACTGGAGGCCGCTATGGCCCTTGCTATTCGCATTGACAGGCGGCTTCGGGAGAGGTGCGGGGTAACTCCGCCCCCTGTGATGACTCCACCTTCTACTAGGGCCCCTTATATGGAGGTTCCCCTGGTCAGTCCAGAAGAGCTGATGCAGTTAGGAGGGACATTATTCCGGGGGAGGGGATCGGCAGTGCGCCACAAGACAGGAAGGTGTTTCTTCTGCGGGAGAAAGGGACATTTTATTGGGGGGTGTCCATCCCGTCCTTTGCAGAGTGAGAAGTCGCCGGAAAACTATTGATCCCAGGTTGTGTGGTGGACGGCAATCTGGGAGTAGGTATTTCGTCCCTAGGTCCGTCTCAATTCCTCGTGCCGGCGGAGGTGGTGGTGGGTGCGAGAACTGAGAGGATATCTGTTCTTCTGGATAGTGGGGCCGGGGCTAATCTGGTGGATGCTCGCTTTGCCCGGGTTCAAGGTATGCGACTGAGTGTATTGGCTAAACCCATCCCCATATTCTCGATCGACGCCAGACCTCTCGGTCAGGGTAGTTTTTTGCAAGCAGTGCATAACATAGATCTTCAAGTGGGGGCGATACATAAAGAACTGTTGTCGTGTTACGTGTTGGAGGGTCTTCCCACTCCTATAGTGCTGGGCCTTCCTTGGTTAACCAAGCATAACCCGGTTATTAATTGGCAATCCAGAGAGATAAGCCAATGGAGTGAATTCTGTAATAAAAACTGCATGAATACGGTCATTGGTGCGGTCGCTCCTAGGACCTTACCTCCATTTCTGGTGGACTTTGAGGATGTATTCTCGGAGAAAGGGTGTCAAGAACTACCTCCTCATCGCGTGTATGACTGTTCTGTTAAATTGCTCCCTGGGGCCAAGTTACCGAAATCTAGGTTGTATAACCTTTCTGGTCCTGAGAGACAGGCCATGAAGGATTATATTTCAGAGAGTCTGGCTAAGGAGCATATTAGACCTTCATCTTCCCCGGTGGCCGCGGGTTCTTCTTTGTGAAGAAGAAAGATGGAGGCCTACGCCCTTGCCTGGATTTCCGTGAACTCAATCGGATTACGGTCCGAGATCCGTATCCGCTCCCACTTATTCCCGATCTCTTCAATCAGATCGTGGGCGCCAAATGGTTCTCTAAGTTGGATCTCAGGGGGGCGTACAATCTGATTAGGATGAAGGAGGGGGATGAATGGAAGACGGCGTTTAACACTCCAAAGGGGCATTATGAGAACCTTGTCATGCCATTTGGTCTGACTAATGCCCCGGCGGTGTTCCAACACTTTGTTAATGACATTTTTCGCCGCCTAGTGGGACAGTTTGTTGTCATATATCTGGATGACATCTTAATTTACTCGCCGGATCTGGTGTCTCATCAGGAGCATGTTAGGCAGGTGTTGCAGATCTTGCGGGATAATAAACTGTACGCCAAATGGGAAAAGTGTGTGTTCGCCGTACAGGAACTTCAGTTTTTAGGTTTCCTGGTGTCAGCGTCTGGTTTTTGTATGGACCCTGGGAAAGTGCGGGCAGTTCTTGAGTGGGATCTGCCAGAGGATCTTAAGGCACTACAACGTTTCCTGGGGTTTGCTAACTACTACCGGAAATTTATTCGTAATTTCTCGTCCATAGTTAAACCTCTGACGGACATGACTAAAAAAGGGACGGATTTTTCTAGGTGGTCTGACAAGGCTTGTCAAGCGTTTTCCTCCTTGAAAAAATGTTTTGCTTCGGCTCCCATACTCATTCAACAGGATGCGTCACAGCCGTTCATTGTGGAGGTGGACGCTTCTGAGGTAGCGGTGGGAGCAGTATTGTCACAGGGTTCGTCCCCTGGTAAGTGGCACCCGTGCGCTTTCTTCTCTAAAAAATTGTCGTCCGCTGAGAGGAATTACGATGTCGGCAATAGGGAGCTCTTGGCCATTAAGTTAGCTTTTGAGGAGTGGCGTCTGTTATGTTTCGGTAGCTGAGGAGTGCAGGTAAAAAAGGCAATACACCAGAGAAGTTGGAATCTATGAGATTGCAGTACCCTGACTAACCACCACAACTAGAGGCAGCCATGGAGCGTTCCTACGTTGGTCCTAGACGCCTCGTCACAGCCTGAGAAACTAACTACACCTAAAGATAGAAAGAGGAAAGCTATCTGCCCCGGAGCAGATCCCCAAAGAACATAGAAAGCCCCCAAACATGTAATGGCGGTTAGACAAGATGAAATACTGACACAGACAGAAAATAGTATGAGCAAACGTTGGGGCCCAAACTACCTAAATAGAAAAGGATAGGAAGGGCACTTACTGCAATCCCAAAAAACCCTGAAAAGCACCAACTCTACTAATTTCAAAATCACCTGAGATCACACGATCTCTACCACCTAAATTAGTTCTCTGGTGTAACAAAATCAAAACAGCAGCCACTGAAAAAACTGGAAAAAGCAAAAGTACAAACATCAGTGGCTGAACTAAACTGAGAGGGCAAAAGCCCCCGGAGGGGACCCTGAAGGCACCCACAGAAGTGCAGGACAAAATGCAAAAATCAAGCACAAAAACAAAAAGAAGAAAATGTCTTATCTGTTAGCAGGAGATGCAGACACGACACAGCAGGCTACAAAGGAAACAGGACTCAAGGATTGAGACCAGAGCAATTGATCACTGGCAACCCTGATGGGAAGGCGACTCCCTTATATAAGACCAGTCAGTAACACCTGATTCCCACTCCTCACAATCTTCACTGGACAGTCCAGTACCACTTGTAACCACCAGAGGGAGCCTCTGCTCAGAACTCATTTCAAGTCCATTCACAACAGGCGTCATTTTTTGGAGGGGGCAGTCCACCCGGTCACCGTCATCACCGATCACAAGAACTTGCTGTATTTAGAGTCCGCAAAACGTCTGAATCCCAGACAAGCTAGGTGGTCGTTATTTTTTACCAGGTTTAATTTTGTTGTCACATGTCGTCCTGGGTCAAAAAATGTAAAGGCGGATGCCTTATCTTGTAGTTTCCCTGGGGCCGGGAAGACGGATGACCCGGTTCCGATCCTTCAGGAGGGGGTGGTGGTGTCGGCAGTATGCTCTGAGCTTGAGAAGGAGGTATTGGAGGCTCAGGGGGACGCCCCTGTTGGACCTCCAGGGAGACTGTTTGTTCCGGATCACTTGCGACAAAAGGTGATTGAGACACACCATAACTCAGCCTTAGCAGGACACCCAGGGAGTAAAGCAACTGTGGATCTTCTCTCGCGGCAGTTTTGGTGGCCTAACTGTCATGTGTGCATTGCCACGAAGATCGTCGCGGTTGCACATTTTGACATGGTTTCCTTTAAATTCCTGGTTGTCTGCTTGGGGAGTTGCCAGTGAAACCTTCATGCAGAGCACAGATAGGAATGAATCTGTATAGACTTTAGTTGTGAGCTCCTTAGTTGTTCTAAGCTCAACTTGGTTAGAGTTTATTTCCCAGACCATTTATGTTCCTTTGGTGTTTGAGTGTGTATGCAAGCGAGTGTTATCCTGTCTGTCTTATATGTCTAATCTGTGTATTTAGCTGAGATCAGCCCATATCCCTTTGGTGGTAGTCAGGATCCTTCTTAGGACTGATTACAGGGTTCAGGGTCTGATAGGAGACAGGGTTAGGTTGGAGACTTGGACCTCTGAACCATTATCAGTACCTCCAAGGTGAGGGATTAGTTAGGACCCCAGTTTAGGGTCAGGTTAGATCCCGGTCCACCTCTTTCCTGTTTCAGCTCATCAAGTCCTCAAGATTAACCCTGAGTTCAGCAGATATCGTGTCAGGTAAATCTATTCTATACTTACATGCTGATGTTGCTATACTAGTTGTTGTATAGAGTGTTGTTCCTGTATTAATAGTTTACTGACATTGTATACATATCATTAGACAGCGTGACATTTTCACTGGCCCTAAAAATTATCTCCAGTTACCATGGATCCAGTAGCCCAGCTGGCTCTGCAGTTGCAGGGATTATCCATGGAGCTGACGGACATTAAGTCCAAAGTTTTGTCTCCCCTGGAGCAAACCAGAGTTGAACCTAAAGTAGCTCTCCCGGACAGGTTCACTGGTGGGCGAGACAAATTTTTCACCTTCCGGCAGGCATGTAAATTGTATTTTCGGCTTCGGCCTCGATCATCAGGGAGTGATGAGCAGAGAGTGGGAATTGTTATCTCACTTCTGCAAGGGAGACCCTCAATCCTGGGCATTTTCCCTTCCTCCGGGATCCCCGGCTCTACTGTCTGTAGATCAATTTTTTACTGCCCTGGGATTGGTATATGATGACCCAGATCGGGTCTCTCTTGCTGAGACAAAATTACGTAAGATACAGCAGGGAGATCGTCCTGCAGAGGAATTTGCTTCTGAGTTTCGTAGATGGGCCACAGATACTCAGTGGAATGACCCAGCTCTTAGGAGCCAGTTTTGTCATGGGCTTTCTGATAAATTAAAAGACGTTTTGGCTCAGTATGAGTCTCCTCATTCACTGGAGGCTGCTATGGCCTTAGCTATCCGTACTGATAGACGGCTTCGGGAGAGGGGTGAGGTAACCCCACTCCCTGTTGTTTCTCCACCTACCACTAAAGTCCCTTATGTTGAGGTTCCCCTTGTCTGTTCGGATGAGCCTATGCAGTTGGGAGGGACATCATTTCGTAGGAGGGGATTGGCGGTACGCCGCAGGACTAGAAGATGTTTTTTCTGCGGGAAAGAGGGACATTTTGTTGGAGAATGTCCATCCCGTGCCTTGTTGAGCCAAAAGTCGCCGGAAAACTGTTAATCCCAGGTTGTGTGGTGGACGACAACCTGGGAGTATGTATTTCATCCGCCAGTTCTTCTCAGTTCCTTGTACCAGTGGAGGTGGTAGTTGGTACGAGAGTGGAGAGATTGTCTGTTCTTCTTGATAGTGGTTCCGGGGCTAATCTGGTTGACGCTCAGTTTGCTCAGGCTCAAGGTATGCATCTGAGTGTATTGGTCAAACCGATCCCTATATTCTCCATTGACGCCAGGCCTCTCGGCCAAGGTAGCTTTGTTCATGAGGTTCATAACATTGACCTTCGGGTAGGGGCAATACATAGGGAACAATTATCTTGTTATGTGTTGGAGGGTCTACCTACTCCCATTGTGTTGGGACTTCCTTGGTTGGTTAAACATAACCCTGTGATTAATTGGCAGTCCAGAGAAATAAGCCAATGGGGTGAGTTTTGCAAAAGCAACTGCATGAACACAGTCATCAGTGCGGTCGTGCCTAGTACATTGCCTCCTTTTTTGGAGGATTTTGGGGATGTTTTCTCTGAGGAGGGGTGTCAGGAGTTGCCTCCTCATCGCGTGTATGACTGCTCTATTAATCTCCTTCCTGATGCTAAGTTGCCTAAAGCTAGGTTGTATAATCTTTCTGGTCCTGAGAGGCAGGCTATGAAAGATTATATTTCTGAAAGTCTGGCCAAAGGGCATATTAGACCTTCATCTTCCCAGTAGCCGCGGGGTTCTTCTTTGTGAAAAAGAAAGATGGAGGCCTACGCCCTTGCTTGGATTTCCGCGAACTTAATCGGATTACTGTTCGAGATCCGTATCCACTCCCTCTTATTCCTGATCTCTTCAATCAAATTGTTGGCGCCAAATGGTTCTCTAAATTGGATCTCAGGGGGGCGTATAATCTGATTAGGATAAAAGAGGGGGATGAGTGGAAAACGGCGTTTAACACGCCGGAGGGACATTATGAGAACCTAGTCATGCCTTTTGGTCTGACTACTGCACCAGCAGTATTCCAACATTTTGTTAATGACATTTTTCGTCACCTTGTGGGGCTGTTTGTGGTTGTATATTTGGACGACATTTTAATTTACTCGCCAGATCTTGTGTCTCATCAGGAGCATGTGAGACAGGTGTTGCAGATCTTGCGAGACAATAAACTATACGCCAAACTGGAGAAGTGTGTATTTGCCGTACAGGAACTTCAGTTTTTGGTTTTTTGGTGTCAGCCTCCGGTTTCCGTATGGACCCTGAAAAGGTGAGAGCAGTGCTTGAATGGGATCAGCCAGGGGATCTTAAGGCTCTGCAGCGTTTTTTGGGGTTTGCTAACTACTACCGGAAATTTATTTGTAATTTCTCATCTGTCGTCAAACCTCTCACTGACATGACAAGAAAAGGGACGGATTTTTCTAAATGGTCGGACAAAGCTTGCCAAGTCTTTTCCTCTTTGAAGAAATGTTTTGCTTCGGCACCCGTTCTCATCCAACCAGATGCATCTCAGCCGTTCATTGTGGAGGTGGATGCGTCTGACGTAGGGGTGGGTGCTATATTGTCCCAGGGTCCGTCCCCTGGTAAATGGCATCCGTGCGCTTTCTTTTCTAAGAAATTGTCGTCCGCCGAAAGGAATTATGATATCGGCAATAGGGAACTTTTGGCCATTAAGTTAGCTTTTGAAGAATGGCGTCACTTTTTGGAGGGGGCAGTCCACCCGGTTACCGTTATTACTGATCACAAGAACCTGTTGTATTTGGAATCCGCTAAGCGTCTGAATTCCAGACAAGCTCGATGGTCGTTGTTTTTTACCAGGTTTAATTTTGTCGTCACTTATCGCCCGGGGTCTAAGAATGTAAAGGCTGATGCCTTGTCTCGCAGTTTCCCAGGGGCCGGGAAAACGGATGACCCGAGTCCTATCCTTCAGGGGGGGGTGGTAGTGTCGGCTGTATTTTCTGAGCTTGAGGAGGAGGTGTTAGAGGCTCAGGGGGACGCCCCTGCAGGACCTCCAGGGAGACTGTTTGTCCCAAATCTGTTGAGACAAAAGGTTATTGAGGCACATCATAATTCTGCTCTAGCAGGACATCCAGGGAGTAAGGCTACTTTAGATCTCCTTTCTCGCCGGTTTTGGTGGCCTAATGCTAATAAAGATGTTATAACTTTTGTCGCGTCATGTGGGGTGTGTGCTCGCTCTAAAACCCCTCATACCCGTCCGTCTGGGACCCTTTTACCCTTGAAACTTCCGGAGCGTTCATGGACTCATTTATCTATGGACTTCATTACGGACCTTCCTCCGTCGTCAGGGAATACTGTCATACTGGTGGTTGTTGACAGGTTCAGTAAGATGGCACATTTCGTTGCTCTTCCTGCACTCCCTAATGCTAAAACTCTGGCGCAGGTGTTCATTAGGGAGATCGTTAGACTTCATGGGTTGCCTTCTGATGTGGTGTCAGATAGGGGGTCTCAGTTTGTGTCCAAATTTTGGAGGGCATTTTGTTTACGTCGGGGGATGCAATTGTCATTTTCCTCGGCTTTTCATCCGCAGACCAATGGTCAGACAGAGCGTCTGAATCAGAGCTTAGAGACATATCTCCGGTGTTTTGTTTCAGAGAACCAAGAGGACTGGTCTTCTTTCTTGCCTCTGGCAGAGTTCGCTCTTAACAACAGGCGGAGCGAGTCCACTGGTAAGTCCCCGTTTTTTGGGGCATATGGTTTCCATCCCCAGTTTTGTACTTTCAAAGGGGGGGGCCCTTCTGGGGTTCCTGAGGAGGAGCGTTTCTCGTCGTCACTTGCTTCTGTGTGGAGAGGTGTATTGAATAATCTGAGTGCGATGGGGAACCGTTACAAACGTATGGCTGATAGGAGGAGAGTTTCTGGTCCAGATCTGAATGTGAACGATCTGGTATGGTTGTCTACCAGGAATATAAAACTTAAGGTGCCCTCCTGGAAACTGGGTCCCAGATTCATCGGGCCGTACAGGATCAGTTCCATAATTAATCCTGTGGCATTTCGTCTGGACCTCCCTCCTACGTTTAAAATTCATAATGTGTTCCACAAGTCATTACTTAAAAGGTATGTGGCACCAGTCATACCGTCACCTCTACCTCCTCCTCCTGTGTTGGTCAATGGTAACTTGGAATTTCAAGTATCAAAGATCATTGACTCACGTCTGAATCGCCGGTCCCTTCAGTACTTGGTGCATTGGAAGGGGTATGGTCCAGAGGAGAGGACGTGGGTCCCTGCGTCTGATGTTAACGCAGATCGTTTGGTTCGGACCTTCCACAGAACTCACCCGGGCAGGCCTGGCCCTGAGGGTCCGGAGGCCCCTCGTAGAAGGGGGGGTACTGTCATGTGTGCATTGCCACGAAGATCGTCGCGGTTGCACATTTTGACTTCTCACAGCTGATCTGCTGTTTCTTTGTGTTTGGCAGCTAGGGAGTTAATTCTGTCTGTGCTCGGTGCTGGGACTGGGTGCAGTTTCTCCCGGCTGCAATTGATTATTTGTTGATTGGTTTCCTTTAAATTCCTGGTTGTCTGCTTGGGGAGTTGCCAGTGAAACCTTCATGCAGACCACAGATAGGAATGAATCTGTATAGACTTTAGTTGTGAGCTCCTTAGTTGTTCTAAGCTCAACTTGGTTAGAGTTTATTTCCCAGACCATTTATGTTCCTTTGGTGTTTGAGTGTGTATGCAAGCGAGTGTTATCCTGTCTGTCTTATATGTCTAATCTGTGTATTTAGCTGAGATCAGCCCATATCCCTTTGGTGGTAGTCAGGATCCTTCTTAGGACTGATTACAGGGTTCAGGGTCTGATAGGAGACAGGGTTAGGTTGGAGACTTGGACCTCTGAACCATTATCAGTACCTCCAAGGTGAGGGATTAGTTAGGACCCCAGTTTAGGGTCAGGTTAGATCCCGGTCCACCTCTTTCCTGTTTCAGCTCATCAAGTCCTCAAGATTAACCCTGAGTTCAGCAGATATCGTGTCAGGTAAATCTATTCTATACTTACATGCTGATGTTGCTATACTAGTTGTTGTATAGAGTGTTGTTCCTGTATTAATAGTTTACTGACATTGTATACATATCATTAGACAGCGTGACACTAACTTACATAGGGAGGTGGTAACTTTTGTTGCGTCCTGTGGGGTTTGTGTGCACTCTAAGACCCCACATACTCGTCCGTCTGGGGCCCTCTTACCTTTGAAGATCCCGGAGCGTCCGTGGACTCATCTGTCTATGGACTTTATTATGGACCTCCCGCCGTCTTCGGGTAAAACAGTCATACTTGTTGTAGTGGACAGGTTCAGCAAGATGGCTCATTTTATCGCTCTTCCTGCTCTTCCTAATGCTAAAACTCTGGCGCAGGTGTTCATTGGGGAGATTGTGAGGCTTCACGGGGTACCCTCCGATGTGGTGTCGGATCGAGGGTCTCAGTTTGTGTCCAAATTCTGGAAGGCATGTTGTACACGGCGGGGATGCAGTTGTCGTTTTCATCGGCTTTTCATCCGCAGACCAATGGTCAGACAGAACGTCTGAACCAGAGTTTGGAGACATATCTCCGGTGTTTTGTGTCAGAGAACCAGGAGGACTGGGCTTCTTTCTTACCTCTGGCAGAGTTTGCTCTTAACAATAGGCGGAGCGAGTCCACTGGTAAGTCCCCGTTTTTTGGGGCATATGGTTTTCACCCCCAGTTTTGTACTTTCAGTAAGGGGGGCTCTTCGGGGGTTCCTGAGGAAGAACGATTTTCGTCATCACTTGCTTCAGTGTGGAGAGGAGTGCTGAACAATCTTAGTACTATGGGGAACCGATACAAATGTATGGCTGACAGGAGGAGAGTGTCTGGTCCGGACCTATGTGTGAACGATCGGGTATGGTTGTCTACCAAAAATATAAAACTCAAGGTTCCCTCTTGGAAACTGGGTCCCAGGTTCATCGGGCCATACAGGATCAGTTCTATAATTAATCCGGTGGCATTCCGTCTTGACCTCCCCCCTACGTTTAAAATTCACAACGTGTTCCACAGATCTTTGCTTAAGAGGTATGTGGCGCCGGTGATACCGTCATCTTTACCTCCTCCTCCTGTGGTGGTCAATGGTAACTTGGAGTTTCAGGTGTCGAAAATCATCGATTCACGTCTTAACCGCCGGTCCCTTCAGTACCTGGTTCATTGGAGGGGGTATGGTCCTGAGGAGAGGACGTGGGTTCCTGCATCGGATATTAACGCAGACCGATTAATTCGGGCCTTCCACACGACTCACCCGGATAAACCTGGCTCTGAGGGTCCAGAGGCCCCTCGTAGAAGAGGGGGTACTGTCATGGGTGTGTCGCCACGAAGATCGTCGCGATTGCACAATCTGACTTCGCGCAGCTGAGTTTTTGGTGCTTGGTGTTTTTCGGCAATGAGGGAGTTAATTCTCTCACTCTCTGTGCTAGACGAGGTCCGACCTCGCCCAGCTGCAGTTAATTTTGCAGTAATGAGATTCCTTCAAATACCTGCCAGTCTGCTAGGAATGTGTCGATGAAAGCATTCATGCAGACCAACAGAGCGGATCGTGGTATTGTGAAGTCTGAAGTGAAGAGTACTTGGTGTGGTGTTTTCCCTCCTCGCTTTATCATTTATCTCCGTACCCGTTGGTGTTCCTCTGTTTTCGCGGTGTGAGTTTTGTATGCAAGGTGGACTTCAGTTTACCCCTTGTACTGTCTCGTTCGTCTATTACTGTGTTTAGGCATATACCTTCCAGTCCCCTGTGTTGTGATCGGGGTCCTTCTCAGGACTAGATTACTGAAGGTCAGGGATTTGCAGGAGATAGGGTTACGCTGGCGGCCTGGACCTCTGTACCATCAACAGTACCTCCAGGTAGAGGGATTAGTCAGGACCCCAGCTTAGGGTCAGCATAGACCCCGGACCTCCTGTATGCAGTAACAGCGTGACAATAACTGACATTAGTGGCTAAAAGTTTAACCAAACAGCAGCTCTCACTTCCTCCAGATGTAAGTGATTGGTCTCAACTTAGGTGAAGTGAGTGAGGCAGACGCGGATTAGCTGCAGGGATCGCCTAATGTAACAATGTTACTCGATCCCGGGAGAGCCAGTGGAATGGTGCAAGCACCAAAGGTGAGTATAAGTGTTATTATTTTACAGGGTGAAAACATATGGATTGAGAAGAAGTTGACTGAGTAGTGGACAATCCCTTTAAAGGGAATCTGTCACCCCTTTTTTGTGATATGAGATAAAGATATCACTCCATAGTGCATCCCATAAGTAATCTAGTAGTACCTTTCATAGCCCTTGACACCCCAGCTTTGATGCAAAAATACCTTTGTAATCTTCCTCTAGCAGTATACAAATTGCCGCTTTCAGGTCCGCTCGGCGGGGCTTATTCTCCTTCTCCGCCCCCCTCCTGTCTTGCCCTACGCACTTTTTTAATCTTTAGACTGCGTTCACGTCGGGTTTACCGAGCGTGCGCATTGAAAAGGGCCCTCGTGCGTGCGCAGTATGCTTTGCCAAGCTGTGGGCAAAGCATAATATCAGTATTTTGCCTCACTAGCTATGCCCCGGAAGTCTTCTAAGGCAAGCGGTCTGTTATTGGATGCCGGAAATCTTACTGAAGCCTTGCACATTACGCTGGAAGCTTCGGATAACAAGTTTTCAGACAGAGGTTTGTTATCCGAAGCTTCCGGTGTAATGTGCAGGGCTTCAGTACGATTTCCGGCGTCCAGGAACAGACAGCTTGCCTTAGAAGACTTCCGGGGCATAGAAAGTGAGGCCAAATTCAGGCGCATGCGCAATACTGCTTTTATGCTTTGCCCACTGTTGGGCAAAGCATACTGCGCATGACCGAGGGCCCTTTTCAATGCGCACGCGCGGAAAAAACAACGGAATCTGTGACATTCACAGATGAAGATACGAACAGCAATCCAAGGGGGGGGGGTGGTGAAGCTGAACAAGCCCCGCCGAGCGGACCTGAACGCGGCGATTTACATACAGTAGAGGCAGATTACAAAGGTATTTTTGCATCCAAGCTGGGGTGTCAGGGCTATGAAGGTAATACTGGATTACTTTAGGACACACTATTGAGTGATATCTTTAACTCACTTAAGAATGCTCTTGTCATAATTGGACGGAAAAGTATTCACATCGATTTTTCTGGCTAACACGGTACCACAATATAATTTATTAATGTATCTCATATCACAAAAAAGGGTGACAGTTTCCCTTTAAGCTCCAAAAATGTTAAAACAGACCAATGCAATATTTGGTTATTACCACAATGTGTTAAAAATATATACTGCAGACTATAGACCGCTACTGAAATCTACATTTCAGAGAGTGAAAAAGCTAACAAATATGAGAATACAATATAATAATTTTTACACACAAAAACCTTCAGCAAGTGATTATAAGCAAAGATGGTGCAAAAATTCAAATTTGTAACCTAAAATGTCTTTAAAGCAGGTGAAATAAGTATTGAACACGTCACCAATTACACCAAGTAACAGCAATCAGCTCTCATCTTAATTGAATAGCAATTCAATGTAAACTACTTATATTGTATATAGTATTGACAGAGTGTTTCATCTTAATGGTATAAAGCTTCAACAAAAACAATGATATTTTAACCCCTTCATGCCCGGAGCTTTTTTCAGTTTTGCGTTTTCGTTTTTTGCTACCCTTCTTCTCAGAGCCATAACTTTTTTTGTTTTCCGTCAATATGGCCGTGTGAGGGCTTCGTTTTTTTGCGAGAGAGTTGTAGTTTTGAATGACACCATTGATTTTACCATGTCATGTACTAGAAAACGGGAAAAAAAATATTCCAAGTGCGGTGAAATTGCAAAAATGTACAATCCCACACTAGTTTTTTTAATTTTTTTTCTAGGTTCATTAAATGCTAAAACTGACCTGCCATTATGATTCTCCAGGTCATTACGAGTTCATAGACATATCTAGGTTCTTTTTTAATTAAGTGGGAAAAAAATAAAAAAAA
>JARQOD010000001.1:336831774-336910809 GCA_033576555.1 Oophaga sylvatica | reverse complement strand
ATAGTATTGGTGTACTAATGCACATTGTGAATACATATTACACAAATTAGGATAAGCAGTGGTGCAGCATATTGCACAAGCGGTGAGGGTGAAATCAGGTAACTACCCTTATGCTAGGTTTACCAGACGTGCATAATAGTTGCGCTGCTTGTATCATACAATAGTAATAAAGAAGAATAAGTCAGTATAAAACTAGAAATAAAGGATGGTTACATATAAAGTGCAGATGTTCCTGTGTGAGTCAGGAAAAGCCCCTGAAGTGCGTTTTGCGTTGGCTTCCTTTACTTTTAGTTACATAGTGACTTGCCCCAATGCGCATTTCGCGTCGGCTTCCTCGGGGGAGGCAATACTGGCATCCCGAGGAAGCCCACATGAAATGCGCGTCGGGCTTTTCCTGACATGTCCAGGCACATCTGCACTTTATGAGTAAGAACCATCCTTTACTTCTAGTTATATACTGACATATTCTTCTTTATTAGTATTATATGATATAAGCAGTGCATCTATTATGCACATGTGCTAAACCTAGCATAAGGGTAGTTACCTGCTTTCACCCTCATCTTAGTGCACCGCTTGCTGCAGCACTGCTTATCTTCTTATTTACTATACTGCATCTGCTACTGTATCTGCCTATGTATATACTTTTTTCATTCTATTAAATTTTCTTCATTTCCTTTATTGCTTCTACTTGTTTTTTTCCCTATGGGCATGTTCATAACTGTGGATCACCATTTATGTCTTTATAGTTCATGGACAGATAATGAACTGCCCTCATACTAACATCTATATATGGCCTGTGTTGTTGTCTTCACAGTTGTGTCTTTACTAGCCTGATTGTTTATTACTTGTGTTTTTTGTAATATTCTGTACTATTGAAACCTGTTTTTACATATTAAGATTTTCAATTAAAATGTAATGTTTTATGACATTCAGGTTTATTTACTATCTAGTTATTTGGGGTATATAGGCTCCTTATGGTCTCATTTCATTACTCCAATTACATTGGGAGTTCCCCATATTTAGGACCATGGTTCTTTTCTCTGTCCTAAATTCTAGCCATTTTTGCAAGGTAAATGCTATATCTGACTCCAAACCAACACAGCTCATCGCCCCAAGAACACCATCCCCACAGTGAAACATGGTGGTAGCAGGATCATGCTGTGGCATATAGAAGCATCGCGCAGGGAGGGGGCTCCCTGCGTGCTTCCCTCAGAACAACATGATGTAATGATGTCCCATCCTGGGACAATGTAATAAAGTAAAAAAAAAAATACCGTGAAAAAATATTTTTAAAAAAATTCCAAAATAAAGAAAAAAAAATTCCCCAATAAATACATTTCTTTATGTAAATAAAAAAAACAATAAAAGTACACATATTTAGTATCGCCATGTCCGTAACGACCCGACCTATAAAACTGTCCCACTAGTTAAAACCTTTAGTGAACCCCATAAGAAAAAAACAAGGCAAAAAAACAATGCTTTATCATCATACCGCCGAACAAAAAGTGGAATAACACGCGATCAAAAAGACGGATATAAATAAACGTGGTACCGCTGAAAACGTCATCTTTTGCTGTAAAAAAAACGAGCCGCCAAACAGCGTCATCAGCGAAAAAATAAAAAAGTTATAGCTCTCAGAATAAAGTGATGCAAAAATAATTATTTTTTTATATAAAAGTTTTTATTGTATAAAAGCGCCAAAACATAAAAAAAATATAAATGAGGTATCGCTGTAATCCTACTGACTCGAAGAATAAAACTGTTTTATCAATTTTACCACACACAGAACAGTATAAACTCCTCCCCCCAATAGAAATTTATGAATTGCTGGTTTTTATTCATTCTGCCTCCCAAAAATCGTAATAAAAAGCGATCAAAAAATGTCATGTGCTCGAAAATAGTACCAATATAAACGTTAACTCGTCCCGCAAAAAAAAGACCTCATGTGACTCTGGGCCAAAATATGGAAAAATTATAGCTATCAAAATGTGGTGATGCAAAAACTATTTTTTGCAATAAAAGAGCGTTTTAGCGTGTGACAGCTGCCAATCATAAAAACCCGCTATAAATAGTAAATCAAACCCCCCCTTTATCACCAACTTAGGGAAAAATAATAAAAATAAAAAAGTATTTATTTCCATTTTCCGGTTAGCGTTAGGGCTAGGGTTGGGGTTGGGGCTAAAGTTAGGGTTGGGGCTAAAGTTAGGGTTAGGGCTAAAGTTAGGGTTAGGATTGGGGCTAAAGTTAGGATTAGGGTTGGGGCTAAAGTTAGGGTTAGGGTTTGGATTAGGGTTAGGGTTTGGATTAGGGTTAGGGTTGGGATTAGGATTAGGGTTGGGATTAGGGTTAGGGGTGTGTTGGGATTAGGGTTGGAGTTAGAATTGGGGAGGTTTCCACTGTTTAGGCACATCAGGGGCTCTCCAAACGCGACATGGCGTCCGATCTCAATTCCAGCCAATTTTGCATTGAAAAGTCAAACGGCGCTCCTTCCCTTCCAAGCTCTGCCATGCGCCCAAACAGTGGTTTACTTGCATATATGGGATATCAGCGTACTTAGGAGAAATTGTACAACTTTTGGGTTCAATTTCTCTTGTTGCCCTTGGTAAAATAAAAAAAATTGGATCTGAAGTGAAGTGAAGGGTTAATAAACTTATTGAATGTGGTTTTGAGCACCTTCAGGGGTGGAGTTTTTAGAATGGTGTCACTTTTTGGTATTTTCTATCATATAGACCCCTCAAAATGACTTCAAATGTGAGGTGGTCCCTAAAAAAAAATGGTATTGTGAAAATGAAAATCACTGGTCAACTTTTAACCCTTATAACTTCCTAACAAAAAAAAATTTTGGTTACAAAATTGTGCTGATGAAAAGTAAACATGGGAAATGTTATTTATTAAGTATTTTGTATGACATATCTCTGTGATTTAAGGGCATGAAAATTCAAATTTGGAAAATTGCGAAATTTTTACCAAATTTCCATTTTTTTAACAAATAAGCGCAAGTCATATCAAAGAAATTTTACCACTATCATGAAGTACAGTATGTCATGAGAAAACAATGTCAGAATCACTTGGATCCATGGAAGCGTTCCAGAGATATGACCTCATAAAGGGACAGTGGTTAGAATTGTAAAAATTGGGCCGGTGATTAATGTGCAAACCACCTTCGGGGGTTAAGGGGTTAACAGTTAAAATATCTTTTTTTTTTTCATTTCAAAACTGCTACAATGACATTGACCTTTTCAATTCTTATGCTATTAACATACATTTTACCGATTGCATTCTTAGGAGTACTAGGGTCTAATTGATTTGGAAAGGAGATTAGTTTTGGACTGATGAGTCCCAAAAATATTAAGATTAAAATTCATATCTTGGCCCTATACCAAGTTCTACAAAATTCCCATCCAGTAGCTTTATCTTTAGCTTGAAATAGACTATATATGTTATTTCACAGTCCTATTACATAATAACAATGGAAGCAGCCAGTGTAGTCTGCTAGGGAAATAAGCTTCAGTCTCACTTGTCACAGGAGACTAAACTGTTTATGCCGTGCATACTGGCCTAGAGCCAGAATTATATCTAAAAATCCTGTAGGCACAAATGCGTTAGTAATCATTTACAAACAACAGGTCAGTTACAGTCTTATAATGTAAGAATGTTATGTAAAGGATAAGGTTATATTCGCATGTACGTCACATTTACATCATAAATGAATCCGTTCTTAACTGATGAAAATGAAAAGCATAATGGATTAAAGAGGAAGGCGATAGATGTGTATTGCCCTGTTGACTTCAGGTTTCCCTTTTTATACCATATATTCATGTGTTGCAAACATTATTGTGACCATCAAAAAAAGAAAGCTTCTTAGTGGAACATGGCTAAAACGGGTCTCTGTCAGCTCTACAAGTGGCTACTAAAGACAGGTTTAGCGCTAGCCACTCTAAAAGATCCAAGGAGTTTCACTGGCCTTTATCCTTTAAGGGAACCTGTCATCAGGATTGTGCTCAGTAACCTGAGGCTATGTGCACACGTTGCGGAATTGCCATGGAAATTTCCGCGGCAATTCCGCACCTCCCTGCCGCGGGAAATCCGCATATTATAGGTATGCGTATTCCCGCTAAACACTAGCGTTTTGCAAGCGTAATTAGCTTGCAGAATGCTAGCGTTTTACAAGCGATCTGACAGGTAGGTCACACGAGTCAAACAAGTGTTTGACTCGTGTGACCAACTTTTTACTATTGATGCCGCCTATGCCGCATCAATAGTAAAAAGATCTAATGTAAAAATAATAAAAAAAATAATAAATAAAGATATTCTCACCTTCCGGCGGCCCCCGCAGCTTTCCCGCCTTCAGCGACGCTCCCGGCAAGTTCCGTTCCCAGGAGTCCTTTGCGGCAATCATCCCGATGACGTAGCATCACGCGAGACCGCTACGTCATCTGGGTGATCTCGCAAAGCATCACTGGGATCGGGATTGGCGAGAGCGTCGCTGAGAGGCAGGAAAGCTGCAGGGGACGCCAGAAGGTGAGAATATCATTATTTTTTATTTTAATTATTGTTTTTACATGGATATGGTACCCAGGGCTTGGAGGAGAGTCTCCTGTCCTCCAGACCCTGGGTACCATCCGCACATGAACCGCTTACTTTCTGCATGGTGGGCACAGCCACATGCGGAAAGTAATTGGTTCAATGCATTCCTATGGCGGCGGAATCGCCGCGGTTCCGCAAAAAAGAATGAGCATGCTGCGGATTCTCCCGCGATGCGATTCCGCCGCAGAAAAACCCGCAGCATGTGCACAGCATTGCGGAATCTCATAGGCCTTAATGAGTTGTATTGTGTAAGCGGTTTTGCCGCGGTTTTGCGGCGTTTCCGCTGCGAAAAACCGCGGCAAAACCGCTAAGAATCCGCAACGTGTGCACATAGCCTGAATGTGAAATTTAATTTATTTTTATTTTCAAAATATATTATATTCAGTATGTAAAATAGGGGGCAGGCCACTGAAGGGTTGGTGACCTGTCTGAAGCCATACAGATGAATATGTAAACAGAGCACCACATGAAGCCTCCCACAGGCCTCCCCGGAGCACGAACATATCATTAACTGAAAACTGAAAATAAAGATTAAACAACAACAAGATGGATTTCATCACCTAGGTATAATTTTAATCAGTATAACGACGCCGACCTGACAGTGTCTGTAGATTACTGAGCACAATCCTGCTGACAGATTCCCTTTAAGCCTTATACTTACTGGCTGCTAGCTGAACAGGTAGTCAGGTGGCTAGATCAGAACCAGAAGGACAGTCAAGGTACATTCTCAGAAGACGGAAGTGTAGTCGGGAGATGGGCCAAGTTCTTTAAGCGGAAAAAGCACTAGAACAACAGGAGCTGAAATCTAATGATTTAAACCAGGCAAATAGTACTACTAGTTAGGGCAGGTTAGGATAGGATATGGGTTGAACTAGATGGACTTAAAGTCTTCCTTCAACCTTAATAACTATGTTATAACTATGTTACATCTGGCAGCAGCTCTCAGCAGTAAGCTGTGACTAATATTAGGGTTTGGTGTTGTCCTATTAACCAAAGGAAGGAGCTGATAACTCGATCTGGCTGGACAGCACATACTCCTATACTGTCAGATTGGATAGTGTTACAGGTCCGAGCCACCCTAGTCTCAGTGGTTTTGAGTAAGAAGTGGTGCGCTTCGAAATGTGTCAACCATGAACTTCTCTTAAGGCACATGTATTTCTCTCTATGGACTCTTTTATTGACACATTGCTCCTGTTACTGATTTTATGGAAGTTTAATAAAATGCAATACTTTGATGTGCTGCCTCGGCCCCCATTTTTGGATTGCTATATCTGGCAGCTCTCAGCAGTAAGCTGAGAGTATTAGTAGGGTGTGGTGGTGCTGTGCTATTGGCCAAAGCAAGGAACTGATTATTCCAGCTGGACAGCACACGCACCCATACTGTCAAACTGGATGGTGCTACAGGCTCCTGCCACCCTAGTCTCAGTGGCTGGATGAAGCCTACAACTGTAGCGGAGAAGACCGGGCTGTGGGTGCTGATTTAGAACGGGTCCAGAACTGCTGACGCCGAACCTACTGTTGCAGGGGGGAAGGAGATTGGAGACGGAGCAGACCCTTGACCTGTGTAGGGGCATGTCGAGCCAGGGAGGTATAAAAGGGTTTGCGCAGGAAAGGAAGGGAGCTTCCCGCCAGAGAGAGGAGACAGTGAGGACCGGTGCTGGGCTGTGTGGAAAGATAGGCTGCATAGTAGCTATCACGGCCGGGTGCATTGAGGACTCCCAGGTTTCAGCGGGTGTGTGAAGGAACGCACGCCGAATGGAGGATTGCGGTGAACTCCACTCTGCTGTGCTGCAGCATAACGGACTAGGGGCTCAGTGGGTAAGACTGGTGACCGCCCACTGCCGCCAGAAGTGAGACCAACTTGTTAGGCGGGGAAGTCGGAAGAACTCAGCACCGGCCTCAGCCGGCAACCAACCAACCATCTGACTCAGGAAAAGAAACAGACAACCGAGTCACACTAAGTGGAATTAATATATAGGCTGTCATTTTGAACTACTCTTTCCCTGTTTACTCCCCATTCTTTACCTGTTTATTACTTGTTACTCCCTGCGAGGAGGTTACCCCTGTACTTATAAAATAAGTAATTGTTAACCCCTGCTCTGTGCTTCTGTGTCACTGTATCTGAATACCTGTGCTACACAACCACCTATAGTTTCTTGTCTCAATGTCTCCCCCATCACCAGTGCGGCCTTTATTGTAGAATGAATATGCTGGTGACAGGAGCAGACATTGCAGGGGCAGATCACGGAGGAGTTGTGACAACGGCTAACTCATGTCAACTGATGCCATTTTCTATGAGAAAAATCACCCTGAAATTAATTGAAATATTAATAGAAAATATTCTTTATGTTTTCTTGTAAAAGCAATAGAATAGAATAACTTCAAAATATCAAACCTGGGCAAGATGTTCATTGTGTTGCTTTCTACGATATACAACAACTTATGATTTTCATTAACCATCTTGTTCATTGCACAATTAGTGTAAAACCATTTTTCCTTTACGTGAATGAAGTCTAGGCACATGGCTGATATCAGCTGGTAGTCATTTCTGTAGGGTGGAATTGATAAATACCGAGCGCACATCTGATTTATAGAGAGCACCTGCCCAGAGCAATTATTCTGCCTCTGCCAATTGTGATGCTCATGATATTGTACACTTCTGCCTATGACAAAGCAGAGAAGAGAGGGAGGATTTTAGATCCTGCCAGTTTAATAACAAGGCTTTGTATGGGGCGACATTAGCAATCACATGGGCCAATGTTGGAACCAACGCAGAGAAGTGTGTATTCTTGGACACCTCTGTTTAGAATGTGTCGGGCAAATGTTTAGCTTGGTGAGTGATGTAATCCTACCTCTGGCAGTTGCTATAAACAGTCCTTCTGCCGTATAATGGATGCAAAGATGCAGAACAAGATGGAGCTGTTGTCTGTTTAAAAACCGTGTGCCTATATGTATGTTGCAAGGCAAGAAAATGAGAGCATGAGCCTCTCGCGCCCACATTCACCACATTCCGTTTTCTAGGAGATTTTTCACCATGTGCAGCGTCTTAACACTGTAAATGTAGGAATGTGCAGTATTTATATGAAGTTTCTCAGCACATGCTATGGAAGGAGTTGAAATGATTTGCAAGTTTGCATGTAAGACAAAGTTGAGACCGTCATGACAAGGTTCTGACCTATTGGGAGATATAAATCTATCGTGACTTCAATAGCTCCTTCAGCAGAAAACGTGCACTAATAATAGTCGGCTTATGTTCAATGTCTACAAACTAGAATCCTACATTGTTAAAGATTAACTGCCCTTTCAGGTGACTTTCCAAGATAAGATGTGTGTGTTACATGAGGTATACCTATTTCTGACCATCACATGACTTGTATCCCGCAGTTTTTACAGTGTTTCCATCTGCACTTAGAACTCAGAAGTTTTTCTTTGTCTCTTTCTGCTCCTGTCTCCCTTCAGCTTTTCTCCCCTCCCCTTTGTATAGACTGTTATAGACAGTAGACATGTCTGAAGACAGACACACTACATCAGCGCACTGTGACTAATGAGTGCATAAACCCCATTTTCACTATACAAGTTAAAAAGTAAAAAAGTAAGGTTCCATATTTTTTGGACTAGTCACTATAAGATGCACTTTTTTCCCCAAAATTTGAGAGAATAATGGGGTTGCATCTTATACTCCAAGCGTACCTTACGGGGGGTGGTGACAGTGGAGTAGGGTCACAGAAGGCAGGAGCAGGGTCACCACTGTAGGAAACCGATGGCGGCAATGGGGCAATGCTGCGGGCCCTGAGTTGGGAGTAAGGGGTGTCCAGGCGGAGCAAAACAGGAGCTGAGTCTCCATTGCACACATTGACCTTGCAGTCCCTATCACTATTGTATCACCTTTCCATGTGCTAAGCTGAATTGGGAAAGAGAAAGCAAAGCAGGCATAATTAAAACCTTGCTTAGGAAAAATGGGTGGTGTTATGATTTGGTAGCTGAGGAGAGCAGGCAAAAACGGCAATACACCAGAGAGGTTGGAATCTACTGGATTGCAGTACCCTGACTAACCACCACAACTAAAGGCAGCCGTGGAGCGTTCCTACGTTGGTCCTAGATGCCTCGTCACAGCCTGAGAGGTTAACTACACCTAAAGATAGAAAGAGGAAAGCTATCTGCCCCGGAGCAGATCCCCAAAGAACATAGGAAGCCCCCAAACATGTAATGGCGGTTAGACAAGAGGAAATACAGACACAGACAGAAAATAGTATGAGCAAACGTTGGGGCCCAATCTTCCTAGACAGAAAAGGATAGGAAGGACACTTACTGCAATCCAAAAAAAATCCTAAAAAATACCAACTCTACTAATTGCAAAAACACCCGAGATCACACGACCTCCACCACCCAAACCAGCTCTCTGGTGCAACAAAACCAAGCCGCAGCCACCGAAAAAAACGGAAAAGGCAAACGAACAAACAACAGTGGCCCCAGAAGAACCGAGAGGAGCCCAAGCCCCCCGGGGTGGGGAGACCTGGCTAACCTCACAGAAATGCAGAGAAATATGCAAATGGTAAGCACAAAAACAAAAAACAGAAAATATCTTATCTGAGAGCAGGAGACGAGGCAAGACTCAGCAAGCTTCCAAGTGAACCAGGAACCACAGTCGAGACAAGAACAATTGATCACCGGCAACCATGATGGGAGGGAACCTCCCTTATATAAGACCAGTCTGTAACTCCTGATTGCCAATCCTCATTGAATGGTTCAGTACTGTTTGTAACCACCAGAGGGAGCTTCTGCTCAGAATTCATTTCTAACACATTCACAACAGGGTGGTGGGAGTGCTGAATCCTAGAGGATTCTACCCACCTCCCTCCACCTTTACCCTCTATTGTATACTATGAAAAAAGCAAAAAATACAGCCCATACACCTTTAGTATTAAAATAATGTACTCCTGTATAAGTACACTATCTGGCCAATATACAAAGAAATACATGCACTATGCTTAATCACACCGTGACTATTAATACCATGTATTGCAATATTGGAGTTGATTTACTCATTAATCCCAGTGTGCTGATCCATAGTGTATGTATATATTTGTATATTGGACATATAGCATTTTTGTGCACCTGTAAATTAATTTAATACTAAAAGGGGGTACAGGCCCGATTTTTGCTTTTTTGTAGATCTGAAGACAGATCTGTAGACAGATTGGAGCTGTTTTGGTTTCTTAAATGAATGATCAGTGCAAGTGAGAAAAAGTGACTAATAAGCAGGGAAAGGGCGATTTTTAGCTAATAAGATATAACACAAGGTTTCTTATCTTGACTTGCATTATTGATTTATGAAAAAAGATAAGTGTAGTTACTCTTAAATGTCATACAATAGTGCATGACAAAGTTTCTAGGCCATGTACCCCTAATTAAAATAATTTGATAAATAAATATGTCTTCAAGACTGTGGTCACAAACTGTGCTCGACCTATTAAAAGCATAGCAAGAGGGTAATGCAATTGCGTCCTATCGTCATAGATTGAGGGCCTTGAACAACTCATGACTTCATGTCACCACTTTCTTCATGAATGCATTATATCTTTATTAGTAAGTAATGTGGTTGCCATATGGCCTCTTCACTGTCACGGTTTTATGTCACCACTTACTATATGATTGTATTATATATTTATCAGTACGCAATGGTCACATAGTTGTCTTTCCATATCCATGGCTTTATGTCATCAATAACTGCATGGCTGTATTATATCATGTAAGGTTGTCGCCATAGTGGTTTCTCCACATCCATGGCTTTATGCCACCACTTACTACATGGCCATATTATATGTGAATGATTTACGAAAGCTGCATGCTCAAGGAATCTGGCTTAATTTGTGCCAAAAAGCTGTCTTTCATGCTTAGGTCTACATTTGTTCCATGCTTCAGTCATGTTCTAAGCACAACATACTCAACAATGAGGCGTGGACTTGCAGGAAGAGGGCAGGTAAAAAAGCCTTTTTGGAGGGAAGATGAATGAGAAATACTGGAAATTTCACCATTGATTTTCCTTTATTAAAAAAGTCATGGGATTTCTATTTTATGGGTCAGTAGAAATTTGGTGATGCCAAATAAATGTAGTTTTATAGTGCTTAGTATTTTTACACAAAAAATGTTTTGTGAAAAAGTAAGGTTTGGCCAGCTGCATCCCAATAGTCATACTCTTTTCATTTTATTAAATTCCACCACTGTCTTTTGTGGAGGGGTTTTTCCACAGTTTTCCATGCTGTAAAAATATAACTTCTATGCATTACAAGGATTGTGCCAAATATGTATGATGAACTACATTAAAAAATAATTAATGTTGGGGGTCATACTTTATTTATTAGACTAATTTCGAGGATGTTGTGGGAAGACCTAGGGGACCTTTGGCAATTCCGCGGCTGTCACAGGAAAGCATTGCTCCCTCTTTATCGTACTAGAGGGGGCTGATAGACTGACAAAGGGAGCCTGCGCCCTCTGTGACACATATTAAATGCAGGGGTCAATAATGGAATGGCATCTAAGTAGTTAAAGAAGTTGTCCACTACTTTAACATTGATGACCTTCCACCTAGAATCTGATATGCTAAGAATTTCCTAAGGATGGGGGATGCCTGGTTTTTTTTCACTGACCTCACTTGTACCGAATATATAGTCATGTGAATGAGCACAGAATACATTACAAAGAGGTCCTCTCTTTTGTTTTTCAAACACATTTAATATGTTCTGGGGAAATGTCAAATTATCTGAACATATTCAAGCAATCCCCTACTGTTGGCAGCGGATTATTCAGGATACTCTTCAAGTGTGTGACAACAGAGCATCTTTATTCAGGAACAAACAGGAACAATATATGATAAGCTTAATAGATCAGGAATAAATCATTTGTGTCTCTTTATTTGTGCTGCATCTACAGCAGGCTGCTTCTCTCATACACAGACACAGGAAATACAGTCACATGCTATTCCTGTGTGAGCCTCTGGGAGTTTTTTTTTTACTTTATAAACAGCCTACAAATCTAGGAACTAAACACTCGTAGACAGGAATGGAGTTGTTGCAACCAAACATATTCCAACACCCCCACTCAACAAGATACTTATCTTGTTAGTCCCATTGCGGTTCTGAAGTCCACAAACTTGGCTCTTGATAATGGCTTTATCATACCATCAGCTATCATCTTGTCAGACTCGCAATAAACAAACTCGAGTACACTACGCTCCACTAAGTTACGTAAGTGGTGATGTTTTACATAAATGTGCTTAGTCCTTGCACTAATCTTCTCACTGCTGGCAAGTTTAATGCATCCTTGGTTTTCCTCATAGATAATTGTTGGTTGAGCTAATGGCTTTCCGAAATCATCCAAAAGTTGTTTCAACCAAATTACTTCTTGACTTGCATAAGCAGCAGACATATATTCTGCTTCTGTAGAAGATAATGCGACTGACATTTCTGCTGGACCAAGAAATTTAATGTTCTCCTATCTTGAACAAGTAACCACTTGTTGAGTTCCGATCACTTGAATCTCCTGCCCAATCTGCAATTACATAACCTCTGAGAGTAAGATCTCCTGATGCAGATATCGTAAAATGTAGCCTTTGAGTTTCTTTAAAATATTGAAAAATTCTCTTAATTGCATTACAGTCTCTGGCGTGGCTTGCTTACACGTCAGCAGAGAATTCCGACTGTGGCTGTGATATCCGGACGAGTTGTGGTTGCTATGTACAGAAGCGCCCCCACTGCTTGTCTGTAACTCTCATTGCTGGGTAGCAGATCTTCTCCTTCCAAATTTAAGTAGGATGGATCCATTGGTGTTTACGCATCTTTGGCTTCTGACAATCCAAACTGGTTTAGTATTGTGGAAATTTTAGAACTTTGGTTAAGAAGAAAACTCCCATCTTCCTCTCTCTGGATTTGGATTCCAAAATAATATGTCACATTTGTTTTTGATGACCGACTTACATCCGATAGCTCTTTTTCCTTGTGGTAGCTCAGTAAGCTCCCATGTCTGGAGTTGCTGAAGGGACTCCATTTCTTCATTAGCAGCATTTATCCACTTCTGCTTCTCGTGGACAGGCAGTTTTTGCTTCTCTTGCCATGACTGTGGCTCTATTTCAGGAAGTGTTCTGACCATATAAGAAAGGCGTCTAGCTGGGATACCTTTGTTTGGCCTTTATGATCTCCTTACTGGAGGTTGACTTGGTTCTTCTGTGTCTTCCTTGTTGGCTTCAGAGCTTATCCACACTTCAGTGTTTTCCTTTTCGGTGTCTGGGTTTGGTGATTGAGATTCTTGTTCTTGCTTCTTAGGTTGAATAACTGGTGTAACCTCATAGAATTTGAGCAATACAGAGTTTTCATCAATCGCTACATCTCTGCTGATTGTTACTATGTTGGTCTCTGGGTGCAGGATTCTGTATCCCTTTTGAGTTTTGCTATAGCCTACCAGGACTCCTTGCCTTGCATGTGATTCCCACTTGGAATGCTTTTTTTTGGGGAACATACACAAACGATTTGCTTCCATATATCCTGAGGTGCTTTAGGATAGGCTTCTAGCAGTTCCATAGCTCATGTGGAGTTTTATTTGTGGCTTCCACTGGCACTCTGTTTTGAAGATAGCAAGCTGTCATGATGGCTTCTCCCCAATACGCTGTAGATAGATTTGCATCAAACAACATACTTCTTCCACTTTCACAGAGAGTACGGTTCTTTCTCTCTGCGATGCCATTTTTTGGGTTGTATGGAATGATAGTCTGGAACACAATTCCATTCTTTTTCAAAATGATTTGCACTTTACCACTTGTATATTCGGTTCCATTATCTGAAGGCGGGGCTTTTGGCATTCTTCCAAATTTGTTAAACACTACAGCAAGATATTCTTGAAGTTTCAGTGGAACTTCATCATTACTATGAAGCAGATAGGCAACTGTATATCTGAAGTAGTCATCAATAAATGTGAGAAAATATCTCTTCTTGCTAGGAGTTTGAACACTCATTGGACCACATACATCTGTATGTATCAGATCCAGAGGCTGTGCAGATCTAGTGGAGATTATTTTAGGAAAGGATTTACTGGACATTTTCCCTTTAAGACAGCTAGTGCACTTCATCATTTGACTACACTGGTTGATTTCAATACCATTTGCAAGTTGAGCTAGCTTCCTTACTGCTTCTGGGTCTCTGTGCCCAAGACGTCTTTGCCATACATGGATACAGTTCTTATACAGATCTTGTCTAGCACTGTACACACTTTCTTTGCATTTTACACGTAGCTGATAAAGTTCATCTTGGATTTTTCCTTCTGCAAGAGTGTGACCCTTCTTTGAGATGATGCAGCTGTTATCTCTAAAAGTAACTACATTGCCCTTTTGCGTGAGCTTCTTTACTGACAGAAGATTGCTCTCAAGGCTGGGAACATACAGAACATCCTTTATTGAGATCTTTCTGCTTTGTGCTTAGGAAACTGGACAGTGGAGGTAGCCGTCTCCTACTCCTTCTGAAGTAATATAGTGACCATTAACTAAGATGACCTTTTCTGACTTGCTTTCATTAAGGTCAGTGAAGAAATCCTTGTTATTTGTCATATGACTGCCTGCACCAGAATCTACACACAATATATGCTTTGCAAATGGGCTTGTACTGGCATTAAATGTACTTTCAGCACATGCAGAATCCTTTATAGCTGTTTAACCCTTTTATGACTGTTCTGCTTTTTAAGCTGACTCATTCTTGCTTTCCAAATTCTGCAGTCTGCTTTAAGGTGGCAGGGCTTTCTACAGACAAAACATTCACAAATTTCTCTTAAATTGCACTTTTATTTAGGGAAATCCAGTGTTTTTAATGCTGTTTCTGCTCTGGATTCATTACTGCTGCTTACATGCTGTTTTTATCTTGAATTCATCCAAAAGTTTGACTATAACATACTCTAGTGTCAGCTCATCATCTGGCTGTACATCTAGTGCAGTCACGAGTGTGTCATAACTCTCTGGAAGACCACTTAATCGAAGTGCAAATGTGTAGCCCTGGTGTCTAAGGCACACACAGTACCCTGGAGGATGTGCGGAGAGGTAACAGTTTAATACTCGATATCCATTCACTCCATCACACACTTTAGACACACCCATAGTGTATATAAGCTAGTGACATGCAGCTGAGAAGAGTTCTGTTTCCTGTCTTCGGACAGAGGAGGGAGTGAGTTCAGTTTCCTGTCTTCGGACAGAGAAGTGAGTCAGTGTGTCTAGCCTGAACGAGGAGGGAGGAGAAGTTCAGCCAGATCCTGTCCTAATCAGGAGATAGAGACAATTAAGGAAGAAAGAAGAGTTAGCAGCAGAAACTTCAGTCGCCTGTCCCAAGGACAGTGAAGTTCAGTCGACGTGCTCCTGAACTAGAAGAATACTGAGATTCTGTCAGCAAGCTCCAAGGAAGAAGCAAGAAAAGATTACCTTGTATTACTCTAGGAAGTGTGGAGTGCTTATGCTAAAAGCGCGAACAGGGCGAAGGGCGCAGTGGAAGAAACAGAGACGTGCTTTAGGTATAGAATTGCCTGCACAATTTCACCGGTCACTGGAGACCGAAGTGTCACTACAGCTTCAGGCGTAGTGATAGAAAAACCAGAGTCTTACTGGACCTTAGGTCGCAGAAAGCAGCCCTTGGAGTGTCGGTACGTAACAGGGGTCAGGGAGAGTGGGAACCTTGAGTCACTGCAGGACAACAGTAGGAACTCAGCTCTCTCAAAGGAAGGCTCCGACCACAAAACTGACCGGGCAGTACAGCTAAAGGAGTTAGCTGGAGTATTCGGAGTGAACTTAGCTCTATGCTAGTTGGACTCATAATATTGGAAGTAAAGGAGGCCCCTAACCTGTTCAGCTGTTATCTCGAAGCACATCCTCCACCCCAACAGCCTCCCTGGGACCTGCCTTATCATCTGACAAGTAAAAGGTATGGAAAGACACTGGATGGTGTGAGACTGATTCATTTATTTGCACCCTACATCATTAATACCATAGACTTTGAGGGACCAGTCCCACCTGTGGGGGACCCGTCATCTAGCTGCCACAACATCCCCTCAGAGATCTACTGCAGCGCTGGTCTTAGTGACTAGACAACTACAGGTGGCGTCACGAACTGTTATATACAAATCCCCTGTAAATAATTCCCCTTTAACGCCTGACCGCCAGGGACACGGACCGAGCCACGCTACCAGTGACATTCCCTATAGAAATCTACAGGCTCGGCTCCGAGTACCCCATATCCCTGGAAACCCACAATTGTGGTGCGTGGTCGAGACACAGCAACATGAAAATCTTTAATTTCTTCTTCAATACTCCTGAGACGCTCCACAATCTCTAGGGTGTTTCTTATATAGTGCTGCGTATTCTGTCCATCACTTAGCTTAGACTGATACAGCTTTCTCATGAGATAAAGCTTATTGCTGAGATTTGATCTTTCATGCACCTTCTTGTAACTCATCCCACATCTCCTTTGCAGTTGCACACTTGCATATATGCACAATCTGATTATCATCTACACTGAGGGAGATCGTGCTTTGTGCTTTCTGATCCTTCTTTAGCCAGTCATCTGGTAATGGATGAGGCACTTGTTACTGAGTATATTTCCAGGCACCTTCTCTTATGAGCAGCATCTTCACCTTGAATTTCCAGGACTGGTAGTTCTGGTTAGTGAGGCTTGGCACTGAGAACTTGATAGGATTGCTGCTAGTGGACATCTTCTCTGTTGCTCTGTGCTGCTTTTGCTTTGAGCTGTGTTAATCTGGGGTTCTGTTTCACTCTGGGCCCATAACCTGTTGGCAGCGGATTATTCAGGATACTCTCCAAGCTTGTGACAACAGAGCTTCTTTATGCAGGAACAGTAACAATATACGATAAGCTTAATATATCAGCAATAAATCATTTGTGTGTCTCTATCTGTGCATCATCTACAGCAGGCTGCTTCTCTCATACACAGACACAGGAAAAAAGGAAATACAGTCACATGCTCTTCGTGTGTGAGCCTCTTGGAGTTTTTTTTTTAGCTCTATAAACAGCATACAAATCTATAAAACACCCAAGTGCAAGCGAAAATAGGGGGAAGAAATAACCACCAAGGCAGGTAAAGGTACAATAAGTATTTTATTGAAAAAAATCACATGGACATTTGCACAAAAATAATAATATAATAATGTTAAAATGATGTTATTATTATTATTATTATTATTATATTTATATAGCGCCATTTATTCCATGGCGCTTTACATATGAAAAGGGGAAAAATATAGACAGGTACAATAAACATGTGCTAGACAAGGGACGCATAAGTACAGAAGGAGAGAGGACCCTGCCCGCGAGGGCTCACAGTCTACAGGGATGGGTGAGAATACACTAGGAGAGGGGAAAAAGAAAGCAAAAACACCACCCTACAGTACCTAATAACCGGGATATGTATCCATATAACCAGGTAAGTATATAACACCAAGGTACATATACCAATAATGGTGCAAAAATAAAGTGAAAAAGAAATTATGCTGATGTAGGAAACGAAATCAAAACTCACTGTGCTGAAAACATAATATACATGTGCTAATGTGGCCAATATCAAATGTAAATGGGTGTTGTAACCCAAAAAAAATTTATCACTAAATAAAAAACATAAGATGTGCTGGGTGGTAATGAAGTGCCTATAATCAACACAGAAAGACATACTGGAACACAATACACCCACGCACCAACAGTGCTACCATAGAACTACCACTAATGTGTTCACTATACCTGGAAAATAACGGGAAGGCAAAGAGGGTGGATGGATGGCTTTCTAGAACGCGCCCCGACGCTCGTTTCGGAAAATATTCCTTCGTCAGGGGGATGGAATATGCTTAAATCGCGGTCTATAAATAGTGAGGTCAATTGTAGAATGGCGCCTGCGTGTTGCAGCAATCGGCGTCATCGTCATAGCCGACATCATGGAACTGACTATTTGGCAGTCCCACGTGACCGGACATTATGTGGTGTGGACAGCGATGTCGGCGATAATGAGAACGCCGTCTGTTACTATGCGCTCCGTTGGGTGCGCAGGCGCAGTATTAATGAGTCGGTGAAATCTGCACGTGACCGGATATGACGTGGTGTATTCCATGATGTCGGCTATGACGATGACGCCGATTGCTGCAACACGCAGGCGCCATTCTACAATTGACCTCACTATTTATAGACCGCGATTTAAGCATATTCCATCCCCCTGACGAAGGAATATTTTCCGAAACGAGCGTCGGGGCGCGTTCTAGAAAGCCATCCATCCACCCTCTTTGCCTTCCCGTTATTTTCCAGGTATAGTGCACACATTAGTGGTAGTTCTATGGTAGCACTGTTGGTGCGTGGGTGTATTGTGTTCCAGTATGTCTTTCTGTGTTGATTATAGGCACTTCATTACCACCTAGCACATCTTATGTTTTTTATTTAGTGATAAATTTTTTTTGGGTTACAACACCCATTTACATTTGATATTGGCCACATTAGCACATGTATATTATGTTTTCAGCACAGTGAGTTTTGATTTCGTTTCCTACATCAGCATAATTTCTTTTTCACTTTATTTTTGCACCATTATTGGTATATGTACCTTGGTGTTATATACTTACCTGGTTATATGGATACATATCCCGGTTATTAGGTACTGTAGGGTGGTGTTTTTGCTTTCTTTTTAACATCATTTTAACATTATTATATTATTATTTTTGTGCAAATGTCCATGTGATTTTTTTCAATAAAATACTTATTGTACCTTTACCTGCCTTGGTGGTTATTTCTTCCCCCTATTTTCGCTTGCACTTGGGTGTTTTATACATTTTATTGGTTGGTCATCCAACCGCACTTAGTGGTGTAATTTCAATCAGTGGTGTATATATTGATGTATTGTATATAATATAATTTTTGTGATATTTTATTTATATATTTCTTTACACCATATTGTATTGCACTCCTTTTGTTCTTTGATTAGCATACAAATCTAGCAGTTAGGCTGTGGTTCCACGATCCAGAACCACAGCGCTTTGGACGGAGCGGAAAGTCCGCTCCGCCCAAAACCCTGCCCCCTAGTGAACGCGCGGTCAATCCGGATGTGTTCAATCCGGATGTGTTCATTGAACACATCCGGAACACATGCGGAATGACCACAGGGCTACACAGGCCTGTATTATTTCCCTTGCGGCGCCGCAGCGTCGCCGCAAGGGAATAGGACATGCTGCGGTCTAAAAAGACGCGCAGCATGTCCGCTAACGCAGGTCTGCCGCCTGCGTGTTTTTAAGCATAGTGGAGACGGGATTTCTTGAAATCCCGTCCACTATGCTGTAACATCTGGACGCTGCATGTTTGACGCTGCGCCAGCGCACAGCGTCAAACACGCAGCAATTACTGAAGAATTCCGGATCGTGGAAACACACCCTCAAACAGGAACGGGGTTGTTGCACCAAACATATTCCAACAACTACAAACTTTATACCAGCCCAACATAGTGCTCTTCTTACTTGTGGTTTCCTCTTGATACCAGATACCACTGCTCAACACAGTAGCTTCATGAAGTTGTGTATGCCATTGCACACTTTATCCTGCTGCTAGACGGTGTCAGTGTGACTGCTCTCTGGAGATGAGACGAGCTGGGAGCAAGGAAGATAAGTAGTATCTGATCTTATCTACTGAATAAATCTAGGAAATAGGAAATAAAATCTGTTATGGAAAAAAAAAGACCCTTTTGCATCCCAAAACAGGCAGCTTTCTACTGAACTATGCATGACATGTTATCACATATAGCAGGACCACTGGTTGGATGGAGAGCCTAGGTAGAGCTCCTGCAAAGGAGCTCAGGAACTTCGGGCTACACCAATAAGGTACTAGGCGCACTTTAGAAATATTAGCCATTTGATGTTAGAAAAATACTTATATGCCTATCGATAACACACTAGAAATGTAATATTATATAAATATTACTGACATTGCTATCATCCACCCTGCAAACATGCCACTCACACACAAAATAATTACAATGACATGCCGAATTAAAGAAGCACTCTCATCTTTATTTTTTTCATTAAATGTGTATATGTGCATGTAATGTAGTGTGAGTGTATTAATATAATCATCTACCGCTGCTCTCTCCAGTGTCCAGTGCCATTCTTCCCCTCTTCTGAATTACGTCACCGCTCTTCAGGCTATCTGGGTCACAAAGCCTAGGGAACCTTGTTCTGACTCGCCATAGTCTTACATTGTAAAAGTCACTTCTGGGTCACACAAAGAGTAGCATAACCTAGAGCGTTTGCAGAGTGGTGACATCATTGAGACGCAGCGCAGAATGACGCCGAACAATGGAGAGAGCAGCAGTAGGTGAGTATATTAATATACTCACACTACATTACATCTCACGCTTCGACTATTGCAACCTCCTGCTCTGTGGCCTCCCCTCTAACACTCTCACACTCCTCCTGACTAATCCACCTTTCCCCCGCTGTTCCCTGGCCTCTCTTCTCTGTCAATCCCTGCACTGACTCCCCATTGCCCAGAGTCTCCAGTTATAAACCCTAACCATGGCATACAAAGCCATCCATAACCTGTCTCCTCCATACATCTGTGACCTAGTCTCCCGGGTACCAACCTGCATGCAACCTCCGATCCTCACAAGATCTCCTTCTCTACTCCCCGCTTATCTCCTCTTTCCACAATTGCATACAAGATTTCTCCCATGTATCATCCCTACTGTGGATTTCTCTACCCGAACATATCATACACCAATGGGCTCTCAGTAGTGAGCGAACATGCTCTGATAAGGTGTTATCTGACCATGCTCAGGTGCTAACCGAGTGACTTTGGCATGCTGGAATAATATGTTTGAGTTCCCAAGCCTACATGTCTCGTGGCTGCCACAATACAATACAGAGCCAGGGTCAGTCAGTGTTGGGGGCGCGATTACAGTGGTTCAGTATACTTAGAGCGTGACTGAACCGGCCCCGCCCACGCCCCCCATGACTGAATACCGAGTGCTGGTTGGGAGAATAAAGATCATTTTCTCCCTGCTGCTTTTGGCTATGTGTAACCACTAGATTAACCACATATCTGCAGGTTAACAACTTTATTTCTGGTGACAGGTTCCCTTTAAACTGTACTAAGGGACACTGTTTTCACATAACATGGAGATCAAATAGTTGCTGATCCTAATAACCAAGAACACAAATAGTTACATATACAAGAAACCTAGAAAACTATATTCAGGAGTAGCAAAATAATTAAAAGTCTAAATAACCCTTTTATGTTAACTCTCCAGAGAATACCGTAATCAACATGACTAAATAATGTTGAAAAGGGTATGTACCTTCAGCACCAAAACAGTTAAAACCGTTGTACTATTTTTAATATGTCTACAAATATACAAAGCCACTTCACACAAGGTTGCTGTGTGGAAATTTCTAACTTTAATATTCCCATAGACCTTAAAACAGGCCAAGTCAGAACCTTATGTGCATTTAACCTTTTTCTCCTTCCACTACAACACTACAGAAAGATGAGTTTCCAGACAAAAATGATCCTGAATAGTCAAGTACTGTATACAAAATAGCTGTATAGTTTTTACGTAGCGCAGAAATAATCTTTATATAGCTGACATCTGTAATTTTATTGTATTAAACTCTAAACCTCTTCTCAAATTCCCATACACCGATCAGCCATAATAAAACCACCTGCCTAATATTGTGTACATCCTCCATCTGCTGACAACAAAGCTCTCACCTGAAAAGGAAAAGTGGAGGAATTATTGAAATCACAGAATGGAGAGACATGTTAATGATATGCAAATGATGAAAGATGGAAACTAAATTTTTAAAACATCTTGATTTAATCTGTATCGAGTATGAGGAATACATGCACTTACACACCTTGGCATTCCAACAATGAAGTTAATAATGGTTGTCTGAGGAATGTTCTGCCATACTGAATACACTTGGGCATGAAAATCATCAAGATCCTCTGCTGGCAGCTCACTTTTTAATTGCTGGTCAATAACGTCCCAGATGTGCTTCATTGAAGAGCAGTCCGTAAATGCTGCAAGCCACAAAGATGCTCACAGTAGCGTGAGCGAAATGCGGGCTGGTGTTGTGTTGAAAACTGGCTCCTGGGAGATTTTGGATAAAATGTCTGTACCATCAGTTCAATGACAATATCAATGTATCACCTGGTTGTTACTGTGCCTGGAATGAAGATGAAAGGGGTAAGGCTTCTGTACATTATGCCATCCCACATAGGACAGGTAAAACGTTTGCACTTGAAGGCGTCTTCATGGCGTTGCCCACATGATCTTGTTTAAATTCACATACTGATCCATTCTGTACTGCAAGTGAAACTAGATGTCACAGACCAAGCCTAACATCAAACAATATGTCTTCACAAATCATCAGATGTCAAGGTTCAGGTATTCTATTGACCTCATGGCACTTCTCTCAAAGGCTATCATTGTGCAGAGGGAGATGGCAATTGAAGCTGGAATGGAGGTCTATACTCTTCAGTAATGAGTTCTGCTTTTCTCTTGGTTGCTATGATCGGAGGTTGGACCATGTTAGCAATGCCATAAAGAGGCCATCACAAAGACTCATAAATGGGTCCATTTTTCAACACTATACCAGGCAGCATATTGTTCATGTTACTGTCAGCAACCTTTGAAACTTAAATGTGCTACCATGGTCTGCAGCCAGGGCTGCCACTAGGAATTTCAGGGCCCCAAACTGGCAAAATTTTCAGGCCCCTTTGAGACTCCGCCCAAGGCTCCACCACAGTTCAGCCTCTACCCCTCGAACCTTCCACAGTCCCACCACCCACTCTTGGAAAAACTCCTCTTCTGCGCCACATCCTCACCAATCACTCATTAACAGTTCACGTCGAACACCAGTTCACATATATAGCCAGCATCTTTTGTTTTGGCCACAAGATTTTTTAAGCCAATGACTGTAGACTGTTTTGGCAGCACCCTACTCTAACTTATTAAACATTTCTTAAAATGTCCAATGTCTTTTTTTATATCTTTTTAGGTATATTTTTATTAATTTTTCTGTAAGGGAATGAGTCACATAGATCTTTAAAAATGACCAATAATCCCACATACAAAGGACAAATACCCTCACGCCGTGACCAGACCACATATTACCACCACATGGTGACCGAAAAACACCACATACAAGGGACAAATACTGCCACACAATGACCAGACCACATATTACCACCACATAGTGACCGAATAATACCACATACAAGGCACAAATACTGCCACACCTTGACCAGACCACATATTAAAACCAGTGACCAAATAATACCACATATAAGGGAAAAATACCACCACACCATGACCAGACCACATATTACCATCAGCCCAGACCACATATTACCATCACATAGTGACCGAATACTACAATAATCATTAATAAAAATAAACACAATACAAAATGCCATTATACCCAGAAGCTCTGTATATAGTGTCAGTGTACAGATAATACAGTGATCACCAGTGACATTATACACAGGAGCTCTGTATATAGTGTACAGGTAATACAGTGATCATCAGCGACATTATACACAGGAGCTCTGTATATAGTGTCAGTGTACAGGTAATGCAGTGATCAGTGACATTATACACAGGAGCTCTGTATATATTATACAGTATATAGTGTCAGTGTACAGTAACACACTGACTTACAGTAACGTCTTAGATTAAGGCCTTCATCTTTCTTTTCTTCTTCATCCAGAGCAGACCGCCATCACTTCTTCCAGCCAGGACTCGTTTCTACATAAAATAACAGTTATCTGCAGCACTGCTTCCAGAGCACATTCCCAACTTTTTGCCTCTCTTCTACACGACACAGCTGAATACAGACATGCACCCGCCACCCACCATTAATATATAATTAGTTATTATGCAACACACCATTCCAAATATAAGTTATAATCCACCACTGTGCCCCCACCAACTATAAATAGCCACTTTCCCCAACTAATAAATATATAAACTAATTAGCTCCAGTACTCTTTCCCCAATTACTAGTAACTGCATCCTCAACGCCCCCCACTATATACCTCCCACTCCCCTGATTCATTGTATTTACATCCTCCCTCTGACCCAATTCATTATGTCATGTCTTCTGTCTCTCCCACCCCCACCCTCTAATTCATTATCAACTTCTTTCCCCCACATTCAATACATAATTTACTCTCCCCACCCTCAAATTATCATTATTTGTTGCCCCACCCCAATTCATCAATTGTTGTTCCCCACCCTTAATTCATCATTTACTGTCCACCATCCACCAGTCTCAATAAATCATCATTTACTCCCCCACTCTCAAAATTTATCATTATTTGCTCTCTACCAAGTCATCATTTGCTCTCCTCACTCATCACCTTCAATTCATGACTTGCTCTCCCAAGCCCCAGCTTCGATTCATCATTTGCAGTCTCCTGTCCCCCAATCTCAATGCATCATTTGCATTCCCCTGCCCCCCCCACTCTCAATTCATCATTTTCATTCATCTGTCCCCCACCCTCAATTCATCATTTGCAGGAACTCTCCGTTAAGGCAATATTTCCAGTGTGTGGGGGTATCAAAAGAGATGGTATCTCTCACTGCTCTTGCTAGACAAAATAAAACTGATATCCATGTCCCTTATTCATTAGTAGGGTCGATGCTCGTGTATTAATCATGCTACCTCGGCCCTCCATTGCGGTGATGGTTGCCCATTACCCGCCATCACTTCATCATTTGCAATTCTCCCTCACTTCATTATGTGCAGTCCCCCACCACCGCTCTCTTCATCATTTGCAGTCTCCTCCCCTCCATCACTTCATCATTTGCAGTCCCCCTCCCTCCTCACTTCATCATGTGCAGTCCCCTTCCTCCACTCACTTCATCATATGCAGTCCTCTTCCCCCTCACTTCAACATTTGCAGATCCCTTCCCCCACTCACTTGATTATGTACAGGCCCCTCCCCCACTCACTTAATCATATGTAATCCCCCTCGCCTCCCTCACTTCATCATTTGCAGTCACCCATTCACTTCATTATGTGCAGTCCCCTTCCCCCTCACTTCATCATTTGCAGTCCCTTCCCCCACCCACTTAATCATGTGCAGCCCCCCTCCCCCACTCACTTCATCATTTGCAGTCTCCTCTCCTACACTTCATCATTTGCAGTCCTCCTCCTCCTACTTACATAGTAACATAGTTAGCAAGGCCGAAAAAAGATATTTGTCCATCCAGTTCAGTCTATATTCCGTCAGAATAAATCCTCAGATTTACTTCCTTCTAAAGAACCTAATAACTGTAAGATACAATATTGTTAAGCTCCAGGAAGACATCCAGGCCTCTCTTGAACCCCTCGACTGAGTTCGCCCTCACCACCTCTCAGGCAAGAATTCCAGATTCTCACTGCCCTAACACGTAAAGAATCCTCTTCTATGTTGGTGGAAAAACCTTCTCTCCTCCATACGCAGAGAATGCCCCCTTGTGACCGTCACCTTCCTTAGTATAAACAGATCCTCAGAGAGATATTTGTATTGTCCCCTTATATACTTATACATGGTTATTAGATCGCCTCTCAGTCACCTTTTTTCTAGACTAAGTAATCCTAATTTTGCTAATCTCTCTGGGTATTGTATTTCCCCATCCGCTTTATTAATTTTGTTGCCCTCCTTTGTACTCGCTCTAGTTCCATTATATCCTCCATGAGCATCGGTGCCCAAAACTGTACACAATACTCCATGTGCGGTCTAACCAGGGATTTGTACAGAGGCAGTATAATGCTCTCATCATGTATATCCAGACCTCTTTTAATGCACCCCATGATCCTGTTTGCCTTGGCAGCCGCTGCCTGGCACTGGCTCCTTCAGGTAAGTTTATCATTATCTAGGATCCCCAAGTCCTCCATGTCAGATTTACCCAGTGGATTCCCGTTCAGTGTGTAATGGTGATATTGATTTCTTCTTTCCATGTGTATAACCTTATATTTATCATTGTTAAACCGCATCTGCCACTTTTCGACCCAAGATTCCAACTTATCCAGATCCATCTGTAGCAAAATATCTTCTCTTGTATTGACTGCTTTACATAGTTTTGTTTCATCTGCAAATATCAATATTTTACTGTGTAAACCTTCTGCCAGATCGATAATAAATATGTTGAAGAGAATAGGTCCCAACACCGACCCTTGCGGTACCCCACTTGTCACAGCGACCCAGTTAGAAAATATACCATTTATAACCACCCTCTTCTTTCACTAAGCCAGTTACCCATTTACACACATTTTCCCCCAGACCAGCATTCTCATTTTGTGTCACCAACCTCTTGTGTGGCACGGTAGCAATCAAGATATACCACGTTCAATGACTCACCTTGGTCCAGTCTATAGCTTACCTCTTCATAAAAACTGATTAGATTGGTTTGACAGGAGCGATTCCTCATAAACCCATGCTGATATGGCATTAAACCGTTATTCTCATTGAGATAATCCAGAATAACATCCCTCAGAAACCCTTCAAATATTTTACCAACAGTAGAGGTTAGACTTACTGGCCTATAATTGCACACTTCATCATGTGCAGTCCCCCTCCCCCCACTTCATCATTTGCAGTCCCCTTGCACCCACTTCATCATTTGCAGTCCCTCCATCACTTGCAGCCTCCCTCCACCTCCCCCTTCACCCAATTAATTTATATTAAAAAGAAAAAAAAAGGTTTTCATACTTACAATACCTACTGACGATGCCCTGCAGGCGCAGCTCTGAATCTGGTGTCCTGATACAGAACGGAGTGTACGCGATGACGTAATCACATACATGCTGTCTCCTGACCATAAGTCCAGAGGGCGAAGGAAGCGGAAGCTGCACAGCCGTCCAGGTTAGGCCTCTTTCACACATCCGATGTGCGCCTGATGGTGCCCCCGGCATTTAGCCGCAGCGCCGCATCAGAAAACCTGATGCGCCGCATGCGTTTTTTTGCCGGATGGTTTCTGATGCCCGGAGACATCAGGGGAATCCGGCAAAAAAAAAAAAACGTTACATGCTGCGTTTTGTCCGGCCGCCGGAATGTACATTTCCGCCGCATCCGGACAAAATCGCATACGACGCATTGACATGGGCGCCATCCGGCGCTAATGCAAGTCAATGCAAAAAAAACCCGCAAGCTGCGCATCAGGTTTTCTGATGCGGCGCTGCGGCTAAATGCCGGGGGCGCCGTCATGCGCACACCAGATGTGTGAAACAGGCCTTAGACGACTGTGGAGCTCTGAATAAACTCCCAGCGCCGAGGTGTGCAGAGGCCCAAGAAGGGGGCCCAGGCCCCTCTTTGTATTGCTGCTCACTGGCCACATACAGCAGCCCTGTCTGCAGCGTCTCTGGAATTGTCTCCCATCATGCACATTTGCTACGTCATTGATTGTCAATTGCAAAGTTAGCTACCAGCAGCGTACCTTGATGATTTGCGTGCCCAAGTGCATTCAATATGGTAGAATATTCCTCAGACTCCTCAGACAACCATTATTCTCATTGATAATATGCCAAGGCACTCATATTCAAGTGACACTCATACTTAATTCAGAATAAATTCAGATGTTAAAAATTTACAGCGGCATGAAAAAGTTTGGGCACCCCGGTCAAAGTTATTGTAAACAGTTAAGCAAGTTGAAGATGAAATGGTCTCTAAAGTTAAAGATGACACATTTCCTTTGTATTTTAAACAAACAATATATTTTTTTTTCACTGTTTGCATTTTAAATATTGCACAAAGGAAAATGGGTCAATGCAAAAGTTTGGGCACCCTGCATGGTTAGTATTTAGTAGCACTCTCTTTTTTAACCCCTTCACCCCCAAGGGTGGTTTGCACGTTAATGACCGGGCCAATTTTTACAATTCTGACCACTGTCTCTTTATGAGGTTATAACTCTGGAACGCTTCAACGGATCTTCACGATTCTGAGATTATTTTCTCATGACATATTGTACTTCATGTTAGTGATAAAATTTCTTCGATATAACTTGCGTTTATTTTTAAAAAAAACGCAAATATGGCGAAAATTTTTAAAATTTTGCAATTTTCAAACTTTGAATTTTTATTCCCTTAAAACAGAGAAATATATCACACAAAATAGTTAAGAAATAACATTTCCCACATGTCTACTTTACATCAGCACAATTTTGGAACCAAAATTTTTTTTTGTTAGGAAGTTATAAGGGTTAAAAGTTGACCAGCGATTTCTCATTTTTACAACAAAATTTACAAAGCCATTTTTTTAGGGACCACCTCACATTTGAAGTCACTTTGAGGGGTCTATATGGCAGAAAATACCCAAAAGTGACACCATTCTAAAAACTGCACCCCTCAAGGTACTCAAAACCACATTCAAGAAGTTTATTAACCCTTCAGGTGCTTCACAAGAACTAAAGCAACGTGGAAGGAAAAAATGAATATTTTACTTTTTAGCCACAAAAATTATCTTTTACAAACTTTTTTTTTATTTTCACAAGGGTAAAAGGAGAAAATAGACAGATAAGGTTGTTATGCAATTTCTCCTGAGTACGCCAATACCCCATATGTGGGGAAAACCACTGTTTGGGCACACGGCAGAGCTCGTAAGGGAAGGAGCGCCGTTTGACTTTTTCAAACTAAAATTGGCTGGAATTTAGATTGGATGCCATGTCGCGTTTGGAGAGCCCCTGATGCGCCTAAACAGTGGAAACCCCCCACAAGTGACACCATTTTGGAAACTAGACCCCCTAAGGTACTTATCTAGATCTGTTGTGAGCACTTTGAACCCTCAAGTGTTTCACAAAAGTTTATAAAGCCTGGGTGTGAAAAAAAAAAAATCAATTTTCCACAAAAATGATTTTTTAGTCCCAAATTTTTGAATTTTCCCAAGGAAATTGGACCCCAAAAGTTGTTGTCCAATTTGTCCTGAGTACGCTGATACCCCATATGTGGGGGGGGAAACTGTTTGGGCGCACGGCAGGGCTTGGAAAGGAAGTAGTAACGTTTTGGAATGCAGACGTTAATGGGGGTCATGTTCCGTTTGCAGTGCCCCAGATGAGCCTAAACAGTGGAAACCCCCCACAAGTGACCCCATTTTGGAAACTAGACCCCCTAAGGAACTTATCTAGATCTTTGGTGAGCACTTTGAACCCCCAAGTGCTTCACACAAGTTTATAATGCCCGGGCATGAAAATAAAAAATCCATATTTTTTTCCCACAAAAATTATCTTTTAGTCACTAATTTTTTATTTTCCCATAGGTAACAGGAGAAATTGGACCACATAAGTTGTTGTACAATTTGTCCTGAGTACGCTGATACCCCATATGTGGGGGGAACCACTGTTTGGGCGCACGGCAGAGCTCGGAATGGAAGGAGCACCATTTGACTTTTTCCAACCAAAATTGGCTGGAATTGAGTTTGGATGCCATGTTGCATTTGGAGAGCCCCTGCTGTGCCTAAACAGTGGAAACCCCCCACAAATGACCCCATTTGGGAAACTAGACCCCCTAAGGAACTTATCTAGATTTTTGATGAGCAATTTGAACCCCCAAGTGCTTCACACAAGTTTATAACGTAGAGCCGTAAAATTTAAAAATCATATTTTTTTCCACAAAAATTATCTTTTCACCCCAATTTTTATTTTTCCAAGAGTAACAAGACTCCAAAAGTTAATGTGCAATTTGTCCTGAGTGCGCTGATACCCCATATGTGGGGGTAAAGCACTGTTTGGGTGCATGGCAGAGTTTGGAAGGGAAGGAGCGCCGTCTGACTTTTTCAACGCAGAATTGGCTGGACGCCATGTCGTGTTTGGAGAGCTCTTGATCTGCCTAAACAGTGGAAACCCCCATAAATGACACCATTTTGGAAACTAGACCCCTCAAGGAACTTATCTAGATGTGTGGTGAGAACTTTGAACCCCCAGGTGTTTCACTAAAGTTTATAACGTACAGCCGTAAAATAAAAAATCTTTTTTTTTTTTACAAAAATGATTTTTTCGCCCCCAATATTTTATTTTCACAAGGGTAACAGAAGAAATTGGAACCCAAAAGTTGTTGTCCAATTTGATCTGAGTACACTGATACCCAATATGTGGGCGAAAACTACTGTATGGGCACACGTCGGGGCTCGGAAGGGAAGTAGTGACGTTTTGGATTGCAGACTTTGATGGAATGGTCTGGGGGCATCATGTCACATTTGGAGAGCCCCTGATGCACCTAAACAGTGGAAACCCCCCACAAGTGACCCCATTTGGCAAATAGACCCCACAAGGAACTTATCTAGGTGTGTGGTGAGCACTTTGAACCCCGAAGTGCTTCACAGAAGTTTATAACGCACAGCCGTAAAAATAAAAAATCTTTTTTCTTTTTTGCAAAAATGATTTTTTCGCCCCAATATTTTATTTTTACAAGGGTAACAGGAGAAATTGGACCCCAAAAGTTGTTGTCCAATTTGTCCTGAGTACGCTGATACCCAATATGTGGGAGAAAACTACTGTATGGGTACACGTTGGGGCTCGGAAGGGAAGTAGTGATGTTTTGGATTGCAGACTTTGATGGAATGGTCTGGGGGTGTCATGTCGCATTTGGAGAGCCCCTGATGCGCCTAAACAGTGGAAATCCCCAACAAGTGACCGCATTTTGGAAAATAGACCCCACAAGGAACTTATCTAGGTGTGTGGTGAGCGCTATGAAGCCCCAAGTGCTTCACAGAAGTTTATAATGTACAGCCATAAAAACAAAAAAAATTTTTTTTTGTACAAAAATGATATTTTCGCCCCCAGTTTTTTATTTTCCCAAGGGTAACAGAAGAAATAGGACAAATTGCACAATAACTCTTGGGGTCCAGAGTACGCTGATACCCCATATGTGGGGATAAACTAATGTTTGGACGTATGGCAGAGCTCAGAAGTGAAGGAGCACCGTTTGACTTTTTCAACGCAGAATTGGCTGGAATTGAGATCAGACGCCATGTCACATTTGGAGAGCCCCTGATGTGCCTAAACAGCGGAAACCCCCCAATTCTAACTCCAACCCTAACCCCAACACACCCCTAACCCTAGTCCCAACCCTAACCACAAACCTAACCCTAACACACCCCTAATCCCAACCCTAACCCTAATCCTAATTTTAGCGCCAACCCTAACTTTAGCCGCAACCCTAACCCTAACCCTAATGGGAAAATGGAAATAAATACTTTTTTTAATTTTATTATTTTTCCCTAACTAAGGGGGTGATAAAGGGGGGTTTGATTTACTATTTATAGCGGTTTTTATGATTGACAGCTGTCACGCTAAAAGACGCTTTTTATTGCAAAAATAGTTTTTTGCATCGCCACATTTTGAGAGCTATAATTTTTGCATATTTTGGCCCACAGAGTCATGTGAGGTCTTATTTTTTGCGGTACGAGTTGACGTTTTTATTTTTACCATTTTTGAGCATGTGACATTTTTTGATCGCTTTTTATTTCGATTTTTGGGAGGTTAGAATGAACAAAAATCAGCAATTCATGAATTTCTTTTGGGGGAGGCGTTTTTATTGTTCCGCGTGTGGTAAAATTGATAAAGCAGTTTTATTCTTCGGGTCAGTACGATTATGGCGATACCTCATTTATATCATTTTTTTATGTTTTGGCGCTTTTTTATAGAATAAAAACAATTTTATATAAAAAATAATTATTTTTGCATCGCTTTATTCTGCGAGCTATAACTTTTTTGTTTTTTCGCTGATGATGCTGTATGGCGGCTCGTTTTTTGCGGGACAAGATGACGTTTTCAGCGGTACCATGTTTATTTATATCGGTCTTTTTGATCGCGCGTTATTCCACTTTTTGTTCGGCGGTATGATGATAAAGCATTGATTTTTTGCTTCGTTTTTTTTTTTTTTTTTAAGGGGTTCACTAAAGGGGTTAACTAGTGGGACAGTTTTATAGGGGGGGTTGTTACGGACGCGGCGATACCAAATATGTGTACTTTTATTGTTTTGTTTTTTTTATTTACAGGAAGAAATGAATTTATTGGGGAATATTTTTTTTTTTTTTATTTATTTTGGATTTTTTTTATAACATGTTTATTTTTATTTTTTTAACTTTTTTACTTTGTCCCAGGGTGGGACATCACTGTATTTTATCAAATCGCTGGTGTGACAGTGTGGACAGCACACTGTCACACCAGCGATCGCTCAGGCAGTGCAGCAGGCTTCTCAGTGCCTGCTCTCAGCAGGCACTGAGGAAGCCGCCTCCCTCCAGGACCCCGGCGCCATCTTGGATCCGGGTCCTGGGAGGGAGGAAGCCCTCAGAACAGCGCGATCACATCGCGCTGGTCTGAGGGTCTCAGGGGGGCGTGCAGGGAGCCCACTCCCTGCGCGATGCTTCCCTGTGCCCCCAGTACACCGCGATCATGTTTGATCGCGGTGTGCTAGGGGTTAATGTGCCGGGAGCGGTCCGTGACCGCTCCTGACACACAGTCACGGGTGTCAGCTGTGATAATCAGCTGACACCCGGCGGCGATTAGCTGCGCTCCCCTCAGGAGCGCAGCTGATCGCCTATGACGTACTATCCCGTCCATGGGCAGAATGGCACGGGTTTTATGGACGGGATAGTACGTCTAATGTCAGAGAGGGGTTAAAGTAAGACATCTTTTAAACACTTTTTGTAGCCAGCCAAGAGTCTTTCAGTTTTTGTTTGAGGGATTTTCATCCATTATTCCTTAGAAAATTCCTCCAATTCTGTGAGATTCCTGGGTCATCTTGCACTCCCTACTATTTTGAGGTCTAGCCACAGATTTTCAATGATATTCAGATCAGGGGAATGTGAAGGTCATTGTAAAACCTTCATCTTGCGCTTTTTAACCCCTTCACCCCCAAGGGTGGTTTGCACTTTAATGACCGGGCCAATTTTTACAATTCTGACCACTGTCTCTTTATGAGGTTATAACTCTGGAACGCTTCAACGGATCTTCGCGATTCTGAGAATATTTTCTCGTGACATATTGTACTTCATGTTAGTGGTAAAATTTATTCGATATACCTTGCGTTTATTTTTGAAAAAAACGCAAATATGGCGAAAATTTTGAAAATTTTGCAATTTTCAAACTTTGAATTTTTTTCCCTTAAAACAGAGAAATATGTCACACAAAATAGTTAAGAAATAACATTTCCCACATGTCTACTTTACATCAGCACAATTTTGGAACCAAAATTTTTTTTTGTTAGGAAATTATAAGGGTTAAAAGTTGACCAGTGATTTCTCATTTTTACAACAAAATTTACAAAGCCATTTTTTTAGGGACCACCTCACATTTGAAGTCACTTTGACGGGTCTATATAGCAGAAAATTCCCAAAAGTGACACCATTCTAAAAACTGCACCCCTCAAGGTACTCAAAACCACATTCAAGAAGTTTAATAACCCTTCAGGTGCTTCACAGGAGCTGAAGCAACGTGGAAGGAAAAAATTAATATTTAACTTTTTAGCCACAAAAATGATCTTTTACAAAGTTTTTTTATTTTCACAAGGGTAAAAGGAGAAAATGGGCAGATAAAGTTGTTGTGCAATTTCTCCTGAGTACGCCAATACCCTATATGTGGGGGAAAACCACTGTTTGGGCACACGGCAGAGCTCGTAAGGGAAGGAGCGCCGTTTGACTTTTTCAAACTAAATTTGGCTGGAATTGAGATTGGACGCCATGTCGTGTTTGGAGAGCCCCTGATGCGCCTAAACAGTGGAAATCCCCCACAAGTGACACCATTTTGGAAACTAGACCCCCTAAGGAACTTATCTAGATCTGTTGTGAGCACTTTGAACCCCAAAGTGTTTCACAAAAGTTTATAATGCCTGGGTGTGAAAAAAAAAAAAAAATTTTCCACAAAAATGATCTTTTAGTCCCAAATTTTTGATTTTTCCCAAGGAAATTGGACCCCAAAAGTTGTTGTCCAATTTGTCCTGAGTACGCTGATACCCCATATGTGGGGGGGGGGAAACTGGGCGCACGGCAGGGCTTGGAAAGGAAGCAGTAACGTTTTGGAATGCAAACATTGATGGGGGTCATGTTCCGTTTGTAGTGCCCCAGATGAGCCTAAACAGTGGAAACCCCCCACAAGTGACCCCATTTTAGAAGCTAGACCCCCTAAGGAACTTATCTAGATCTTTGGTGAGCACTTTGAACCCCAAAGTGCTTCACACAAGTTTATAATGGCCGGGCATGAAAATAAAAAATCCTATTTTTTTCCCACAAAAATTATCTCTTAGTCACTAATTTTTTATTTTCCCATAGGTAACAGGAGAAATTGGACCTCAAAAGTTGTTGTCCAATTTGTCCTGAGTACGCTGATACCCCATATGTGGGGGGAACCACTGTTTGGGCGCATGGCAGAGCTCGGAATGGAAAGAGCACCATTTGACTTTTTCCAACCAAAATTGGCTGGAATTGAGATTGGACGCCATGTTGCATTTGGAGAGTCCCTGATGTGCCTAAACAGTGGAAACCCCCCACAAGTGACCCCATTTGGGAAACTAGACCCCCTAAGGAACTTATCTAGATCTTTGGTGAGCAATTTGAACCCCCAAGTGCTTCACACAAGTTTATAACGTAGAGCCGTAAAATTTAAAAATCATATTTTTTTCCACAAAATTGATCTTTTCACCCCAATTTTTATTTTCCCAAGGGTAACAAGACTCCAAAAGTTATTGTGCAATTTGTCCTGAGTACGCTGATACCCCAAATGTGGGGGTAAACCACTGTTTGGGTGCATGGCATAGTTTGGAAGGGAAGGAGCGCCGTTTGACTTTTTCAACGCAGAATTGGCTGGATGCCATGTCGTGTTTGGAGAGCTCCTGATCTGCCTAAACAGTGGAAACCCCCCACAAATGACACCATTTTGGAAACTAGACCCCTCAAGGAACTTATCTAGATGTGGGTGAGCACTTTGAACCCCGAAGTGCTTCACAGAAGTTTATAACGTACAGCCGTAAAAATAAAAAATCCTTTTTTTTTTTTTACAAAAATGATTTTTTCGCCCCCAATATTTTATTATCACAAGGGTAACAGGAGAAATTGGACCCCAAAATGTGTTGTCCAATTTGTCCTGAGTACGCTGATACCCAATATGTGGAGAAAACTACTGTATGGTTGCACGTCTGGGCTCGGAAGGGAAGTAGTGACGTTTTGGATTGCAGACTTTGATGGAATGGTCTGGGGGCGTCATGTCGCATTTGGAGAGCCCCTGATGCGCCTAAACAGTGGACACAAGTGACCCCATTTTGGAAAATAGACCCCACAAGGAACTTATCTAGAAGTGTGGTGAGCGCTATGAATCCCCAAGTGCTTCACAGAAAATTTATAACATACAGCCGTAAAAACAAAAAAATCATTTTTTTGTTACAAAAATGATTTTGTCGCCCCCAGTTTTTTATTTTCCCAAGGGTAACAGAAGAAATAGGACAAATTGCACAATAACTCTTGTGGTCCAGAGTACGCTGATACCCCATATGCGGGGGTAAACTACTGTTTGGGCGCATGGCAGAGCTCAGAAGTGAAGGAGCACCGTTTGACTTTTTCAACGCAGAATTGGCTGGAATTGAGATCAGACGCCATGTCACATTTGGAGAGCCCCTGATGTGCCTAAACAGCAGAAACCCCCCAATTCTAACTCCAACCCAAACCCCAACACACCCCTAACCCTAGTCCCAACCCTAACCACAAACCTAACCCTAACACACCCCTAACCCTAATCCCAACCCTAACCCTAATCCTAACGTTAGCGCCAACCCTAACCCTAACTTTAGCCGCAACCTAACCCTAACCCTAATGGGAAAATGGAAATAAATAACATTTTTTTAATTTTATTATTTTTCCCTAACTAAGGGGGTGATAAAGGGGGTTTGATTTACTATTTATAGCGGGTTTTTGTGATTGGCAGCTGTCATGCTAAAAGACGCTTTTTATTGCAAAAAGTAGTTTTTTGCATCACCACATTTTGAGAGCTATAATTTTTGCATATTTTGGCCCACAGAGTCATGTGAGGTCTTATTTTTTGCGGACAAGGTGAGTTTTTATTGGTACCATTTATGACCACGTGACATTTTTGATCGCTTTTATTTCGATTTTTGGGAGGTTAGAATGAACAAAAATCAGCAATTCATGAATTTCTTTTGGGGAGGCGTTTATACCGTTCCGCGTGTGGTAAAATTGATAAAGCAGTTTTATTCTTCGGGTCAGTACGATTACGTGATACCTCATTTATATAATTTTTTTATGTTTTGGCGCTTTTATAGAATAAAAACAATGTTATATAAAAAATTATTATTTTTGCATCGCTTTATTCTGCGATCTATAACTTTTTTATTTTTTCGCTGAGGACGCTGTGTTATGGCTCGTTTTTTGCGGGACAAGATGACGTTTTCAGCGGTACCATGTTTATTTATATCGGTCTTTTTGATCGCATGTTATTCCACTTTTTGTTGGGCATTATGATGATAAAGCATTGATTTTTTGCTTTTTTTTTTTTAAGGGGTTCACTAAAGGGGTTAACTAGTGGGACAGTTTTATAGGGGGGGTCGTTACGGACGCGGCGATACCAAATATGTGTACTTTTATGGTTTTGTTTTTTTTTATTTACAGGAAGAAATGAATTTATTGGGGAATATTTTTTTTTTTTTTTTATGATTTTTTTTACCACTTTTTATTTTTATTTTTTTTTACTTTTTTACTTTGTCCCAGGGTGGGACATCATAGTATTTTAGCAGATCGCTGGTGTGACAGTGTGCACACCAGCGATCGCTCTGGCATCGCTGCAGGCTTCCTCAGCGCCTGCTCTCAGCAGGCACTGAGGAAGCCGCCTCCCTGCAGGACTCCGGGCCATCTTGGATCCGGGGACCTGGAGGGAGGACGGACCCTCGAAACAGTGCGACACATCGCGCTGCTCTGAGGGTCTCAGGGGAGCGCGCAGGGAGCCCTCTCCCTGCGTGATCCTCCCCTGTGCCCCGTACACCGCGATCATGTTTGATCGCGGTGTGCCAGGGTTAATGTGCCGGGAGCGGTCCGTGACCGCTCCTGACACATAGTGCTGGGTGTCAGCTGTGATAAACAGCTGACACCCGGCCGCGATCAGCTGCGCTCCCCACGGGAGCGCAGCTGATCGCCCATGACGTACTATTCCGTCCATGGGAATTAGGTCCAGGGTCACATGGACGGAATAGTACGTCTGATGGAATAAAGGGGTTAAGGTAGACTGCTGTGGATTTTGACATGTGTTTACAATCATTATCCATTTGTAGAAGCCATCCTCCTTTCAACTTCAGCTTTTTTTTACAGATAAGGTTATGTTTGCATCAAGAATCTGTTGAAATTTAATTGAATCCATTCTTCCCTCTATCTGTGAAATGTTCTCCGTGCCATTTGCTGCAACACAATCCCAAAGCATGATTGTTCCACCCCCATGCTTAATGGTTGACGAGATGCTATTTTCCTAACATTCTGTGCCCTTTTTACTCTACACATATTTTTAATCATTGTGGTCAAAGAGTTCTGTTTTAACCACATCGGTCCACAGGACTTGTTTCCAAAATTCACCAGGCTTGTTTAGATGTTCTTTTGCATGCTTCAAACGCTACATTTTATGGAGAGGTATTTTTCTGATGACTCTTCCATGAAGGCCATGTTTGTGCAGGTGTTTCTGCCCAGTAGAACAATGTACCACAATTCCAGAGTCTGCTAAATCTTACTGATTTGCCTCTAGCAATCTTACGAGCAGCTTTAACTGAAATTTTGCTATACTCGTTTTACTGTATTTCTTGCTTAATTCATCCAATCTTCTTTGAGTTGCAGAACAAAAGACAGTGTTTGAAGAATGATGAGTTAGTTAAATGCCATTCCTGCTCTGTTTAGGGGACTTAGTGTATATGGAAATATGATGGGTAATAGTTTTGATGTCAGTTTTGCTAGCAATTAAGTAATTGTGACAACATTATTGAGAACTGGCATTTATAGTTACAGGCTGACATTCATGGGGCACAGTAACTTGCAGTTTTATAGACACATTGTGAGAGCATTTAAGAAGGATGCATGGAAAAATCTGCCACCCCATGTATATCTGTGAAGTTGTACATTTAATAATTTCAGGATTTTTTTTCAATTTATATAATGTATGTGCACAGGAAGATTAATTTAATTAGGACATGTTGACACTATTGATAAGGCATTGCTCACCTGGCAACCCTGAATGTTTGAACACTAACTTGATATAATGAAAGTCATATTGCCATCTCTGCCACGACGGGGAATTTTACAAGTTTTCCCACCTACAAAGAATGGAGAGGTCTACAATTTTTATTGTAGGTACACTTCAACTGTAATAGACAAACGCTTTAAAAAATAAAAAAATCACATTTTATGGTTTTAACATGATTAATTAGCATTTTATTATATGACAGACCTGTTAGTTTTTTTTTGTTAAGAAGCCCTCCTACTCTGTACTCATTACCTGTATTAATTGCACCTGTTTGAAATTGTTTCCTGTATAAAAGACACCTGTCCACATGGCCAAGACCAAAGATCTGTCTAAGGACACCAGGGACAAAATTATAGACCTGCATGGATGGAATGAGCTACAGGACAATAGGCAAGCAGCTTGGTGAGAAGGTAACAACTGTTGGCACAATTATGGAAGAAACACAAGATGACTCTCAATCTTCCCCAGTCTGGGGTTCCATACAAGATCTTGCCTTGTGGGGAAAGGATAATTCTGAAAAAGGTCAGGAATCAGCCCACAACTACATGGGAGGACCTAGACAATGGCCCGGGACCCCAGTCTCACCTTACTGTCATCATGGATTAAAATCCTGCAGTGCACGCAAGGCCCCCATGCTCACACCAGCACATGTCCAGGCCCGTTTGAAGTTCACCAATGTTCATCTGGATGATCCAGAGGAGGCTTGGGAGAAGGTCATATGGTCAGATGAGATCAAAATAGAACTTTTTAGTATCAATTCCACTCACCGTGTTTGGAGGAAGAAGAAGGATAAGTACAACACTAAGAACACCATCCCAGCTGTGAAACATGGTGAGGACAAACACCATACTTTGGGGTTGCAAAGGAGACAGGACGACTGCACCATTTTGAAAGGAAGATTGATGGGGTCATGTATCATGAGATTTTGGCCAACAACCTCCTTCACTCTGTGTCGACCCGCCACCACAATTGTGGATTACCAGGGCAATGGGGTACTCAGAGCCGAGCCCGTAGAAGTCTATGGGGATTGTCACAGGTAGCTGTGGCTCGGTCTGTGGCCCTGGCGGTCTGGCGTATGTTGGGGATATATTTACAGGGGATTGATTTATATACAGTTTGTGACGCCACCTGTAGTCTTCTGGTAATTAGTACCAGCGCTGCTGTAGATCTCTGAGGGGATGGTGAGGCAGCTAGATGTCGGGTCCCCTACAGGTGGGACTCTTCCCTCAGGTCGGTAGTTAGGTAGGGATTGTGCAGGCATGCAAATCAATAACTCAGTCTCACACGGTCAGCGTCTTTCCATACCTTTACTTGCAAGATGATAAGGCAGGTCCCAGGGAGGCTGATGGGGTTGATGGAGGATGAGCTTTGAGGCAACAGCTAAGCAAGTTAGGGGCCTCCTTTACTGTCCAATAATGATGAGTACGACCAGCCTGAAGCGTAGTTCCCTCTATGATTCCAGCTTTTCCAAAGCTGTTCTGCCCAGTCAGATTTGTGTTAGGAGCCTTCCTGCGAGAGAGCTGAATTCTTATCTTGTCGTGCACTGACTCAAAGTCTTCACTCCCCCTGACCCCAGTTACGTACTGACTATATGGGGGTGTTTGCCGCGACCTAGGGTCCGGTAAATCTCTGGTTTTCTCTTCACTATGCTTGTAGCTAATAGTGATCCTTCGGTCCCCAGTGACCGGTAGCAATGTGCAGGACTTTTCCAAGTCAAAAGCACTTTTCCAATTATCTTCCTTCCACTTTGCCCTTCGATTTGCTCGACTCTTAATAGTTAGCTCAGTCTTTCTTCCAGTGGGGCACAGCTCTGACTAGGCTAAGGTGAATTAGACCACCTGTACCAGCCTCCACTTTCTGAACTGCTGACAGGCTCAAACTGGACACGTCTACTCTGTCCAAGGACAGGAAACTGACTGACTAGAAATCACTCCCTTCCACACCCCTGCTGGGTGTGTCAGAAGTGTACGTGATGTCATGAAGAGACCTTAACTGTTACCTCTCCACTCATCCTCCTGGTATTGTGTACCAGGGCTACACATTCCCCATGGTAAACGACAGCACTCCCGGGCTGTAAAATATAAAGAGACAGTTTCTTTTTTTATGCAAGAAAACATTAACAATAACATTAATTCGTCCCATCCGGGAGGTGAGGATATCTTGAACGTTGCAAACATTAACATTATATATAGAAATACAAATATTAAATAGCATTCAATAAATATACAGTATTCTTGTGAAGGACCCGCACCAAACCTTCAACGTGGGTCCTGGGTGGGCTGCAGGACATCCAAATGCAGACCTCACTCAGTGCCACACCACACGGGTTTTTGGTTCAGAGGTAAGTCAAGGTTTCATGTGAAACCATTAAAAAGGCACTTTAGTGCAACTATTTACAGGATACAGTTTTTGGGCTGGCTCAGTCCTCAGCCTCTGAGTCCATTGTTAAACGAAGACATAATAGGGAAAACACATTTATATATATAGACTTTTACAATGTTCACATAAATTCGTTATAACTACTGCTGATATCTAATGGGTAATTTCCCTTTTGTGATTCTCTCTGATCTACGTGGTGTAGTTTCAGGTATATCAAGTTGCGATCTGTCTGCACTGCGTAACGGCAAACTATAGAACTGCCTTAATCTTTCTATGGATCTGGCAAGCGTACTGATGGCTGGGCGGTGTGAGTCAGCTTCACCAGGAGATCCCATAGTATGGGGCGCTGCTTCAGATGATCCATCTTGAGGTTCCACAGGTTGAGGTGTTGCTGGGATGGGTAACTCCTGAGCGGGCTCAACTGGCACCACAGGCACAACTGGAGGTAAAACTTCCTCTTGTGGCTGATAAAACTGCAACACTGGAATTATCACAGCATCTCCCAGTCTAGGCCAATCCGCAGGAAAATCTCCCAGATCGGTGTGTATGACCTCTTCCTTTCTTTCTCCTTGATTGAGGACAGGGTTCTTTTCACAACGCTTTAAGTGTTCTGGACACAACTTCAAATGATCTCTGGACACAGTGGTTGTTGTTCTTCCTCCGTCTTTACTGACGACACAAACTTTTCTGTTGTCATATTTAGAATCTTGTATGACGTAGGGTTCTTGCTCCCACTGATTATCCAATTTGTGCATCTTCCTTTTTCTTTTTAATACTACCTCTCCAGGCATCAGAGGCTTGGCAGGAGCATTTCGGTTGTAAACATCTTCCTGTTTCTCCCGTGCCTTATTGAGACTTTCCTCCACACAGATTTGTACTCTTCTGTATTGCTCTTGCCGATTAACGTCCCAGTTTTCAACAGCGTCGTCTGCCTCCGGTTCTACCACTCCAAGTTCTAGATCCATTGGTAGTTTTCCGGGCCTTGCTCGCATAAGATAAGCTGGAGTGCAGTTAGTTGAGCTTACAGGTATATGATTATACAAATCAACCAAATCAGGTAGTAAATCCGGCCATCGATTCCTGTCTTCCAACGGTATGGATCTCAACAAGTCAAGGACAATATGGTTCATCTTTTCACAAAGACCGTTGGTTTGAGGGTGGTATGGTGTCGTTCTAATTTTCTTGCACCCGTACATATGACAGAATTCCTTGAATAAATCAGCTTCGAAAGCAGGTCCCTGATCGGTTAAGACTTGCTCGGGATACCCATGCGGTCTGCAGAAACTTGCTTGAAAGGTCTTCGCTGCCGTCACTGCGGTCTGGTCTTTCACTGGAACAACCACCAGAAATCTGGAGTAATGGTCCACCATGGTCAAAGCGTATGAGTATCCAGATCTACTCGGCGACAGTTTGACGTGGTCCAGGGCCACAATCTCCAGGGGACGAGTCGTCCGGATAGGTTGCAGGGTGCCTTTTGACTACCGTAGTCCTTTCTTCTGAGACCACAGGGTCCACAGTTCCGACACCACCTCTCGATGGAGCTGCGCATCCCTACCCAGTAGAACCGGCATCTCAACAGGGTCTCCAGCTTTCTCCAGCCAAAGTGTCCTGCTTGATCGTGGTACGCTTCCAACACCATTGGACGTCTGCCTTGGGGACCACGATTTGCCAGACCATTTCATGGGTTCTGGGGTTGACGTATCTTCGGCACAACTTCTCACGGTATAGGAACAACCTGCTTTTCTCGTTCCACAGGAGCTTGGCTGACATAGGTGCATCCTTTTCCAAGGAGGAACCTTCCTGTTTTAACAACTCCTTGATGCGGCTGACCACTGGATCACTGTCCTGAGTCTCTTTCCAGCTGTGATGGGGTAAAGGATTTAATGTTGCACCATACTGCTTTCTGTGAACTCGATGCTCGTGGACTACCCCATTTCGATGGAACGCGGGTAGCTCAATTTCTTCCAGGTCGTCCGATTCTTCTTCCGTATCAGAGTCATGCGGCATTCGGGACAACGCATCAGCATTAGCATTCTTTCGACCTGCCCGGTACTTGATAGTAAACTGGTAATTGGACAACCGGGCCATCCATCGCTGCTCCATGGCACCCAGCTTGGCGGTTTCCAGGTGCGTTAACGGGTTGTTGTCTGTGTACGCCGTGAACTTATTGGAGGCCAGATAGTGCTTAAATCTTTCAGTGATGGCCCAGACCAGCGCCAGAAACTCTAGCTTGAAGCTGCTATAATTTTCCGGATTCCTTTCAGTTGGCCTGAGTTTTCTGCTGGCATATGCGATGACTTTTCTTGGCCATTCTGCTTCTGACTGAGAACTGCTCCCAACCCTTCATTACTGGCGTCGGTGTACAACAGGAACGGTTGGCTGTAATCAGGATAGGTTAAGATCTCATCACCTGTAAGGATCTCTTTCATCTTTTGGAATGCTTCAGCCTGTTCTTTACCCCAATTAAAGGGAGGGTTTCTGCTCTTCAGGGATTGTCCTACTAGGAGGTCCTGTAAAGGAGCTGCCTTCTTCGTGTAATCTTTCACGAATCTCCTGTAGTAACCCGTTAGTCCCAGGAACTGTCGCACTTCCTTAAGGTTCTTCGGCTCCGGCCACTTCTGGATGGCAGTGACTTTCTCTGGGTCCGGCGCTACTCCTTCCGAACTGACGATGTGCCCCAAGTATTGTACCTTCTGTTTGAGTAGATGGCATTTTGAGGGTTTTAATTTCATCCCGTACCTGGACAGGGACTCGAATACTTCCGCCAGGTGCTTCAGATGGTCCTCATATGTCTTGGAATACACGATAACGTCGTCTAGGTATAGCAGCACGGTTTCAAAATTGAGATGTCCCAGACAGTTTTCCATCACTCTCTGAAAAGTTCCTGGGGCACTGCTGAGCCCAAACGGCATTCTGTCGAACTCACAGAGCCCCATTGGGGTGGTGAAAGCCGTTTTCTCACGATCCTCCTCAGCCACAGCCACTTGCCAGTAACCACTAGTCAGATCGAGGGTAGAAAAGTAGTTAGCCGTTTTCAGAGCAGCTAATGATTCCTCTATACGTGGTAACGGGTATGCATCCTTGTGTGTTATGCGGTTCACCTGCCTGTAATCCACACACATTCTCATACTACCATCTTTCTTTTTAACCAGAACTAGAGGGGCTGCCCAGGGCTACAACTATCCCTTATCACCCCAGCTTTCTTCATATCATTCAACATTTCTTTAGCCTTCTGATAATGAGCTGGAGGTATGGGCCTATACCGCTCTTTGATGGGAGGATGACTGCATGTAGGGATATGATGTTGTACTCCCTTAATTGTCCCAAAATCAAGTGGATTTTTGCTAAACACTTGGGCGTACTCTTGCACCACCCGTAATACCCCTTGCTTCTGGTGAGCGGGAGTGGTGTCCGTCCCAACATGGAGTTGCTGACACCATTCCGCCACCTGAGTTGCTGGGTCATTGTCCTCCTCTATTTGACAGGAGTCTAAGGACTCAGCCGGGAGAATAGAATTATTATCAACAGCATGAAGTTTAGCAATGGTTGCATAACGGGGTAAATTTACCTCATCATCTCCCCAATTGAGAAGCCGTACCGGTACTCTTCCATTCACCACTTCTACTACTCCTCTAGCAGTCATAAGTGTAGGTCTATGTTCTGAATGGTGGGGTTCTACTACAGCTTGGTAATTCTGTCCTCTCAGACCTATGGCTGCCCTGCACCAAATGATCATTTCACTCATTGGGGGTATCACAATAGGATCTGAGTCAGTGACCCGTACATTACCAATTTCGCCGTCGGTAAGCTTCGCTTGCTGCTGACACACCAGGGCCCGGATCTCTCTTTGGATTACTCCTCTCTGCCTTGGTCGGGCAATCTCAGCGAGCTGTTGGAGCAAGAACACAACTTCTCCCAAACAATTACCGATAATGTTAGTACCCAAAATTATATTTAGACCGTTCTCCTCATTTACAGTCTTTACTACCAGAAGCCCTTGGTCTCTCAACTCCTCTCGGCCCACCTTTACATCTACACATTTTGTTCCGAGTACTTCTACAGGAAGACCATTCGAAGCATACACAGTAAAGTCAAGGCTCGGAGGTTTAAGACTGTCCATTGACCAGTACTTGGTATATAGAGCATCAGGTATTAGGGTCACCTGGGACCCAGTGTCTAACAATGCTGGAACAGCAATACCATCTAGAATAATAGACAGGTAGGGTCGCCCGCCCACATACCTGCGGTTCCAGTCTAGGGGGCCTGACGGTATTCTCCTGGTGTTGGCCCTTGGACCCAGGTTCTGCCCGTTTAAAGGACACTGTGTAGACAGATGACCTTTCCGGTTGCAGCGGTAACAGATGATCTCTCGACGAGGAGGGTGTTGATCAGAGGTTGCTCCTGGGGTGGCGTTGTCCTCCTCCGGGGGGGCGACGTCTTCTTTCTTCTCCGGTGCATCCACGGGACGTCTTCTGGCAGTCAGCTAACAAGATCTTTCCTTCCTCCTCTTTCCGCAGCTGCAGGGCACTCATCACAGCGGCCAGATTTTTAGTCAGCTGGCGCACCTCTGAGCGCAGACAGTCCAATTCACTAGGAGGTGTCACCTGCGCTTTGGCTTCAGCCACTAACGGGAACAGGGGGTTACTGCCGTTCCAGAGTGACTTCACCCTGATGATGTTGGGTGGCCACCTCAGGTTTGCCCAGGGCCGCAGCCCTTTTATTGCCATGTCCTTTAGGGCATCAAAGGTAGCATCCGGATGATCTAAGGACCACCAATTTACAGTTCTGCGTTCCTCTGGGGATCTCAATCCCTGTATAAATTGTTCTTTCAGCATTCTATTCTCGTCGATAGCATTTAAATTGTTAATTTGCTTGAGGGCTCTCAGGGCTCCCTGTAGTCGGCAAGCATAGTCCCGGATGCTGTCACCTGGCTGTTGTGAACAGTGATAGAAGGCCATCCGGAGATCCGTTTCTGTGCGGTCTTCAAATATGGCATGCAGCTTCAGGAAGATCGCAGGTACCGACTCCTGATCAACGGTATCCCAAGTCTCCACTTCCCTTTCAGCAGCGCCAGTTAGCTGCCCTATTAGCACAGCAGCTTTTTGTCTCTCAGGCATAGAGTACATTTCTAAGATGCTGCATAACTTCCGCTTGAAGCCTGCTAATGTGCCTGGCTCACCGCTGTATTGGGGAAGCCATTTCGCCCCAGGCATATATGGGAGCGTTAGTGGCATGATCGGGACTACCGGACTGGGTGCTGGACCTGCACCCCCATCTGGCGCTACAATACCAGACGGTGCGGGATTGGGGCCTCCGGCCGGGGCCGCACTGTCAGCCGGTTGTTGTGACATCTTAGCGCCCCCTTGGTTAAACGGAGCCTACCGGTTTCAGACGCTGCTATTTCACAGGCACCGCAGTGGGAACAGGACCTTCGTCGCAGGCGCTCTGATGTCAGAGCGTTCACTTCCTGTTGCAGGACCTGCCGATGAGTCAGAGCCAGGGGCGTGTCCAAGACTTTGCGCGCTCTTTCAGGTACGCCCTCCTTCTTCTCCAGCGCCTTAGGGCGCGAATCTGGCGGCAAATATGGCGGTATTTGGCGCCAAACAACAGCAACAGTCTTTTTCGCCAAAACACTCCACAGGCACACAGGGCTCGCAATGCTGCAAGTTTCGTATCCTGTTCGGGGACGCCAAAGTTTTGTGTCGACCCGCCACCACAATTGTGGATTACCAGGGCAATGGGGTACTCAGAGCCGAGCCCGTAGAAGTCTATGGGGATTGTCACAGGTAGCTGTGGCTCGGTCTGTGGCCCTGGCGGTCTGGCGTATGTTGGGGATATATTTACAGGGGATTGATTTTATAACAGTTCGTGACGCCACCTGTAGTCTTCTGGTAATTAGTACCAGCGCTGCTGTAGATCTCTGAGGGGATGGTGAGGCAGCTAGATGTCGGGTCCCCTACAGGTGGGACTCTTCCCTCAGGTCGGTAGTTAGGTAGGGATTGTGCAGGCATGCAAATCAATAACTCAGTCTCACACGGTCAGCGTCTTTCCATACCTTTACTTGCAAGATGATAAGGCAGGTCCCAGGGAGGCTGATGGGGTTGATGGAGGATGAGCTTTGAGGCAACAGCTAAGCAAGTTAGGGGCCTCCTTTACTGTCCAATAATGATGAGTACGACCAGCCTGAAGCGTAGTTCCCTCTATGATTCCAGCTTTTCCAAAGCTGTTCTGCCCAGTCAGATTTGTGTTAGGAGCCTTCCTGCGAGAGAGCTGAATTCTTATCTTGTCGTGCACTGACTCAAAGTCTTCACTCCCCCTGACCCCAGTTACGTACTGACTATATGGGGCTGTTTGCCACGACCTAGGGTCCGGTAAATCTCTGGTTTTCTCTTCACTATGCTTGTAGCTAATAGTGATCCTTCGGTCCCCAGTGACCGGTAGCAATGTGCAGGACTTTTCCAAGTCAAAAGCACTTTTCCAATTATCTTCCTTCCACTTTGCCCTTCGATTTGCTCGACTCTTAATAGTTAGCTCAGTCTTTCTTCCAGTGGGGCACAGCTCTGACTAGGCTAAGGTGAATTAGACCACCTGTACCAGCCTCCACTTTCTGAACTGCTGACAGGCTCAAACTGGACACGTCTACTCTGTCCAAGGACAGGAAACTGACTGACTAGAAATCACTCCCTTCCACACCCCTGCTGGGTGTGTCAGAAGTGTACGTGATGTCATGAAGAGACCTTAACTGTTACCTCTCCACTCATCTTCCTGGTATTGTGTACCAGGGCTACACAACTCAGTAAGAGCATTGAAGATGGGTCGTGGTTGGGTCTTCCAGAATGACAATGACCCAAAACACACAGGCAGGGCAGTGGCTCCGTAATAAGCATTTCAAGGTCCTGTAGTGGCCTAGCCAGTCTCCAACCTTGAACACAATAGAAAATATTTGGAGGGAGCTGAAACTAAATGTTTCCAAGCAACAGTCCCGAAACCTGAAATATCTGGACAAGATTTGTATGGAGGAGCCAAAATCCCTCCTGCAGTGTGTGCAAACTTGGTCAAGAACTATAGGAAATGTCTGTCCTCTGTAATTGCAACCAAAGTTTCTGTACCAAATATGAACCCCTTTACCCCCCAAGCCTGTTTGCATCTTCATGACCAGCCAAATTTTACAATTCTGACTAGCGTCAGTTTATGAGCTAATAACTCTGGAAAGCTTCAACATATCTCACTGATTTTGACATTGTGTTGTGTTTTCATGACATATGATACTTCATGATAGTGGTAAAATTTCTTCAGTATAACGGGTTTGTTTGTGAAAAAAATGGAAATTTGGCAAACATTTTGAAAATTTAGCAATTTTCAAACTTTTAATATGTATGCCCTTAAATCAGAGAATTATGTCAAACAAAATAATTAATAAATAACATTTCCCACATGTCTACTTTACATCAGCTCAATTTTTGAAACATATATTTTTTATTAGGAAGAAATAAGGGTTAAAAGTTGACCAGAGATTTCTCATTTTTTCAAATAAAATGTACAAAACCATTTTTTAGGGACCACATTACATTTGAAGTGACTTTGAGGGGTCTATATGACAAAAAATACCCCAAAGTGACCCCATTCTAAAAACTGCACCCCGCATGGTACTCAAAATCACATTCAAGAAGTTTATTAACCCTTCAGGTGCTTCACAGAAACTTTTGGAATGTGGAAGAAAAAAATTTACATTTAATTTTTTTCCCAAAAATGTCACTTTATACCCCATTTTTTTTATTTTCACAAGAGTAACATGAAAAAATGGAACCCCAAAATTTGTTGTGCAATTTTTCCAGAGCATACTGATATCTGACATGTGGGGAAAATCACTGTTTGGGCGCATGGCAGGGCTCGGAAAGGAAGGAGCGCCATTTGACTTTTTGAATGCAAAATTTGCTGTTATAATTAGATGATGCCATGTCACGTTTGAACAGCCCCTGATGTGCCAGTGGAAACCCCCCACAAGTGAAACTATACCCCTCGGAACTTATGTAGATGTGTGTTGAGCACTTTTAACCCCCAGGTGCTTCACAGAAGTTTACAACATTGAGCTGCGAAAATAAAAATAATCACATTTTTCCCAAAAAAATGTTTTTTAGCCCACCATTTTGCATTTTCACAGGGTAACAAGAAATTGCACCACACAATTTGTTGCGCAATTTCTCCTGAGTACGCCGATACCCCACATGTGGGGGAAAACTATTGTTTTGGTGCATGGCAGTGCTCAGAAGGGAAGGAGCGCCATTTCACTTTTTGAATGCTGTAATAATTAGCAGACACCATGTCACATTTGGAGAGCCTCTCATGTGCCTAAACAGTGGAAACTCCCCATACGTGACACTTCTTTGGAAACTATACCGCTCAGGGAACTTATCTACACTGTGTTCCAAATTAATATGCAAATAATATTTTCTCTGATTTTCCCAAATTACCTATATGAATTGCAGTCATTGTAATTTTCCAGTCAAATAACTATTAGAGTACAATTGAAAGGTTTTTGTACAAACTGCCTATGATAACAGTATATTTTTTTAAAAAATAGAACACTCAAACTGCACTCAAAATGCATGTTTCAAATTATTATGCACAGCAGAGATTTCAACCTTTTCATTTTAATAAACAACAAAAAAATGGTCATTTTTGAAATTATAAGCATTAGCAGGTTGTTACAAACTAAAATTAAACATTTTTCAACTCATAACTTTATTCTAGGTGATGTTATATTTTCACATAGGACCCCTTGTTCGAAAGGAGCTTCTGAACTCTCTCGTCCATTGAATTTGTCAGGTTTTGGATGGTTTCTGCTTCATTTGTTTTGCATGAGGACAGAATACCCTCCCAGAGCTGTTGCTTAGATGTCAACTGCCTCCCGCTATCATAGACACTCCTTTTGATGATGCTCCAGAGGTTCTCAATGGGGTTGAGGTCAGGGAGCATGGGGGCCACACCACAAGTTTGTCCCCTTTTATGCCCATAGCAGCCAGAGATGCAGATGTGTTATGTGCAGCATGAGACGGTGCATTATCATGCATGAAAATGATCTTGCTGCGGAATGCACGGTTCTTCTTCTTGAACCATGGCAGGAAGTGCTGTTTGAGAAAACTCAACATACACTATGGAGTTCATCTTTACCACTTCAGGGATCCTAAAGGGGCCGACAATCTTTCTCCCCATGATTCCAGCCCAAAACATTACTCCACCTCCTCCTTGTTGGCGCCGTAGCCGTGTTTGCATGGGGTGTCCATCAACCAGCCATCCTCACTCCATCCATCTGGACCATCGAGCGTTTCACGGCACTTATCGGTGAACAAAACAGTTTTGAAGTCAGTCTTTATGTATTGTTTGGCCCACTGGAGCCGTTTCTGCTTGTGTGCAGTGGATAGAGGAGGTCGACAGGATGGCTTACGCATAGCTGCAAACCTCTGCAGGACCCTGCATCTTGTTGTTCGGGGGACGTTGGAGGCACCAGCAGCTTCAAAAACTTGTCTGCTGCTATGACAAGGCTTTTTTGCCGCTGCTCTTTTAACCTGACGTAATTGCCTGTAGGAAAGAGTCCTCAATTTTCCCTTATCAGCACGCACACGTGTGTACTGTGAATCAGCTACATACTTCTTGATTGTGCGATGATCACGATGAAGTGTCTTGGCAATGTTGATTGTAGTCATGCCTTGACCTAAACACTCCACAATTTGTTGCTTCTCAGCAGCCGACACATCCTTTTTCTTTCCCATTTTGGCAGAAAATGTAGGCTGCTTAATAATGTGGGACAGCCTTCTTAAGTAGTCTTGCCTTTCATTGGACACACCTGCCAAACTAATTAGCACAGGTGTCTGCAATTGCTTACTGTGATATAAAGAGCCGTGACACACATCACCATCAATGAGTTCAACTGACAAAAAAATTCTTACCTTATCACTCCTAAACAATTTTTGCATAATAATTTGGAACACAGTGTAGATATGTGGTGAGCACCTTGAACCCCCAGGTGATTCTCAGAAGTTTATACCATTGAGCCATAAAAATAAAAAATCACATTTTTCCCACAAAAATATTTCTTAGCGCAAAATTTTGCATTTTCATAAGGGTAACTGGAGAAATTGCACCATGCAATTTGTTGTGCAATTTATCCTGAGTACGCCGATACACCATATGTGGAGGAAAACTACTGTTTCGCTGCACGGCATGGATCAGATGTAAGGATAAATGAAAGGGTTAATGTGGATATCATCCGCGCTGCTGAATAATCATATGTCCAGACGTTGTTAAGGGCCAGCAGAACGCACCTAATAGATATTAAGGAGAGGTGCGTTCGCAGCCCGGGGTCCACCGTGCAGGCAGATCCTGCTGCTAGTAAGATGGCGCAAATAGGCAGTATGAGCGAACTCTGTTATCCCGCAGAGTCGCAGATGTAAATGCCGTAGCACTATATGGCGGTATAAGCGGACTCTGTTAGACCACAGAGTCGCTAACTAAATGCTGTGGCGCTATATGGCGGTATAAGCAAACTCTGTTACTTCACAGAGCCGCTGTGAAAAAGACTGTCAGACTCACAGGCGACACAGATGACTGCTAAGCGATTGCAGTCTGTGGTCATGCCATAGACTGTCAGACTCACAGGCGACACAGATGACTGCTAAGCGATTGCAGTCTGTGGTCATGCCATACACTCAGCAAACTCTTCACCGGAGGTGCCGGTATACTAGGGGCTTATTTCAGCCAGAGCCCTGAATCCAAACACACAAAACTCCTCACCGGAAGTGCCGGTATTCTAGGGGCTTATTTCAGCCGGGTCCCTAACCACATGCATAAGACCACACTGGCGCAAGCACGTAACAGAAATGATACTAGCGCACGGCCGTGCAGTTATGCAACCCTTTTATAGTAGCCACGAGTACAAGACATTCCAGAACAGACCAATAGGAAACTGCATCAGAACACAAACAGCTTCAGGACCTTCCTGGAGGACCAATAGGAGGCTCAGCAGTATCCGAGCATGTGACCCCTGATCTCCAATGGGAGATCTTGCCCTGGGCATGCTCAGATGGAGAAACAGAGGACTTAGTCCCAAAGTTGCCTGCTCCAACACTGGTTACAACAGAGGATCCAGGAGAGGCAGCAGAAAGTCTCCGCACAGCATCAGACTGGGCGAGACGCTGGGACCGACGTCTCTGTTGAGCAGGCTACACTGCGGCCGGAGATGGATGGAGGACCGCATCGGGAATAGCCCAAGATTCCCGCTGTGCAGAAGTGGGAACTCGAACCCTAACAGACGTATTTCACATAAAGAGAGGTGGTTAATTCAAAGCGTTTCAAAGTCTAGGAGACTTCATCATCAGGAAATACCACACGATTCGTGTACCACAGTATTCATTAACCCGTTCATTTATCTACAGCATGGTCACTTGCTGACCCATGGATCTGCCACAGCAAATAACTTTATATGCTTTATCAAAAGCTCCATCTGGTGAGTAGAATTTGAATATATTAATTTACTTTGCGCTGGATAAGACCCTATTTGCGCTGATCACTCCAGCAGCATTCCTCAGAAAGGAAGGAGTGATATTTTGGAAAGCAGACTTTACTGGAATTGTATGCGGGTGTGATGTCGTGTTTGGAGAGCCCCGGTGTGCCTAAACAGTGGAAAGCCCCAACAAGTGAGCCCATTTTGGAAACTAGACCCCTCAAGGAATTTATCTAGATGTGTGGTGAGCACCTTGAACCTCCAGGTGCTTCACAGAATTTTACAACGTTGATCTGTGAAAATGAAAAAAACTTTTTTTTCCCACAGAACTAATCTTTTAGTTCTTTCTTTATTCTTTTCTTTTTTTATTTTAACAAGGATAGCAGGAGAAAATGGACCCAAAATTTGTTGTACAATTTCTTTTGAGTACAACAATACCCCAGATGCGGTCAAAAACTTCTTTTGAGGCACAGTGCAAAGATCAGAAAGGAAGAAGCGCCATATTGGAGTTCAGATATTGCTGGAATGGTTTGAAGGTGGCAGAGCCCCTGAGGTTCCAGAACAGAAGAAACTCCCCATATATGACCTCATTTTACAAACTACACTCCCCAATGAATTCATCTAGGGGTGCAGTGATGATATTGTCACTACATGTGCATCACGATTTTTATACAATTGACCTGAGCAGGGACTTGCTATATTTGTGGACTGAGTGGACTTTTTTGGGGAACATTTTACACAACATTTCGTATCACATTTATTCTGCACTCTACGCTGAGTACTTAGCACTCTACGACAAGTGATGTGATTCAGATGAAACCCCAAGTGATCAACTCACTATAACGAGGCAGCAGAGTTACTCTGGACTCCATCTGGCCTCTGTTCGGTGGTTTCCTTCTTTTCAAAATTGCACAAAACTGTGGCAGAACGTGTTTTTATACACGCCTTAAAAATAAATACACCACTGGATCAAAGGCCAGAAGGCATCCACATTGCCTCCATCTGCTTCTTTACAGGGAATCTTCAGCCTGGGGTTCCATCTGAATCATGTATTTCAGAGAATTACTTGGAAACCCCAGTGTAAGGGTGAGTTTCCACAATCAGGAAACGCTGCGTGTTTGGCGCAGCGCCAAACACGCAGCGTCCAGATGTTACAGCATAGTGGAGGGGATTTCAAGAAATCCCATCTCCACTATGCTGTAAAACACGCAGGTGGAAGACCTGCGTTTCTGGACATGCGGCGCGTCTTTTCAGACCGCAGCATGTCCTAGCGTATTGCGGCGACGCTGCGTCGCCGCAACGGAATTTAACACAGGGCTATGTAGCCCTGCGTTATTTCCGGAGGTGTTCCGGAGGTGTCCTGAACACCTCCGGAAATAACGCGCGTCAGAAAGGGGGCGGGGCTTAGACAGAGCGGAATTTCCGCTCCGTCATATACGCTGTGTTTCCTGATGGTGGAAACACAGCCTAAGCACTCAGCGCAGAGTAGAGGATAAATGTGAGCTGAGCCTTACTTTGATCTTTGGGAGACAGAATTAACAAATCAACAGCAGTTGAAGAATTGGTTTTATTAATTTTTTACGCTGTTCCTCATGCAGTATAAGTGATTAGGCAACTTTATTCTTCAGGGCGGTGCCATTACAGCGATACCAGATTTATATTTTTTTTATGTTTGGCTGCTGTCACACACTAAAAGACGCTTTTTATGCAAAACTAGTTTTTGCATTGCCATATTTTGAGAGCTATAATTTTTACATATTTCTTCCGACAGAGTCTGGTGATGGCTTATTTTTTGCGGGACTAGTTGATGATTTTATGGGTACCGATTTTGTTTACATACCATTTTTTGATCGTTTTCTATTCTGATTTTTGGGAGATAGAATGGACAAAAACTGTCAATTCAGGAAATGTTTTTGAGGGGGGTTTGTGCCGTACCACGTGTGGTAAAATTGATAATGCAGCTATATTCTTCAGGTCAGTACCATTGCAGCAATATCACATTTACCGTATATCTTTTTTGTATGTTTGGCGCTTTTACACAGTAAAAATTATTTTATAGAAAAATGTGTGGCAACTTGTTCTTTGCGGGGCAAGGTGACACTTTCAGAGATACCATTTGTATTTACATTCATTCTTTTTTAGCTTTTATTCCACTTTTTTTCGGCGATATGATGAAAAAGCATGTTTTTCCCCCCTTAATTTTATTGTGTTCATAGTAAGACAGGTTTTATGGGGCAGATTGTTATGGACATGGTGGTACCAAACGTGTACTTTGTTTTGTTAATTTTTACATAAAATTTCATCAATACAAACAATTTATTTTAGTTCTTCAATGCAAAAAGTGGATGGATTATAACTGTCATTGTTGCACTCACACAAGCCCCTGAGACCATGCTCTGCGCATAGTTTGAGGTGCTTGCCGTAGCCAGGTGACCGGGATGTCATCATGATGACATTGGGTCACCATGGCAGCAGTTGTGCCCCCACGATGAAAACATGGGGACGCTTATCGGAGTGCATAGCGGGCTCCATCCTTCTGCATGCCTGCTAAGTGATGCGATTGCAGTATTTAGGGAGCTAAAATGCCGGGAGCGGTACTGGCACAATCAGCTGACACCCGGTAGCGATCTTGCGCGCTCACGCATAGCCTCTGTGTGCTCAAAATCGCCTGGATGTAAGGTTGGTAAGTACCAGCCGACCAAGACTTTATGAGTACATCCAATGTCAGTAAGGGGTTAAGTTCTGTTTTTCTATTGTATCAAATACTTTTTTCATACAATAATATGCAAACTGATTATGTAAAAATCATACAATGTTATTTTCTGGATTTATTTTTAGATTCTGTCTCTCACAGTTGAAGTGTACCTACGATAAAAATTACAGACCTCTCCATTCTTTGTAGGTGGGGAAACTTGCAAAATCGTCAGTGTATCAAATACTTATTTCCCCACACAAATATGTATACACAGATATACAGAAATATACTCTCCTCAGTATTGAAATTGCAACCCCAAGAAGAGAAGCTTGTGGAGTTATGGAAATCAAGGATGGCTAGACATGTTTATAACATGCCAATGATGGACAAAGGAAACAAACATTTCAAAACAATTTAATTTCTTCAAATGGTGCACTTACACACCTTGGCTGCAATCAATAAGGTAATTAATGATTGTCAGAGGAATGTTCTGCCACGCTGAATGCACTTGCACTTGGGTACACAAAAGATCCCTTGCTGGCTTATTCCTTTTTAATTGCGACCAATGGCGTCCAAGATCTCCTTGATGGGAGACAACTCCGGAAACACTCTAGACCATGGTAGAACATTTAGGCAATGCAGGCTACTCACAGCAGCACCAGCAACATGTGGCCCGGTGTTGTCTTGTTGAAAAATGGCTACTGGTCACTTAGGAGTAGAGATGAGCGGTATTCGAATCGAACTGTTCGCCAATCTCAAATTCAAGCTGTTTTGGGCGGTGTTCGAGATGTTCGACAAACCCGAACAATTTGGAAAAAATCCGGCTGTTCAAGGTTATGTTCGATAACTGTTCATGCACCAAAATCGTAACTGGATTTTTTCACAGTAATGCTGATAATCAATGTTAATACACAGTTTGAGTGTACAGCAGGGCGGGGGGAGGGGCATGGGATGGATCTCTGCAGAAATAATGAAGATCTCCATTTTTTTTTCTCTTTCCCGCATTTACAGAGGGGAAGTGCAGTCTGTGAGCCTATCAGCAGCGCACACACGGAGCGAAGTGCTTTTTTTTCACACAAGTAAGGGCATGTGTCATTGGCTGTGTATGTCACATGTCCTTGCCCTATAAGACCCAGCCATTTTGCCCATCGCCACCATTTTCTCACTGCTGCAGCGGAGTGTTAGATGGCACTGCTGCTGCTGTTGGCGCTATATTGTTACAGTGAATTGGAAGCAAATTTTCAGTTATACAGAAAGGTTTAGGGAGTAGGGACTAGTTTGTAATTGCAGCCCTTTTGAGGGCTAGGTTACAGCAGTTCCTAGCACTTTTAGCAGGCAGGTCTGTGCTCTTAATAAATAGAGAGATAGGTTGGGAGTAGTGACTATTTGTAATTGCAGCCCTTTTGAGGGCTAGGTTACATCAGTTCCTATCACTTTTTGCCAGCTCCACCAGCGTTCAAATAACTATGAATTTTTAGCTGCATCTTGCCTGGAAAATAATTTTGGGCATAGTAGCAGTGTGTGGTACTCATTCTATTAGGCCATCTATACAAAGCTCCACCAGCATTCAAATAACTACAAATTTTTAGCTGCATCTTGCCTGTAAAATAATTGTGGGCATAGTAGCAGTGTGTGGTACTCATTCTATTAGGCCATCTATACTAAGCTCCACCAGCGTTGAAATTACTACAAATTTTTAGCTGCATCTTGCCTGGACAATAATTGTGGGCATAGTAGCAGTGTGTGGTACTCATTCTATTAGGCCATCTATACTAAGCTCCACCAGCATTGAAATTACTAATAATTTTTAGCTGCATCTTGCCTGGACAATAATTTTGGGCATAGTAGCAGTGTATCATACTCATTCTATTAGGCCATCTATACAAAGCTCCAGCAGCGTTCAAATAACTATGAATTTTTAGCTGCATCTTGCCTGTAAAATAATTGTGGGCATAGTAGCAGTGTGTGGTACTCATTCTATTAGGCCATCTATACAAAGCTCCACCAGCGTTCAAATAACTACAAATTTTTAGCTGCATCTTGCCTGTAAAATAATTGTGGGCATAGTAGCAGTGTGTGGTACTCATTCTATTAGGCCATCTATACTAAGCTCCACCAGCGTTGAAATTACTACGAATTTTTAGCTGCATCTTGCATGGACAATAATTTGGGGCATAGTAGCAGTGTGTGGTACTCATTCTATTAGGCCATCTATACTAAGCTCCATCAGCGTTCAAATAACTACGAGTTTTTAGCTGCATCTTGCCTGTAAAATAATTTTGGATATAGTAGCAGTGTGTGGTACTCATTCTATTAGGCCATCTATACAAAACTCCACCAGCATTCAAATAACTACGAATTTTTAGCTGCATCTTGCCTGGAAAATAATTGTTGGCATAGTAGCAGTGTGTGGTACTCATTCTATTAGGCCATCGATACTAAGCTCCACCAGTGTTGAAATTACTACGAATTTTTAGCTGCATCTTGCCTAGACAATAATTTTGGGCATAGTAGCAGTGTGTGGTACTCATTCTATTAGGCCATCTATACTAAGCTCCATCAGCGTTCAAATAACTATGAATTTTAGCTGCATCTTGCCTGTAAAATAATTTTGGATATAGTAGCAGTGTGTGGTACTCATTCTATTAGGCCATCTATACAAAACTCCACCAGCATTCAAATAACTACAAATTTTTAGCTGCATCTTGCCTGGAAAATAATTGTTGGCATAGTAGCAGTGTGTGGTACTCATTCTATTAGGCCATCGATACTAAGCTCCACCAGTGTTGAAATTACTACGAATTTTTAGCTGCATCTTGCCTAGACAATAATTTTGGGCATAGTAGCAGTGTGTGGTACTCATTCTATTAGGCCATCTATACTAGTCTCCACCAGCTTTCAAATTACTAATAATTTTTAGCTGAATCTTGCCTGGAAAATAATTTTGGGCCTGTAGCAGTGTTTGGTACTCATTCTATTAGGCCATCTATACCAAGCTCCACCACCTGTGTATCTAATAAAATTGTTTTACTGCTTCTAACCCAGCCAATCCTTTTGGGCTAGTACCACAATTTGGCCACTCAGCTCTGCTCGGTTTCCATCCATCGTTTTTTGTGCAAACAACTCCAGAGTTGTCAATTAGGAGGGTGGGGGGAGGGATTAACCAGGGCGCATGGTAGCAGCCAAACTAGTGAGGAAGGTGCAGGAGGCCAGGAAGAAGTGGAGGACGAACTGGCGATGGGCATGGAAGACTCATCAGATGAGGGAGACCTTGATCACATTTCTGTTGTGCGAGGTTGGGGGGAGAGGGCAGAGGAAGGAAGCAGGATTCTTACCTCGCCACCAACACAACAGGGACTTGGTGCTCCTGGATGCGCAAGACACATGAGTGCCTTCTTGCTGCACTACCTGCAACATGACCCTCGAATTGTCAGAATTCCAAATAATCCTGACTACTGGGTAGCCACACTCTTAGATCCCCTGTACAAAAGTAAATTTGCCGAAATAATTCCTGCCATAGAAAGGGATTCACGCATGCAGGAGTATCAGCAGAGACTGTTGCATAATCTTACATGTGCTTTTCCACAAAACACCAGTGGTGCACGTAGTGAATCTCAGTTCTAACTTGCCAACCGTGGGACTGTCGAGTCTTCAGCACTCAAACCGTAACAGAAACACAGTATCTGGTGGTGTTAACAGTAATTTTGCGGAATCCTTTCACCACTTTTTTAGCCCATCCTTTGCAAGGCCACAGGAGACAAGAAGTCGGACACATAGTCAACGCCTAGAGACGATGGTACAGGAGTATCTCCAACTGAACATCGAAGCCATGACTGTGTCACTGGACCCTTGCTCTTTTTGGGCTTCCAATCTGGATAAATGGCCGGAGCTTGCCACTCACGCCTTGGAGATCTTATCATGCCCCAGCCAGCGTTCTCTCTGAACGTGTAAGGTTCTTTGTCTCTTTTGACATGTTCCTTGAAACTCAGTTTTCCGTCGGCCATTTTGCTTTCTGTCTTGCTGCAGCTATCTTGCCCTCAGTTAATATGGAGGTTCCAGCTTTCATGTTCCCGCCCTGATTCTCTCCTCTTGCTTCTTAAGCAGCCTCAGCTGAACAATCAGTGCTCCTGAATCAAGCTTCAGTCAGCCTGTGACCTGACTCCTGGAAACCTAGGATTTTGGACTCCAGCTATTTCCTACTGAGGAACTTTGGAACACTTTTGGACTCTGGAAACCTGCTGTCTGGTGAATCCATGTTTGCAGAGGAATTACGGTACAGAGAAGAGATCCTGAACCTGCTTTGGAGAGTTATTGTAGAGCTTGAAGTTACTCTGGCCTGCTGTGTCTCCTGCATCTGTTCCTGCAAACTGTGTGACCTTTTCTGCATGCTTGTATGAAGTAATACAAGTCATTTCATATCAACCTGTGTCTCATGTGTTTTCCTCGCACCCAAGCACAAGACGCTATAGGAACTGTACACTATACATGACAAGATTCAGGAGCCAATGTTTAGTGTCTGCTGGGTCTGGGAAAGCCGTGTCTGCTGTGACTGTGGATATCAGATGTCCGTTTAATACCTTCTGTGATGACAGTGGTTGTGACTTCTCACAACCATTCCAGGTGAGCGCATTCCCTTAAATGTTACTCTGGAGTGTTACCACAGGTAAACACTATTGTTTTTGTTTTTTTTTCCTTTTCTCTTTCTTTCCAGCACTTCTGCCTTAAAAGATCTGGAAGATGGAGGCCCGCATAAAGGAGCTTTGCGGAGTGACTGATACAATCCTTGCAGATATACAGACTATAAAGACCCGTTTTGCAAGCCTACAGGACCTCACTAATCATAATTTGCAAGTGTTTGGACAAACTACCCAGGAATTACGAGCCAGGATTGAGCTCTAGAGGAACGAGTCCAGGCTCCTGCCATAACCCCGAGTTCTGGGATCCCCAAGTTACCTCCTTTTCGTTTTGGCGGTGAACGTGAGAAATTCAGGTGATTTATTAACCAATGCAATCTATTTTTCTCTGCACATGCTTCACAATTTCCCACTGAACGATCCAAAGTGCTTACTATAATCATGTTGCTTACCAATAAGGCTTTGATGTGGGCAAACCCTCTGATTGAGACTGAGGATGATTGTTTGAATCACCTTGATGCTTTTATTTCAGCCATGGGGCAGGTGTTTGATGACCCCAATCGAGGTGCAACAGCTGAAGCAGCCATGTTAACTTTGCGCCAAGGTAAGCGTTCAGTAGCTGAATATGCCTTGGATTTCAGGAGATGGGCTCTTGATACCACTTGGGACACTTCCGCCAAAAAATCTATTTTTCGGAAAGGGTTGTCTCCACTGATTAAGGATGAACTTGCTCGTGCCGACCCTCCCACTGCGTTAGGTGACTTTATTAACTATTGTATCCGTATTGATGCTCGTCTGACTGAACGCAGACAAGAGAGATGGTTCGAAAATAATCGCACTAACCTTTTCCTACCTCCCTCCTCAGCTAAGGAACCTTTGAGTAGGATCACAAGGGAACCAGAACCTGAACCCATGCAGGTGGACTCTTTACAAAGACGGGTTAGTGATGCACGCAAAGAACATCGTATAAAGGAAAATCTATGTTTTTACTGTGGTAAGTCAGGGCACTTCATTATAAACTGCCCCAGCCGTTCTCGTAAGACTACTGCAGCAGTCATTCACTGTGAGTGTTGCGAGAGGAGCTCTGTCATGTCCGAGCCTCAGATTCCAGAGAGATCTGCTGCAAGAGATCTTGATTTTTCGGACTTAAACTCTGTTAGTTCTGGGGACAATGACGGTATAAACGCTGCAATTTTTCAAGTTTCCTCAGCGGTGTCCCAGCTGAGTTGTAAAAGAAACAATTCTCATTGCTTCCTTTCCATCAAACTCTGGGTTGACTCAGTCTGGGTGTCTAGCTCTGCTATGATCGACTCAGGAGCAAGTGGAAATTTTATGGATATCTCCTTTGCTCTGAAACAGGGGATACGTTCAGTGAAGAAGGCTACTCCAGTACAGATGGAGACTGTGGATGGCTCCCTGCTGACCTCTGGACCAGTGGATCAGGAAACAGAGCCTTTGAGGGTCCTTATGGGTAAAGATCATCAGGAGAAAATGTCTTTTATGCTTATCTCTTCTCCCCACTTTCCCATTATTCTAGGGCTACCATGGCTACAGGCGCAGAATCCTACGATTAACTGGGAGACCAAGGAATTACACTTTCCGGAGAAACAGATGAGTCAAGGAGTTTCAGCTTGCTCTGTTCCTAAAGGAACCATGTCAGTCCCTGAACTACCAGCTGTATACCAGGACTATGTGGATTTATGTGACAAGAAGAACGCTGATCAGCTTCCTCCTCACCGTCCATATGATTGTCCAATCGAATTATTGCCTGGAGCCGAAGATACCTTTTGGTAAGATCTACCCCCTAGCGGGGCCCGAGCTAAAAGCTTTGAAGGACTACATAGATGAAAATCTAGCCAAAGGCTTCATACGCCCCTCTTCATCTCCCGCAGGTGCACCCATCTTCTTTGTGAAGAAGAAAGATGGATCTCTGAGACCCTGCATAGACTATAGGGAACTCAATAAGGTTACTATTAATAACCGTTATCCATTGCCTTTAATCCCTGAGTTGTTGGAGAGAGTGCGGCACGCCAAAATTTTCTCTAAACTGGATCTCCGTGGGGCCTATAACTTGGTCCGTATTAGACCTGGGGATGAATGGAAGACTGCATTCAGGTCACGCTATGGACACTTTGAATATCTAGTTATGCCTTTTGGTCTGAGTACCGCCCCAGCCACTTTCCAACACTTGGTGAATGACATCTTCAGGGATCTCCTAGATACATTTGTGGCGATTTATCTGGATGATATTCTAATTTTTTCTAACTCCACAGAGGAACATCATGGACATGTGAGAATGGTCTTAGAACGCCTAAGACAAAACCATCTCTACATCAAACTTGAAAAGTGTGAATTCCATAGGACCGAAATTCAATTTCTGGGGTATGTACTATCTACGCAAGGGATTAGTATGGATGGAAGCAAGACCCAAGCCATCAAGGATTGGCCAATTCCTAGAAATGTGAAGGAGGTGCAGCGCTTCATCGGGTTTGCCAACTTCTATAGACGTTTCATTAGGAATTTCTCTGAGGTAGTGTCACCTATCACCCAACTTACCCGGAAACAGTCTAGGTTCTCCTGGACCCCGCAAGCGCAGGAAGCATTTTCCTGTTTAAAGGATAAATTTACCACCGCACCTATCTTAGTACATCCCAACCCCGAGCTTGCCTTCATAATAGAGGTGGATGCTTCAGACTGTGCCGTTGGAGCTATACTCTCTCAGAGAACAGGTGAGAAGAATGTCTTGCATCCCTGTGCCTTCTTTTCCCAGCAGTTGTCTTCGGCTGAGAGGAACTACGATGTGGGCAATAGAGAATTGTTGGCCATTATTGCCGCCTTCAAGGAATGGAGACACCTTCTTCAGGGAGCTGCACAGCAAATAGTCGTCCTGACAGACCATCGTAACCTTGAATTTATCAGGTCGGCTAAGTGCCTGACTCCTCGCCAGGTTCGCTGGAATCTTTTCCTAAACCAATTTAATTTTGTAATTTCTTATAGACCAGGATCGCGCAATGGAAAGGCTGATGCACTCTCTAGGATTCATTCAGCAGAGACACGTCCACTTACTCCTCCTAAGACTATTCTTCCTGACTCTAGATTCCTGGGAGTGATTCATAATCAAGACCTACTTAAGGACATCAAGGAAGCATACCATGCGGATTCTTTGTTGGCTCAACCCCCAAGGGACGTAAGTCTTGTTTTTAAGAATGGTGTGTGGATTCAGGGACAACGTCTGTATATACCTGAAACAGTCAGATTGAGAGTATTGCAACTCATCCACGATTCCAAGATAGCCGGGCATAGGGGAATTCTAAAGACACAAGAATTTCTTTCTCGTTTCTTTTGGTGGCCCACTTACAGGAAAGATGTTTTAAACTATGTCACTTCATGTGAAGTCTGTGCAAGATGCAAAACACCTCGCTCCTCACCAACTGGTCTGTTACAACCTCTTCCCACCCCGTCCCGCCTGTGGGGATCCATTTCTATGGACTTCATTGTGGAGTTACCAACCTCTCAAGGGAAGAACACCATTCTAGTGGTGGTTGATCGTCTTAACAAAGGCAGCTCATTTTATCCCTTGTGTCGGTTTACCCACTGCAAAACAGACATCAGACTTAATGATTAAGAATGTGTTTCGCTTACATGGAGTACCGGATGAGGTCATTTCGGATCGAGGGGTGCAATTCACTTCAAGGTTTTGGCAAAATTTCTGTGCCGCATTGGACATTAAAGTAAACCTTTCTTCTGCTTTTCATCCCCAGACTAATGGACAGACAGAACGAACCAATCAGACCCTGGAGCAGTATCTCCGCTGCTTTATCTGCCACCTACAAGATGATTGGGTGGATCTAATTCCACTGGCTGAGTTCTCTTATAACAACTCTCAGAGCGCCTCCACTAAGCAGTCTCCTTTTTACTCCAATCTAGGTTATCATCCTAACATTCTTCCTCGATTTCCCATAGAAACGCCCTTGCCGGCAGTGGCTGAAAGAATCACTTCTTTACAAAAGAATATGGATCTTCTAAAGGAAAATCTAGAATTGGCTCAGGAAAGGTACAAGAAAGCAGCAGATAAATTTCGTAAACCTGCACCAGCTTTCAAGGTAGGAGATTTGGTCTGGCTGTCAACCAGAAATCTTAAAATAAAGATTCCATCGTCTAAATTGTGACATAAGTACATTGGACCTTATAAGATCAGTAAGATTATAAGTGCTGTTGCTTGTCGTCTTCAACTGCCCAGAACTATGAGAATCCACCCTGTCTTTCATGTATCCCTACTAAAGGCTGCAACACCCAATACGTTTCCTGGACGCTCTTCTCCTTGCCCTGACCCAGTGCTGGTCGATGGTCAGGAAGAATTTATGGTGGAAAGGATTCTAGATTCCAGGTTGTACAGAAATCAGTTGCAATATTTGATTAAATCACAGGGCTACCCAGTGGAGGACAACTCATGGGAGCCAGTCAATAATGTAAATGCTCCTCGCCTGCTCCTCCAGTTTCATCAGAGGTACCCTGACAAGCCTGGTCTGAGGTCATCCGGAGGTTGTCCCTAAGGGGGGAGTAATGTAAGGTTCTTTGTCTCTTTTGACATGTTCCTTGAAACTCAGTTTTTCCGTCGGCCATTTTGCTTTCTGTCTTGCTGCAGCTATCTTGCCCTCAGTTAATATGGAGGTTCCAGCTTTCATGTTCCCGCCCTGATTCTCTCCTCTTGCTTCTTAAGCAGCCTCAGCTGAACAATCAGTGCTCCTGAATCAAGCTTCAGTCAGCCTGTGACCTGACTCCTGGAAACCTAGGATTTTGGACTCCAGCTATTTCCTACTGAGGAACTTTGGAACACTTTTGGACTCTGGAAACCTGCTGTCTGGTGAATCCATGTTTGCAGAGGAATTACGGTACAGAGAAGAGATCCTGAACCTGCTTTGGAGAGTTATTGTAGAGCTTGAAGTTACTCTGGCCTGCTGTGTCTCCTGCATCTGTTCCTGCAAACTGTGTGACCTTTTCTGCATGCTTGTATGAAGTAATACAAGTCATTTCATATCAACCTGTGTCTCATGTGTTTTCCTCGCACCCAAGCACAAGACGCTATAGGAACTGTACACTATACATGACAGAACGTGTGTTCAGCGCTGCTGGTGGTGTGCTGACAGATAAGCGCACGCGGCTGTCCACTGCCAATGTAGACAGAATCACATACATAAAGATTAACAAATCATGGATCCGCAAGGACTTTTCTACCCCTGTGTCATCCTGGGGAGAGTAAAAGCTTGAGGATTTGTTAAAATCACCTCACCAACCGTTTTAAGCAACTCTGGGGCAATTGATGCTACTTAAGTGGTGTCTGTGCCCCAAATTTTTGGAAAAAATGGAGACTCTTTTTGGAGTCCCCTTGCTGTGTTTTACATGACGTTGGCATCGTCACTTACAGGTGGGTTGGGTCTTCCCCCCCCCCTTTTAACTGTAAGAAACTACATACACTATGGCTTGGGGCAGGGCCGGCTCCAGGTTTTTATGGGGCCCGGGCGAAAGAGCCTCAGTGGGCCCCTTTAACACAGACCACAATTCATGATGCACAGATATGGCAGAGAAATATAGGTACAGTACAATGCCAATACTTCACTTCTTCCATTACATGAGTGATATCTATTGTAAATTGTACAATAGCTCAAAACGCCAAATCTCGCAGTGACAGTACAGACTGGACAGTACAGTCCTCCATACAAATTATGGGCACCACAGTCTCCCCTTATCACCATATAATACCCATGCAGGATGTCACCCCCATATAATGCTCCATACAGAATACTGGACCAATATAATGCTCCATACAGGATACTGGTCCCCATATAATGCTCCATACAGGATACTGGTCTCCATATAATGCTCCATACAGGATACTGGTCCCCATATAATGCTCCATACAAAATATGGAGCTCTCCTCTGCGCGTGCTGCTTCTGCACTGTTATGGCTCAGGAAAGGGCCTGTGGAAAGACTCCCCATTATCATCATCATTGCCTCCCCATCATTATCATTGCTCTCCATCATCATCATCGCCTCCCCATCATCATCATCGCCTCCCCATTCATCATTGCCTCCCATCAACATCATTGGCTCCCCATCATTATCATTGCCTCCTCATCATCATCATTTACTCCCCATCATCATCATGGCCATCCCATCATCATCAATGCCTGCCCATCATCATCATCGCCTCCCCATCATGATCATTGCCTCCCCATCATCATCATTGCCTCCCAATCAACATCATTGCCTCCCCATCATTATCATTGCCTCCTCATTATCATCATTTCCTCCCCATCATCATCATGGCCATCCCATCATCATCAATGCCTGCCCATCATCATCATTGCCTCCCCATAATCATCATTGCCTCCCCATCATCATAATTGTCTCCCCATTATCATCAGTGCCTGCCCATCATCATAATTTCCTCCCCATCATCATCAATGCCTGCCCATCATCATCATCGCCTCCCCATCATGATAATTGCCTCCCCATCATCATCATGGCCTCCCATTATCATCAATGCCTGCCCATCATCATCATCGCCTCCCCATCATGATCATTCACTCCCCATCATCATCATTGCCTCCCCATCATCATCAATGCCTGCCCATTATCATCATTGCCTCCCATAATCATCATTGCCTCCCATCATCATAATTGTCTCCCATTATCATCAGTGCCTGCCCATCATCATAATTTCCTCCCCATCATCATCAATGCCTGCCCATCATCATCATCGCCTCCCCATCATGATAATTGCCTCCCCATCATCATCATGGCCTCCCCATTATCATCAATGCCTGCCCATCATCATCTCGCCTCCCCATCATGATCATTCACTCCCATCATTATCATTGCCTCCTCATCATCATCATTTACTCCCATCATCATCATGGCCATCCCATCATCATCAATGCCTGCCATCATCATCATCGCCTCCCCATCATGATCATTGCCTCCCCATCATCATCATTGCCTCCCAATCAACATCATTGCCTCCCCATCATTATCATTGCCTCCTCATTATCATCATTTCCTCCCATCATCATCATGGCCATCCCATCATCATCAATGCCTGCCCATCATCATCATTGCCTCCCCATAATCATCATTGCCTCCCATCATCATAATTGTCTCCCCATTATCATCAGTGCCTGCCCATCATCATAATTTCCTCCCCATCATCATCAATGCCTGCCATCATCATCATCGCCTCCCCATCATGATAATTGCCTCCCCATCATCATCATGGCCTCCCCATTATCATCAATGCCTGCCCATCATCATCATCGCCTCCCCATCATGATCATTCACTCCCATCATCATCATTGCCTCCCCATCATCATCAATGCCTGCCCATTATCATCATTGCCTGCCCATCATCATCATCGCCTCCTCATCATCATCAATGCGTGCCCATTATCATCACTGCCTGCCCATTATCATCAGTGCCTTCCCATCAACATCATCGTCTCCCCATCATGATCATTGCCTCCCCATCATCATCATCACTGCCCTCCCCCCACCACCATCACACAGACAGCACCGCAGCATACAAGCACTCTCTCACATACATACATACACACACAAAGCACCGCACTACATACACAACACATGATACACATAGGCACACACACATCACATCTCACCTGTCCAGCGTCCGCGCGCTCTCTGCAACAGCCGGCCACTGAATGATGACGTCATTCAGCGGCGCTGCTGTGAGAGGAAGCGCAGGCGCTCCCTGGAGCCCGGAGCTGCGGCAGCGGAGGCACGGGGAGAGGTAAGTATTGTGCCGGCTGCTGCCGGGGCCCTGAGCAAGCAGGTGGGGGCCCAGTGGCGGCGCTGACACCGGTTCTCCTCTGCTAACGGGCACCGGGGTGCCCGACGGCGAGTGGGCCCCCCCGCCTGCTCAGGGCCCCGGCACTTGCCCGGGTATGCCGGGTGCTGACGCCGGCCCTGGCTTGGGGTAACACAGATGGTTGAGTCTGAAGAGCTGTTTACTCATACTATAACCTGGGAATCAGAGGTCTGCTCCAAAGCTTCAGTGTCTGCTAGTCAGCGGGTAGCCACAGGCTGTAGATCTAATTACAATTTTTTTTTTCAAATTCAATTTATTTTTTATTTTTGTGGTGAAAAAGTACAAGAAAATGCAATATACATAGTAAAAGGGGTAGTATAACTATAAATCTATGCATAACGACGGTACATTGGGGGTACAGGGAGGGTTTTCCATCAATATCCAGATCAAGCATGTATTTTTCAATATGAAAGATAGCGAGGGAGCAGACCACGGCAGACCACCAATCAATAGAGTGCGATTATGATCATTGTTGTGCCAACATCACGGATAACTTTAGTTGGGGGCTAGATGGTAGGCGTCAGAGTTTTGCAAATCAATCCAATTCCTCCAAATCACACAGTATCTATCAACATCAGCCTGTGAGATGGCAATCAGATGCTCCATCCTATTAAGGAAGGAGATCTGCGCAAACCATTCCTCCACAGTGAGTGGGTCTCTTCTTTTCCAGTGTCGTGGGATGACATTCTTAGCCGCCTGTGTTAGGTAGCCTATTGATGACCTTTTATAACTACATTTACTTATTGGTAACATTGATAAAAGGAGGGCTTCTGGCGTATTAGGGATAGTCAAACCAGTTATTTTCTCAATCATGGGAACCACCTTTGCCCAAAATGCATTTATTATAGGGCATGCCCACCATATGTGTGACATTGTCCCTTCCTCCTCCCCACATCTCCAACATCTATCTAAGACCACTGGATACCATCTATGAAGGACTGCTCTAGAGATAATTTTGAAGGAGGTTTCCTGAGCTTTGGACCCTATTGAGGTTTTATGTGTTAGGAAGAAACATTTATCCCATTGTGAGTCACAGAAGGACTTCCCCAGTTCCCTTTCCCATGCACCACATAATCCTGACCTATTGTCAGTTACCTGGGCAATGAGGAGATTATACAGTAGGGAGATGGAGTGTGTAGGGGGTGACAATGATAGGCTCAATTTTTCAAAGTTTGTGAGATCTCTATGAAGATGTGTGCGCTTCTTCACAGTTGAATAGAAGTGTTGTAACTGGCTCTATTCAAAATTTGCCTTCGGGGAAGTGGCTCTTCCCTGTAACAAGTCATTGAGGGGGAGTAGCAAAGTATTGGAGATGATATGAGAAAATAATATCGGATGGGATTTATTTGAACCCGAGAAATCTATTTGCAGATAGTCCTGGTGGGAAATCTGGATTATCTGAAATCGGGAGCAAGGGGCCCTGGAGGTCGATTTGAGGATAAGTTTTTTTTTTTGGGGATCTCAAAGCCAAGGCAGTGGCATAAGTACTATATGACATGAGGCCAAGAGAGGGGACAATTAAATGGGCGCACCATGGGAGAGTGGTAAGAGCTTTAGGACAAATGGATTGAGCTATTTTGACCCTCAATTTCCCCTCTGAATGATGGAAGAAGTCGAGGTTTCTAGCGTGTACTGCTGCCATGTAATACGTTCTACAATCCGGAAGGCTAAGGCCCCCTTTTGTTTGTGTCTGATCAGAACGTCCCCCGAATGCGTGGACGCCCACTTGCCCAGATAAATCTGCAAAAGCTACTGCATAGTCTTTTCCAAAAATTTGAGGGAATTACCACGGGAATGGTTTGGAAGAGGTATAAGAGTTTAGGTAGGACGTTCATTTTTAGTATATTTATTCTGCCGAACCAGGAAAAATCCTTCACCGTCCAAGAAGTAAGATCTCTATGGAGTTGTTCAATAAAGGGCCCAAAATTAAGACAAAATAGATGGGAGAGGTCTCTATGAATACGAATTCCTAAGTATTTGATTCCCTGTGAGGGCCAGGCAAAGGGAAAGTTGGACTGGATGGAATCCTGTATGGATTTGGGGAGGGAGACATCGAGGGCCTCAGACTTCGCTGCATTGATTTTAAAATTTGACCATGTACCAAAGTGATCTATTTCAGCCATAACAGCAGTGATGGATATATGTGGTTGAGTGATATATACTGGGATATCATTCATCAGCAAATGCAGAGCACTTGTACTCGGTGCCTCCCACCCCAATCCCCTAATATTGGGGTTATCGTGAATTGATGAGAGCACGTGCTCCATCACTAGGATGTATAACAGAGGGGACAGAGGACATCCCTGCCTTGTCCCATTGGTGATTATGAAAGGTGATGATAATGTTCCATTTATCTTCAGCCTAGCTGACGGATTGCGATACAGGGCCATGATTTTGGCTATAAAAGGGTCCCCTACTCCAAGCTTTTTAAGAGGATAATATATGGCGTGCCAGGAGACTCTATGGAATGCTTTCTCAGCATCCAACGAGAGTATCTAATTGCAAATTTTTAACTACATCTAGCCCAGACAATAATTTTGGGCCTAGTAGCAGTGTCTGCTAGTCAGCGGATTAACCCAGCTGTTAAGCAAGCTACACCACCTGTAGTTTGGACACTTAATATTTTCAAAGGAAATGCTTCGGGCCCCGGGACACTCAGTGAAGAGCATCGGGGAGGCACCCAAGTCACAGGTGCAGGGACTTGCGGTAGGACGCCTTGCGGTGGACCGCCAAGCTCGATCCTTATAAAAGCTTTTTAACTGCAGCAGCTTTACTTGATGAGTCGCACTGCCAGGGCCTGTGGGGTACTCGGCACCGAGCTCGTTCACTTCAATGGGGGATGTCACGGGTAGCACAGCTCGGTCCGTTGCCCTGGGTTCACCATAAAATGTGGGATATTTACAGGGGATTAAAGTTTATACAGTTTGTTCGTGACGCCACCTGTGGTACCTGGTCAGGGTGACCAGCGCTGCAGGGTAGATCCACTGAGGGGTTGTTACTGGGCAGTAAGGTGTTAAGTCTTCCACAGGCAAGACTGATCCCTCAGGGTATATGGCGGTGTAGGGGTGCAGGAGCAATAAGGCAGACACACACACGAAAGTCTCTTTCTGTACCTTTACTTATGGTAGTTGCAGGCACGTCCCGGGAAGCTGGCAGGGTGGAGGATGCACGTCCAGTAATACCACTGAGTAGGTGTAGGGCCTCCTTACTCCAGTTGTGTGAGTTTCTGACCTGTGTGAAACGAAGTCTAACTCTGTCTTCAGTTATACGCCTGGCTGACTTTGTGGTGAGGCCTTCTCTGGGATAGAACAGTGTCTCTAATGGTTGGCCGACCAGACTCCTGTCTTCCTGACCCCGGCTACGTATCAACACTTGTGGGCCCCTGCGACTTGAAGTCCCACAGGGTCTCCGGTATCTCCTACTAGTCGTGTAGATGCTAGCAAGCTCGGACCCGGTGTCCGGTTGTTCAGAGTAGAGGTAAGCGATTAATGCTGTTTCAACCTCTTTCACTCTCTTTTCCTTCCACTCGCCTTTCGTCCTACTTCAACCTTCAGCATAAGCACACTAGCAGTAGATAGCTGGTTCTCCTTCCTCTTCACCGCTCTCAAAGCGTCGGCACGCTTGCTCACTGACTACACTCAGTTGACTCAGTTCTGACCAGGCTAAAGTGGCTATCTTCCTCCACTATTACTGGACTCCACACAGTAAACTAAGTACAAGCTGTAGTCTTCAGTCTTTCAGTAACTCTCTCTCTCTCTCAGCTCATCTGAGGTAAAAAACACAACTACTCACTGCTCTCTAAGACGTTCTGAGGAGATCTGAGGTAACTTGAGATTCTGGTGTTCTGAGGTAACTCACGTGTCTACACTACCTTTATGAACTGCGAATGGGCTCCCTCTGGTGGATCTAGGGAATAGTGCAGATGTGTTGTGTGCATATAGGTCACTGTGGGTTTACCTTTGTTGCATCCTCCTGGGAACATGTGGCTCCAGTCACAGCTTGGCTACACATACTGGACGCTACTGGAGCTGGAATTACCGCGGCTGCTGGCATGAGACTTGCCCTCCAATAGATCCTTGTAAAAGATTTAAAGTGTACTCATTCAAATTAGAGAGACAATTTAAATTTAAAAGATTAGACCTGCCTCAACCCACCAGCGGACAGGCACCAGTATTGGGAGAGGGGGGCTGGCCGTCAGGGTCCACCGCAGCTCTGGCACAAACCCGGCGACACACAGGTCGCACGGGCAGGAACGGACTGGCCGTGTCGGCTTCACACTTTTTGGTTTTAGAAGGGCATGACATGCCTATATCTGTGTCTCCCCCTCCTTTTACTCCTCCACCTCTTTTCTTTTCGTATGACTATATGTACTTGTCACTTTTCCATGCGTTAGTTGTGTCTTCTGAGCAATTTGTCATCATTTGGACACCTTTGAAGTGTTTTCTATGTGTTTTCTATGTGTTTCTATGTGTTTTTGTTTGCGTGCCATTGGTTTTAACGGTGTTCGACGGTATTCAACGAACAGTTCGATGAACAGTTCGTCGAACATACGGGTGCTCGACGAACCGAACTCGAACACTACGGGGGTGGCTCATCACTACTTAGGAGAAATGGTCTGAATGTTAGATCAGTGGGTAATGAAGGACTGCAGCTTCTCTAAAGTGTTTTAGTTATCATCTGGGCTCAGCGGTGTCATTTACTGTACTGCAGTTATGGAGTAATATTTCTTCTACTTTGTGTTGATTTGCGGGGGTCCCAAGGTACAGAGCACCATCACTGAAGCCTTGATAGCTTTTTCATAATATGTTTTAGTTCTAAAAAACCCTTTTAATACAAAATACATATATATATGATCTTAATACAGATATTTTTTTAAAATAAGTGGTTGTATTTTCCTGTACTAACACTGAATGTGACTACAGGTAACCGATCAATTTTGTAAGCCATGTACAATGTCAAGCTGAGTTCTGCCCCTTGCATGGACTGTCCTGTGTATGTCTAATGATTTAATACTGCTTTCCTTAAAGTACGCATTTTTCTCAGAAACATCCTTGAAATACTGTTCCGGGCTTGATTCTTTTTTATCCTAACAGTCTCACGGTGTCTGTAAGATCTTCATGACTGATAAACACAGAAGACAATAACAGATTTGTGCTCAATGTTAAGCAGAGCAGACCGTTATTTATACTTTTATTAAACATGAAACACCAAATAAAATAGTGACGGCAAAGTCTAAGTAGTTAACCTTCGAAACAACTTCCAAATACGCCAACAGCGCAACTTTAATGGGAAAAATGTGTTCTTAAGATGATAACAGTCGGATTTCTTTCTAAATGGTGACCATTATATATTCTCTGCAGAAAAGGAATAGAAACTGTGTACTGTAGGTAGAAAACATGTACAGTGATTTGCGAAATTATTCAGCCCCTTGGCTTTTTACCTACTTTTTTAGATTAAAAAGTTTGTTTAAATATTTTTGTAATCTCATTTGTGTGTGATGCATCATCATTAAATAGTCTAAAGTGAAGTGAGAAAAATATTGGCATAAATTAAATTTATGGGATCAAATAAGTAAAAATTGGCATGTGCATATGTATTCATAGCCTAAAGTCAGTACTTTGTAGAGCCTCCTTTTGTGGCAATTATGCGGCAAGTCCCTTTGGTTAAGTCTCTATGAGCTTTCCACATCTTGCCACTGGGATTTTTGCCCATTCCCAATAAAAGACTGCTCCAGCTCCTTCAAGTTATATAGTTCCTCTGGTGAACAGCAATCTTCAAGTCTGGCCACAATGAATAGGGCGGCACTTACCACCCGTGTGAGTCACTGGCGTGACATTTTGATTGGTAGACATTAACCTTTTGTCGGCTGTTTAACTGCCTGTTTACACAAGTAAGTGAGCAATCTATACTAGGTTGCACAGTGCTCTTAAGGGTATGCCACACTGAACAATATCGCTAACGGGATCGCTAAAAAACGTCACTATTTAGCGATCCCGTTAGCGATGTTGTTCAGTGCGCAGCTTCCAGCGACGAGCTTCCTGCTGTGATCTCGCTCGTCGCTGGAATCGCTCCGGACCCTATTTTCTCGTCGGCGCTCCCGCTGGGTAAGTATATATCGCTAGTGTGGCACCTTTTCTTAGCGATTTAGCGGTACTTTTGTACCGCTAAAGTCGTTAAGAAGATCGCTAACGGCGATAGCGTCGTTAACTATATCGCTAAATGTGGCCGCATTTAGCGATATAGAAACAATCCCGCTAGCGATCTCATTAGTATGCGTCGTTATCGTGATCGCTAGCGGGATTGTTTAGTGTGGCAGTACCAATAGGCTGCTATGGTTCTCGGCAGCACAGGTCTTGTTTACTTAGAATGATGCACCACCTAGAACAATGATTTTTCATGCTGTGCGACAAATCATTTTATCTAATGAACAAGTGTTCTCTCGTTCATCGGTGATTGGAAGACTGTTTACACAGCACGTTAGTTGTGTAATGAGCATTTTTAACAACGATTGTTCATGATTATCTTGCAGTCGAATATAGCCCTTTAGGATAAATTTACACTGGCTGATCTGCGGCCTTTAAACAGAGAAGTCGATCGTCAGTCGTTTAATAGCCCATTTAAACAAGCCAACGGGACTTCCATTCGCATATAACAATAGTTAATTCGATCATTCTGTGTTCATAAAAAGGCAATGTTCTCGGCAGCTCGTTTTGTTTGCACTGGGTGATGAGTTGCCAATAGCGATGATCTATAAGCTAGCTTAAAAATCATTTCACCCAATGAACAAACTTTTACTTGTTCTTTGGATGATTAGCATCCTGCTTAGACAGGCTGATTATCACAAAATGATTATTCCTAGGAAAGCTCAAATTCAATAATCAGCCAGTGTAAATGCACCCTTAGACTAAATGATTAGTTAAGGCTGGGTCTCACATAGCGATACACCAGCGATCCCGACAACGATATGCACTTGTCAGGATCGCTGGTGTATCGCTACATGATCGCTGCTGAGCTGCCAAACAGGCAGCTCAGGGAGCGATCTGGGACAGCGACACTGCGGGTAACATCGCTTAGTTACCCGCAGTGTACCTTGGATACCAGCGCCCTGATGCAGGGAGCTGGTAACCAAGGTACACAGCGGGTTTCCAGGCGTGGGGCTGTGCCTGGAAACCCGCTGTGTACCTTGGTTACCAGCTCCCTGCATCAGGGAGCTGGTATCCAAGGTACACAGCGGGTTTCTAGGCACAGCCCCGCGCCTGGAAACCCGCTGTGTACCTTGGTTACCAGCGGATCGCTGGTCTCCCGCCTGTCACACGCAGCGATGCGTGCCTGTCAGCGGGAGACCAGCGATCAAAAAAATGTCCTGACATTTCAGCGACGATCAGCGATACCCGGCAGGGGGGCTGATCGTCGCTGAATGTCACATACAGCGATATCGCTGTGAGCTCGCTGTGCGTCACAAAACTAGTGACTCAGCACGATCTCGCTAGCGATATCGCTATGTGAGACGGGGGCTTAAGGGTCTCAGCAGCTGGATGATAAGACACTTACACTCTATCCTGTGGGAATGTGATAAGTTGTAATTGTGGAATGCCACTTAGGCCTCTTTTTCACACATCCTGATATTTCCAGTACCGGAAAAAACAGTACCGGAGATATCCGTGTCCGTTTGTCACATCCGTGTGCTATCCGTGTGTACCATCTGTGTGCTGTCCGTGTGGATACGTACCAGAGCCTAGTATTGAAACAATTTGTTTCAATTTTAACCCTATGACTTTAAAAAGCACAAGATGGCACACGGACGGTACACGGATGCCATCCGTGTGCAGTAAGTGTTTACATGGACCCATTGACTTGTATGGGTCCGTATGATCCTTGCAGATGCACAAAACAGACATGTCGACGTGTGGAGCACACGGACACACACTCTGTGAGTAAACACAGATATGTACACATACCCAATCATTTGAATGGGTCTACGTGTGTCAGTGCCTCCGTTATGTGTGAAAACTGTCACCACATGTACTGGAGACACTGATGTGTGAATGAGGCCTTATATACACTGCTCAAAAAAATAAAGGGAACACTCAAATAACACATTCTAGATCTAAATGAATGAAATATTCTCATTGAATACTTTGTTCTGTACAAATTTGAATGTGCTGTCAACATAATCACACAAAAATCATCAATGGAAATCAAATTTTTGAACCAATGGAGGCCTGGATTTGGAGAGACCCCAAAATCAAAGTGGAAACAAGTCGAAATGAAAATCAAAACAAGACAAAATTAAACTAGAAACAAGTAATGCTGGCGAGCACATGGAGTTCTGTGTGGCCCTCCAAAGTAATGCCACCCCACACCATTACTGACCCACTGCCAAACCGGTCATGCTGAAGGACGTTGCAGGCAGCAGATCGCTCTCCACGGCATCTCCAGACTCAGTCACGTCTGTCACATGTGCTGAGTGTGAACCTGCTGCCTGCAACATCCTTCAGCATGACCGGTTTGGCAGTGGGTCAGTAATGGTGTGGGGTGGCATTTCTTTTGAGGGCCACACAGCCCTCGATGTGCTCGCCAGAGGTAGCCTGACTGCATTAGGTACCGTGATGAGATCCTCAGACCCCTTGTGAAACCATATGCTGGTGCTGTTGGCCCTGGGTTCTTCCTAATGCAGGACAATGCCAGACCTCATGTGGCTGGAGTGTGTCAGCAGTTCCTGCAAGATGAAGACATTGAAGCTATGGACTGGCTTGTCCATTCCCCAGACCTGAATCCAATTGAGCACATCTGGGACAGTATGTCTCGCTCCATCCACCAACGTCACGTTGCACCACAGACTTCCAGGAGTTGACGGATGCTTTAGTCCAGGTCTGGAAGGAGATCCCTCAGGAGAACATCCACAATCTCATCAGGAGCATGCCCAGGCATTATAGGGAGGTCATAAAGGCATGTGGAGGCCACACACAATACTGAGCATCATTTTGACTTGTTTTCACTTTAATTTTGTCTTGTTTTGATTTCATTTTGACTTGTTTCCACTTTGATTTTGGGGTTCTCTCCAAATCCAGGCCTCCATTGGTTCAAAAATTTGATTTCCATTGATGATTTTTGTGTGATTATGTTAACAGCACATTCAACTTTGTACAGAACAAAGTATTCAATGAGAATATTTCATTCATTTAGATCTAGGATGTGTTATTTGAGTGTTCCCTTTATTTTTTGAGCAGTTTAGTTTCTTCACTTGCAAAGTGTTGATATTAGACCATATATTTAATACTCTCTAGTGAAGAGCGAATACATTTGGCACTATTCGTTACTCGCACGGATAGTACGTTATTCGGGTTATTTATTACTCGGTGAGTAATTTGCTATTCGCTTCGGTATATATTTGAGTGACCCGCTCAGCATGTTTGGTGCTTTATTTGCCGCCAATGAACATGCTGGGTTTGCTTGCCAATCACAGTAATGCTGGCACCATCTTTGGTGTGGCATTACTGTGATTGCATGACAGGGCAGCAAACACCGCTTCTGATCAGCACTCAAATCATCACCACTGGTCAGAAAGCCACAGTTCCCACATTGTCAAAAGACAACGTGAGCGCGCAAGCTGTGATCGGATGTATAAAGTTCACCTCCGGTCACTGGTGTCAGCTGATGAGACTACAGCTCCCATCAGCTGCCGCTAATAACAGTGAGAGCAGGAGCGGCTGATGGGAGCATTCATCAGCCGGCTCATGTGCTGTAAATAAATAATTTAAAAAAAAATGGTGTGGGTTCCCTGTGTTTTCGATAACCAGCCAGGCAAAACTCACAGCTGGGAGCTGCAACCCTCAGCTTTCAGCTTCAGCAAGTCTAGTTATCAAGAATAGAGGGGTCCCCACGCCATATTTTTTAATTATTTAAATAAATAAATTTAAAAAAATGGCATGGGGTCCCCCCCATTTTTTGACAACCAGCCTTGCTAAAGCAGACAGCTGGGGGCTGGTATTCTCAGGCTAGCAAGCGGTCATGAATATTGCCGCCCAGCCTAAAAACAGCAGCCCGAAGCCGCCCAGAAAAGGTGCATCTAATTCTGGCGCTTTGCCCGGCTCTTACCACTTGCCCTGTAGGAAGTGGGGTTCATATTTTTGGAGTTGATGTCACTTTGTATTGTCAAGTGACATCAAGCCCACTGCTTTCTAGTGGAGATGTGTCATAAGACACCTATCCATTAATAATCCTATAGTTGTATTGTACATAAACACACAGCCAGAATAAAGTATTTTATTAGAAATAAAACAAAACACAGTTTTCCATTTTTTTTAAAAATAACAAACACAGTTATACTCACCTAACACCTAATTCCACTGAATCCCTCGTCTCCTGTAATAAAACAAAAATTAAAAAAAAACAATATCTCTCACCTCTCCATCGTTCTGACTCACGCCGTAATCCATGTCTGGGAATGCAGCCTCAGTGAACGGCAGTAACCTCGATGACGTCACCGCTTGTCCCTGGGGCTGTGCTCTCAGCAACTTATTCACCAGTGGTTCTCCGCCTGAACGGTCACATCTTGGCACCGTCCAGGTTGAAAACTATTAATCCCCCATACATGGATTATGGCATGGGACAGATCGACAAAGAGGTGAGGGATATGGTTATTTTTTATTTTAGTTTTATTACGAAAGACGAGGGATTCAGTGGAATTAGGCGTTAGGTGAGTATAACTGTTTGTTATTTTTAAATAAAAATGGAAAGTGTGTTTTGTTTTATTTCTAATAAAGGACTTTATTCTTGCTGTGTCTTTACCATATAACTAGGATTGGTAATGCATAGGTGTCTTATAGATGCCTCTCCATTAGTAATCCGTGGGCTTGATGTCATCTGACAATACAAAGGTAACATCAACGCTACAAACATGAACTCCACTTGCCACCGTAACAGGGCAAGTGGGAAAAGCCAGGCAAAGGATCAGAAGTGGCGCATCTAATAGATGCGCCTGTTCTGGGCAGCTGAGGGCTGCTATTTTTAGGCTGGGGGGGGTCAAAAATGGGGGGACCCCAACCCATTTTTAAAATTATTTATTTAAATAATTTAAAAATATGGCGTTGGGGACCCCTCTAGTCTTGATAACCAGCCTTGCTAACACTGACAGCTGTCAGTTTTGCCTTGCTGGTTATAGAAAATAAAGGGGAACCCACTCCAGATTTTTCATGTATTTGTTTATAGCGCAGGCAGCGGGTGAGGAATACTCCCATCAGTCACTCCTGCTGTCACTATGTTATTAGCGGCAGCAGGTGTAGGCTGATGGGAGTAATAGTCCCAAAAACCACCACCTGCTGTCATTGTTATCACTTGAATACAACTCTCATCATTCTACCCTGCTCGTGTTGACCGCTGGCAGAGCAGGGGAGAATGATGAGAGTCGTCTTTAGCACCGGCGCTTACTGTACCACTGCTTCCGTGGTGCCTGCCATGTGGTACTGATGGGCACACGGTTGCCACATGTGTGCCACACATATTACACACACAGACACTGACATTTCTCATACCGACTTAACGTTAGTGGGAGCGCCGTAGGAAAATTTGTAACGGTACTCACGCTAATGTTGGATAGGTGAAGTGAAGTTCATTGGTCACATCATGCAACCATGCAGCCTGCCATCTAGATGTAGCAGAGCTAGACCCGCCATGAGGAAAATGGATTATTATCTTCTCTGCGGAAAGGTGAGGAATATTGTTGTTTTTTATTTTTACTCTTTTCCAGAAGGCAATAGCATCGGGGGAATGGGCGATGTCATAAGTATGGTTTAATTAAGATTTATTAGAGTCTATGTCACTTTCAATTAAAGGACTTTTTTCTGGGTGTCTGTGTTTTTATACAATATGACTATGGTTAGTAATGGGGTGTCTTATTGACGCCTCTCCATTACTAACCTCTGGGCTTGATGTCACCTGACAATACAAAGGGGACATCAACCCCCCAACTATCACCCCACTTGCCACCGCTAAAGGGCAAGTGGGAAGAGCGAGACTAAGTTTCCGAATTGGTGCATCTTATTGATGCGCCTATTCTGGGGTGGCTGGGAGCTGATGTTTTTAGCTGGGG
>JARQOD010000001.1:336693486-336831674 GCA_033576555.1 Oophaga sylvatica | reverse complement strand
GGCTCAGGATGTTCCTGACTTTTTGATTGATTTTTCTGATGTGTTTAGCGAAAGTAAATCTGCATCCTTGCCTCCCCATAGGAGCTATGACTGCGCTATTGAATTAGTGCCTGGTAGTAAATTCCCTAAAGGTCGCCTTTTTAACTTGTCTGTACCTGAACATGACGCTATGCGGTCTTATATCAAGGAGTCATTGGAGAAGGGTCATATCAGACCATCCTCTTCACCCTTAGGTGCCGGTTTTTTCTTTGTGGCCAAAAAGGATGGTTCATTAAGGCCGTGTATTGATTATCGTCTTTTGAACAATATTGCTGTGAAATATCAATATCCGTTACCCTTGATTTCTGACCTGTTTTCCAGGGTGAAAAACGCTACTTGGTTTACCAAGCTTGACCTCAGGGGGGCATATAACCTTATTCGCATTAAGCACGGGGATGAATGGAAGACGGCATTTAATACCCCTGAGGGGCATTTTGAGTACCTTGTGATGCCCTTTGGGCTCACTAATGCTCCTTCTGTCTTCCAGTCCTTCATGAATGACATTTTCAGGGATTTTGTGGATACATTTCTGATTGTTTATTTGGATGATATCTTGATTTTTTCCAATGACTGGGACTCTCATGTGAAACATGTTCGAACTGTATTCCAGATTTTGAGAGAGAATGCTCTGTATGTGAAGGGATCAAAGTGTCTTTTTGGCGTACAGAGGATCTCATTTTTGGGATTCATTTTGTCCCCATCTGTTACTGAAATGGACCCGGTCAAGGTTCAGGCCATCTGTGATTGGGTCCAACCTACTTCATTAAAGGCTCTTCAAAGATTTTTGGGTTTTGCCAATTTTTATCGTAAATGTATTGGTAATTTCTCGGTTATTGTTAAACCATTAACTGATTTGACCAAAAAGGGTTCTGATGTGGTGAATTGGCCTCCTGAGGCAGTCTCTGCATTTCAGGAACTTAAGCAAAGATTCACTTCTGCTCCTGTTCTACGGCAGCCTGATGTTTCTCTGCCATTTCAGGTGGAGGTTGATGCCTCTGAAATTGGGGCAGGTGCCGTTTTGTCCCAAAGAGATCCAAAGACCTCTAAAAGTAACCCTTGTGCCTTTTTCTCTTGAAAATTTTCTCCTACTGAACGTAATTATGACGTGGGTAATCGGGAGTTATTGGCCATGAAGTGGGCTTTTGAAGAGTGGAGACATTGGCTGGAGGGAGCCAAACATCAGGTGGTGGTCCTTACGGACCATAAGAATCTGGTTTATCTGGAATCTGCCAAGCGACTTAATCCTAGACAGGCCAGGTGGGCCTTGTTTTTCACACGTTTTAATTTTGTGGTTTCCTTTCTTCCTGGCACTAAGAATGTTAAGGCGGATGCCCTCTCGAGGAGTTTCCTTGCGGACTCTCCTGAGTTATCTGATCCTTCTGTTATTTTGAAAGAAGGTATAGTTCTTTCCGCCATCTCGCCCAATTTGAGACTGGCTCTGGAGGGGTGTCAGGAGGATAGGCCCGAGCGCTGCCCTGTTGGGAAATTGTTTGTCCCGGACCAGTGGAAAAAGAGTGTGATGTCTGAGATTCATTGTTCCGCGTTGGCCGGTCATCCCGGGAATTTTTGGTACCAGAGACTTGGTTAGTCGGTCCTTTTGGTGGCCTACCTTGTCTCGTGATGTCAGGGAATTTGTGCAGTCCTGCGGGACTTGCTCTCGCTCCAAGCCTTGCTCTCGCTCTAGTGGTTTGTTGATGCCATTGCCTGTGCCCAAGAGACCATGGACCCATATCTCTATGGATTTCATTTCCGACCTTCCTGTTTCTCAGAGAATGACCGTCATCTGGGTGATTTGTGATAGGTTTTCCAAGATGATACATCTTGTGCCATTACCTAAGTTGCCTTCCTCCTCTGAATTGGTGCCTTTGTTCCTTCAGCACGTGGTTCGTTTACATGGCATTCCTGAGAACATTGTGTCTGACAGAGGAGTCCAGTTTGTTTCCAGATTTTGGAGGACCTTTTGTTCTAAACTTGGTGTTCAATTGTCTTTCTCGTCGGCGTTTCATCCTCAGACCAATGGTCAAACTGAGAGAACAAACCAGACATTGGAGACTTATCTAAGATGATTTGTGTCTGCTGATCAGGATGACTGGGTCTCTTTTTTGCCTTTGGCTGAGTTTGCTCTTAATAATAGGGCTAGCTCTGCCACTTTGATGTCTCCATTTTTCTGTAATTCTGGGTTTCACCCTCGATTTTCTTCAGGACAGACGGAGGCTTCTGTCTGTCCAGGTGTTGACTCTGTTGTGGAGCGTATGCAACAGATTTGGGACCAGGTAGTGGAGAGGTTGTCCCTCTCTCAGGAGAGGGCCCAGCGGTTTGCTAACCGGCATAGGACTGATGGTCCTCGGTTTAAAGTGGGGGACTTGGTCTGGTTGTCCTCAAAAAATATTCCTATGAGAGTGGCATCTCCTAAATTTAAGCCTAGGTTCATTGGACCTTATAAGATCATGGAGATTCTTAATCCTGTTTCTTTCCGTTTGCTTCTTCCAGGGACATTTAAGATCCATAACGTGTTCCACAAGTCCTTGTTGAAGAGGTTTGTTGAGCCAGTGGTTCCTACTGCTTTGCCTCCTGACCCTGTTCTGGTTGAGGGCAATATGGAGTTTGTGGTTGAGAAAATATTGAATTCTCGTTTTTCTAGACGAAAACTCCAGTATTTGGTTAAGTGGAGAGGTTATGGTCAGGAAGACAATTCTTGGGTGTTTGCTTCGGACATCCATGCTAGGAGACTCATCCGTGCGTATCATAGAACTCATCCTGACCGACCTGGTTGCTCAAGTGAGGGTTCGGTGACCCCTCCTCAAGGGGGGGGTACTGTTGTGAATGGACTTGAAATGAGTTCTGAGCAGAGGCTCCCTCTGGTGGTTACAAGCGGTGCTGGACTGTCCAGTGAAGATTGTGAGGATTGGGAATCAGGTGTTACTGACTGGTCTTATGTAGGGGAGTCGCCTTCCCATCAGGGTTGCCGGTGATCAATTGTTCTGGTCTCAATCCTTGATTCCTGTTTCCTTTGTGGCCTGCTGTGTCGTTTCTGCGTCTCCTGCTGACAGATAAGACATTTTCTTCTTTTTGTTTTTGTGCTTGATTTTTGCATTTTGTCCTGCACTTCTGTGGGGGCCTTCAGGGTCCCCTCTGGGGGCTTTTGCCCTCTCAGTTTAGTTCAGCCACTGATGTTTGTACATTTGCTTTTTCCAGTTTTTTCAGTGGCTGCTGTTTTGATTTTGTTACACCAGAGAACTAATTTAGGTGGTAGAGGTCATGTGATCTCAGGTGTTTTTTGAAATTAGTAGAGTTGGTGCTTTTCAGGGTTTTTTGGGATTTCAGTAAGTGCCCTTCCTATCCTTTTCTATTTAGGTAGTTTGGGCCCCAACGTTTGCTCATACTATTTTCTGTCTGTGTCAGTATTTCTTCTTGTCTAACCGCCATTATATGTTTGGGGGCTTTCTATGTTCTTTGGGGATCTGCTCCGGGGCAGATAGCTTTCCTCTTTCTATCTTTAGGTGTAGTTAGTTTCTCAGGCTGTGACGAGGCGTCTAGGACCAACGTAGGAACGCTCCACGGCTGCCTCTAGTTGTGGTGGTTAGTCAGGGTACTGCAATCTCATAGATTCCAACTGCTCTGGTGTATTGCCATTTTTTACCTGCACTCCTCAGCTACCGAAACATAACAGTCTAGGTTATATGCCCCCTACTGATCATTCAAAAGACCTCCAAGAAATATGCAGGTCCAGAGACAAAAGCGCACCTCTCCTGCCTCAGCGTGCATACAGAGCGGAGTACGGAATCCATAAAAACTTAATTATGTACTTTTCCTACATGATACTTGATTACAAAAAAAAGCGTTTCCAATCCCTACAGATAAGTCTCAGCTGCTGTCAAAAGCTTATGAAAAACAAAAACAAGTAATGTTATTTTAAATGTAGTGCATGAACTGGTAAAGTGCTATCTGCTTAGCTGGTGCTGTATGAAGCTTCAAGTATTCCACATGGAAAACGGGCAGCAAATATACAAGGTGGAAAAATGCCCTTCATGCAGATTATTGTAGCTAAAAACTTCCATGATACCGTTGGATTGTAACGCGACAATACACTGTTGCAAGTTGGATTGTTAGGCCCCGTGCACACGTTGCGGATTCACTTGCGTTTTTCTCTGCGCGGATTTTGCTAAAAACCGCAGGTAAACCGCACTGCGGTTTTAGCGCGGATTTACTGCGTTTTTTTTGTGCGAAATTCCCCTGCGGTTTTACACCTAGAATGGAATAGGTGTAAAACCGCAGCGGAATCCGCACAAAGAATTGACATGCTGCAGTTTTGAAACTGCACCCAATCCGTGCGGAAAATTCCGCAGCGTGTGCACAGCTTTTTTTTTCCCCTTCACTAACATTGTACTGTACATGGCGTCCGGTTCTGCTGCGGTTCCGCAGCGCATAAACCGCTGCGGAACCGCAGCAAAAACCGCAACGTGTGCACAGGCCCTTACTGGTACAGAGCCTATTCATATTGCAGGAGATGGCGGTCAGAAACACTAGCAATAGCTCAGACTGCCACATTTTCTTTCCCTTGCAGAAAATCACACGTGTGCATTATCATATTAACTTTCATTGCTTAGTGTATGGACAGTTGTGTACAGTGACTGAAAGAAAGCTCATTTGCTGCAGGTCTTAAAGGAAACCTGTCACCAGGTTTGACCGATATTAGATATGGCCACCACCTTTCAGTCCTGATATACAGCATTCTATAATGTATATCTGCCCCCAACACGACCTGAAAGATAAGAAAAAGGCCTTTTATTATACTCTCCTGCAGGATGGTCCAGTCGTGGTGTCGCTGGTCTTGGTCATCTTCTTACGATCACCGTTCTTCTTCTTGCTTTGTGTATTGGCATTGCACTCTTGTTTCCTGTTGAGGGCTGAGCAGAGTACTGAAGTGCGCAGCCGCCGGGAAAGGTCAGAGAGGCCCAGAGCCTGCAGTACTTTACTCTCCCCCAGACAGGGCAGATCAGTACGCCTGCGCAGGAGCGCGATGCCGGGGATCCTGTGTGGATGATACAGGGACGCATCATACACATAAAGCAAGAAGGTGCATGCGATTGTAAGAAGATGTTCTTATCGATTGTAAGAACATTGATGCCCCTCGGACCGTCCTACAGGTGAGTACAATAAAAGATCTTTTACTTCTCTACAGGTCGGATTGGGGGCTTATAGAATGATGTATATCATGCCTGAAAGGTGATGGCCGTATCTCATATTGGCCAAACCTGGTGTCAGGTTCCCTTTAAAGTTAATTACTATACAAATATAAAGTTCTACAGCTTTTTAAAGTCCCCGTACATACCCAGGAGCGATCCTGCATTCTCAATGAGAGCCACTGCCAGACATCCCTGGTGCTGAAGTATCTCAGAGAGAACAAAACGAATGGAAATCCATAATCGAACATCCGGTATCCTTGACTCTCCCAACAATCATCTGTACGGGGCTCCTTACATACGAGACTGTTGGCAATCGCCAACATCATTGGGTTCAGATGAAGTGTAATGGGGGCTAAGGCTAAATTCAGTGTCTGGTGTATGTGCCAGCATATAATGGGCCCCCTCTGATGTATACTGCAATTCACCATGTTCACATGTCTAGTAATCATCCCTTTATGCGGACGTTTTTTTTGGCTAAAAAAAAAAAAAATTCAACTGTATCAGTTTTGTGTCTTAACATTGAAGTCTATAGAAACGGATCTGTTAAACAGCCCCCATACACATTAGAACCCGCCAACAGTCTAATATGTATTGTGGCCTCTCACATGACAGGTGTCAGCGGAGAGAGCGGTCTGGCCTGCTGAATTTCAGCAGCCGATCCTTTTGTTCTCCCTGGAGATCACCAGAAGATTCCTTTCCATGGGAAGAGCTACTTTCAGATCAGCTTTCTAACCTGTACAGTACAGAGAGCTTTATGTGTTCTCATTCAATGACTGCAAACAACTATTGAATATGGGATTGCTTAACCCCTTAGTGACAGAGCCAATTTGGTACTTGATGACTGGGCCAATTTTACAATTCTGACCACTGTCACTTTGAGTTAATAACTCTGGAACGCTTCAACGCATCCCACTGATTCTGAGAATGTTTTTTCGTGACATGTACTTCATGTTAATGGTAAAATGTATTCGCTATAACTGGCGTGTACTTATGAAAAAATGGAAATGTGGCAAAAATTTGGAAAATTTTGCAATTTTCAAAGTTTTAATTTTAGTATCCTTAAATCAGAGAGTTATGTCACACAAAATAGTTAATAAATAACATTTCCCACATGTCTACTTTATATCAGCACAATTTTGGTAACAATGTGTTTTTGTTACTGCGTTATAAGGATTAAAAGTTGACCAGCGATCTCTCATTTTTCCAACAAAATTTACAAAACCTTTTTTTTTTTTAGGGACCACCTCACATTTGAAGTGAGTTTTGGGGGTCAATATAACAGAAAATACCCCGAAGTGACACCATTCTAAAAACTGCACCCCTCAAGCTACTAACCACATTCAAGAAGTTTATTACTGTATTTTTCGGACCATAAGACACACTTTTTTTCCCAAAAATTTTTTGGGGAAAATGGGGGTGCATCTTATGGTCGGAATTTACTTACAGTTTGTGTGGTTTTGTGTGGTGGCCCCAGGGGTCGGGTGATTCTTCCGGTGATCTTGCTCCCATTCCATCCTGGTGCAGCAGTTTCAGCGGTGCTCAGTGCTGCGCGGGGCTCCGGAGACATGGTGCAGCAGTTTCGGCAGTCCTCGGTGCTACGGGGGAGGGGAACTCCGGCGACATTATGTGGAAAGCCCGAAGCCCCCTGCCGTTCTATTGCCTCGATGCTGTGGCCTCCATGAAGATGGCCACCAGAGGCGGCGCATGTGCAATTTAAGACTTTGGCTCAGAGATCCGGAGGCCACAGCATCAAGGCAAGGCAACAGAACTGCGAGGGCTTCGGGCTTTCACATAATGTTGCCGGAGCACCCCGCAGCACCGTGCACCCCCGAAACTGCCGCACCATGTCGCTCGGAGCCCCCCCACGCCGAAACTGCTATGGCTGGGATGGGAGCGAGATCATCGCCCTGCAGCGTTGGACCACCGGAAGAATCACCCAACTCCTGCTGCCACCAAGCGCTGCTGATCCCCCCCCCCCAGGGTAAGATGAATTTAAGACTATAAGACAGACCCCATTTGACGCATTTATTTTTTTTTCCCCCATTTTCTTTAGGAAAATTTGGGGTGCATCTTATGGTCCGGTGGTTCTTATAGTCCAAAAAATATGGTAACCCTTCAGGTGCTTCACGAGTAGTAAAGCAATGTGGAAGGAAAAAATGAACATTTTACTTTTTTCACAAAAAAATTACTTTGGAACCAAACTTTATTATTTTCACAAGGGTATCAGGAGAAAATGGACCACAAAAGTTTGTGCAATTTCTCCTGAGTAAGCCAATACCCCGTATGTGGGGGAAAGCCACTGTTTGGGCGCATGGCAGGGCTCAGAAGGGAGGAAGCACCATTTGACTTTTTGAACTCCAACCCTAACCCTAATCCCAACTATAGCCCCAACCCTAACTCTAGCCCCAACCCTAACCCTAATGGAAAAATGGAAATAAATACCTTTTTTTTATTTTATTATTTTTATCTAAGTGGGTGATAAAGGGGGGTTTGATTTACCATTTTTTTTATTTTGAGCACTGTGTCTATTACAGTGATCAAAATGAACCAATAGGGTAAATTTCCTATTGTTGCCGGCCGCCATTTCTTACCTGGAAGAAGATGCCAACAGACAGGAACAGCGGATGAGGAGGGTCCAGGACACCGAAGGTACCGGGGGGAGCTCGGGGACAGCATTTCTCTCTCCTCTGATGTGCTAGATAACATCAGAGGAGAAATTAAAAGGGAAAATTGACTTTTTTCTCTTTGCAGTCGCCATTATTCCGTGAATAATGGTGATCACAATACTGGGGATGGTAAAAACCGACCCGAATCATGTTCTCGGAGGGCGTAGCTGAGAGCCCGGAGAATTTCTGAAGCTGGGGGGGCGCTATAACCTTATTTCTCAGCACTGTTAAGAAGCGGCACTGAGGAATAAGTACTTTTAACTGCCGCCAAACGTGACAACAAAATAATAAAAGGGAAAAAGAAGGATTTTCTAATTGTTACAAACAATATAAAGACGTGTTTCCATAGGGTAACTTAATACATTAAAGTAATATAACAGAGATAAGGCAATAAAGAACCTGAAAATAAAGTGTATCATATAAGGTATTTTGCAAAGCTTCTTTTCCCAGACAGTTCACGCTATTTTTTTCCATCCACTGACTTCCAATCGATCAGCATTGGTTGAGAATTACATATCTGCTCACCAGGCGCCTGATTGAATAAGAATATCAGTCAATAACAGCTTAGATTATATTGTATTCAATATTTTATCAAATAGTGATCAGGGCAAACTCTGCTTTCCATATAATTAATGTGGATTCTATTACCATATATTAGCTTGAGACCAGATCACTGGAGGGATACTGGGATCTGAGCATGTAATGATAGAATATCATAGTAGTGGCCAATCCCTTTAATGCTGCTAGGAGCCTGCTTAATTAAAAGGGGCCATTTAACACTGATGGTATGTTAGTTGGTTTCATACTAAGTGCTTTTTTAAGTGCTGAGTTAAATTGATCTTTTCTCCATGTAAAGTCTTGTTAATAAGACCATATGTTCAGTCCAAGTGCTGTCCATGAAAAAAAACGGATACTGACCAATGTCATTCAATGGGGTTGTGTAAATCAGCCATGTTTTTCATTGGCCAAATCTGCATGTGCAAAATAAAAATAAAAAAATCACAGCATGCACTAGTTTCTTCCATATATCAGATAAAATTCTCCAATTCTATGGGAGCACAAAAAAAATAAAATTGGATGCCATATGGAGCCACAGTACAGCATTTGTACAGATACATTACAATTCTGTTACATAGGAAACTGTAAATGATTAATAGCTGATGATTAAAGCAGATGTGTATGGACTGCACACAGATAACAAATGGGAAAAACATTGCACTTTTCTGGATGAAAATCGGACCAATTTTATGATGCTGTCGTATGTACCTACCCCAAAGAGCATCTTACCCTGTGTTTAAGGTAGGAGAGGTAGACATCCCAGCCCAATGTGATGACATTCACATACATTACACGGTACTTAGTGGGTAAGTAGTAGAAATTTATCAGTTGAGCAGGTGGCCAGACACACCATTCTGTCTGAAAAAGACAACACTGTTATAGGCGGCATAACCCCTGAAAACAGCATTGTCATTATACAGATCCAAACTCACCTTGTACATTTCCCAAAATTTGCCTTTAAATTCTCCCCAACTGTTCCTGATACTTTGCCCTTCCATTGAGCCAACCCCTGTCATGAAAAATGAAAGATTTTATTAAAGGTGTTGTCCGGTCTAAAATGCCAAGTCTGCAGTCACAATATGTGACTGCAGACTTGTGAATCTTCGCGGCGCACAGTGTGTGCACTGGGAAAATTCACAAAGAGTGACTGCAGACTTGTTATTTTAGACTGGACAACCCTTTTAAGACCCATCATAAACTTCGCCAATCCAATGGTCTTCATCTCTTTTATGCTGAAGAAATTAGTAGACTGTTTACTAAACACATAATTTATTAAGACTGGTGTTTAATACACCTTAATTATCAGGTTAGCCACAAAAAAATTCCCCAGAATTTATTAGGAAGCAAAAATTCAAATCTACGCTAGCCCCAACAAAAGAAGAAAAAAGGTGTTGTACATGAAAATCAGTTGAATACCATCCCATTTTCGCCAATTCCTGTGCAGGAACATTTTCCTTTTTTTTTTTTTTGCACAAGCAGTTCGTGGCTTCAACTATCATAGTCTCTTTTTTTTAAATCTTTTTTGGGGAAATAAATGTGTTGCTCGCATTTTATTTTTATAGCAACAACGGACCACTAAAATACATTTTAAAATGTTCCCCTTTCTGTAACAATTATTTTTATTTATCAAATATTTTTTTTTTATTAAGGCAGAGCTAGTAACTTTTTAATTTATTTCTTGATTTTAATTTATCATTTATTTCACATACTGTGTCATAAAAGACCTTTGGGGGCATTTCAATATTTAAATACTTTTTTTTCCTATCTTGCATCCCCTGTAACTGGTATAGTAGCCCCAGTTACAGGGGAAATGCAGCCATCTGGCTGCATAATAGAGCAGACTGGGTCTCCTAGGACCCAGCAGCTCATGCTCCCTCCCAACACCAAGCATTCACATGCCTGCTTTGCCTGGTTCAGACAGCGCCGACAGCTCTGGCTATTACTCTATAAGCAGTAACTGTTTGAGAAGGCAGAGATGGTAATAAACTATCTGTACCGCCTTAATGGAGAGCTCAGCTGTGTCCAACACCTGGTTTCATGCTCCCGTACAATAGTCAAAGTAGAGCGTTGATCACACGAAAGTTGGAAGTCTATGGGTGGTTAAAGAGTGGTTTCTGAAAATTACATTTTTTCTAAGTTATCATACTGTTTATGGTTATCTGAACAACTAACATTATGTTTATGCAGGTTATTTGATCAGTCGGAATTTGCACTTTGCGTATTAAAGAGATCTTGTCACATTTGATAACGCCATTATCCTGCAGCACCTTTTTCTTTTGATAGTTGTGACAGATCGCTCCTCGCATACTCTTTACAAAGGCTTTTATGTGACATTCAGGTTAGTATACTTTAATTGGTTTTAAAGACCTGCTGCCCTTTCCCTGAAACTTTAATATATTCTTACCAACAAAAAACAGCACTCCCAAAATAGGGGATATCACGATTTGTTCAAGCAGAACTTTCTTCACTACCACTTGTACTGTTGCTCTCGGTAAAAGGCGATCCAGCCAAATATACCAGTAATGATCCAGTGGGCCAAAACAGTTGCCAATGATAAACATCCTACCTGCGTACACAAGAATATGAAGATAAAAATAATTACTAAAGATCAATCCAATAATACAAAGGAATATAATGGGATATATAGAAATCTACAAAGTGATGACTGGAGAAAAATCATTATTTATATTACCACGTTAAGGTGTTTGTCCAGCTTAAAAAATAAATAATAATCTTAAGATGTGTTTATGACGGTGATCACATCTGAGTTGGAGTGTTCAGCACAAATGCCATAAAAATTCTGGACAAACAGTGCAGCAGGCTACCCTATTGTATCTGTTGATTGGATGGACATCATAGCAGAAGCCAGTTGAACCCTATTATAGTCAGTTGGGTTTATCAGATGCAGTAGGTGTCAGTCATGAGACAGATCCTGCAATTCGGTGATTTTTATTGTTCTCCTACAACAGGGCAGGAGAACACAGATGTGAACACAGCAATTTGCTACTATACTTTCAAAGCTCCCCCAATGTTCTATCAGCTTCACTTCTGCATTGGAATAAACGCAGGAGAGGATCCATCGGCACATGACCAGTGATTTATCTGAAGGCTGGCTGGATCACTGTAATGACGAAGCCAGGTTATTTCGCTTTTAACTAGCCATGTCAAAAAAGAGCCCTCTCAACCAGGGCTGTGAGGTCGGTAAGCCAAACCTCCAACTCCTCAATCTCCCGACTCCCTTAAAAATGGCTCATGTTTAAGTGATAAATTAACTGACGTAAGATGGTAACATCAGGCATTTCATCACCATTATGATACAATCAAGCTATTGTTTCTAGCAGTTCTAAGATGAGTGATGGCATTCCTTTCCAGTGCCTTTCTCCTCTGATCTGTAGAGGAGGAGCTTCACCACTGAGCATGTTCTTAAAGTGTAGCACAGATTCATCTAAACTAAAAGCTTAGATCAGGAACAGAACATTTAGAGGATAATTCACAATTTTCCCACAATATTATGAAAATATTCAGCACATAGTGCAGTGAACTACTGTAACCAATTTATTATATATTTTAGGAGTCTGAATCGGTTCTTTTATGTCAACTCTGACTCCACCAAAATGGACACAGACTCCACAGCCCTGCCCTCAACTGCTGAAATGTGACAGTCCGCTTGCCCCCTTCACACATCACTGGTCACGTTTAGTCACAGCAAGCACTCTTCTTCGTTTTCGACTCACGTTGATTGCCAAAGCTGGAGCTGTCAGTGGGACATAAGTGGATCTTTGAAAATGAATGTATATTAGCATACTATATTAACATATGCTACAGTGGTTTTTTACCCCAAAAAACCCACGGGAAAACTATGTGACTGCAGTCTATGAAATTCACACTGTCAGGATTCTCCGCTGCTGGTGACAGTGAGCGGTCACATGACTGCAAGTATGTGATTTGCATAGTCTGAACGTGGCCAGGCGTTTGCATATACTGGCAGTTACATGACTGCCCGATCCTGCCGCCAGCAATGAAGAATCCTGACAGCGCAAGGATTCACTAGACTGTAGTGACTGCAGACTTTCATTCCCAACCTGGACAACCCAAATCTTAACCTGTAACGCTGGTATTGTCTGTACTTTGTTTTCCAGCGTTACTTTGCATGTTTTTTGCATTAACCCTTTTGCTCCTTTCCCCCTAACCAGCTGGGATACTGTTGTCTGTTACCTATATGGATGCTGCTCAGTTCCCGGCTCTGCTGCGTACCCGTACTTGCGTGAGTGGCTCCGCTGCTTTGCATGACCGCCCGCATGTGCGGTTCCTGACTTGCTGTGAAAGCCGTCCGTAGCTTGAAAAGTCCTCTGCAGTGGTGCATGACTTACTGCGTGGTTGGCAGCAGCCATTGTTGGGTTCCCTCTGTGTTGTGCTGTCTGGCTCTGCATAGGGGGCGCGGCCCACACCTGTCCTGCTTTTATGTGGATTGGGTGTTTACTAGAGTTACTGCTCCAGCCTATCGCTGTGAAGCAGCTCATATATAAAGTTCCCCAGCCCTAGTGGGCGTGGCCAGAGCTTCACATTGAATCCACACTGAATCCCTGAACCTAGCCTTATGTGGTTGTGTGTTCAGCTCCTGCTCTGTAGTTGATCAGCTCTGGAGAGCTGATTCCCTGTTCCTCCTGTGTCTTGTTCCCTGATCCTGGATCAAACCCGGTACCTGAATGTCTGAATTGTGTCTTGTGTTTCCGCCTATGCTGGGGGTTGATTACCCAGATCGCCGTTCCTGGAGGCTGTATATCCAGGCCTGTTCCTGCTGTGTCTAATTACCTGAACCCCTGATCTTGGATCGCATCCTGTACCTGACTTTCTGAACTGTGTCCTCTGTGTTATGTTCCTGAAATCCTGCTGTGTCCAGAACCCTGTGCCAGTGACTGTGAATCCTTGCTATATAACCTGAGTTCATCTTGGAAGGAGGAGTCCGGTGTGTGCTGAGTTTCCGTTACTCTGTGCTCAGCCTCTGTGCAATCCCCGGCCAGCTCCCGTTGAGCCTGGCGGGGCTTGCACCAGACCGCTGGGGTTCCTTTTCAGGTCGCTGCCAGATGTCCGGATCCTATGCCTGATGACCATGGCCTGATGTCCGATGTCCGACGACCACTTCCAGATGTCCAGATCCTATCCTTCCTGCCTGATGTCCGGATCCTGCCGATCATTGCCAGATGTCCGGAGCCTGCTGATCGGTGCCAGATGTCCGGAGTCCGAGGCCTGTGTTCCAGTCCGTGTTCCTGTGATTCAATCCATGTTCCTGTCCGTGTTCCTGACTCCCTGAGACCCAGTCCGTGTTCCTGTCTGTGTTCCTGACTCTCTGAGATCCAATCCGTGTTCCTGTTGTTCCTGTGCAGTCTAACTCTGTTTCAGCCATCAGCTCCTGATTCCAGTTACCTGTCTGTTACCTGTCGGCTTGCCTGTCTGCCATCCGTCTGCAGTTCCTTCCAGAGGTTCGGACGTCATCTGCAGAGATCCCCGGCTCTTGCCTGCTCACCTAGGAGCGATCATCTGCCATCCGACTGCAGCTCCATCCGGAAGTTCGGACATCATCTGCAGAGATCCCCGGCTCTTGCCTGCTCACCTGGGAGCGATCATCTGCCATCCGACTGCAGCCTACCTGGAGGCTCCACCATATCAGGTCGTATATACCTGCCTGTCTAGAGACTGCCTGGTCACTTACTGTGACAACCTGCCTGTCTAGAGACTGCCTGGTCACTTACTGTGACAACCTGCCTGTCCCAGAGACTGCCTGGTCACTTGCCGTGACAACCTGCCTGTCCCAGAGACTGCCCTGGTCACTTTCCGTGACAACCTGCCTGTCCCAGAGACTGCCTGGTCACTTGCCGTGACAACCTGCCTGCCTGGTCACTTGCCGTGACAACCTGCCTGCCCTGGTCACTTGCCGTGACAACCTGCCTGCCCTGGTCACTTGCCGTGACAACCTGCCTGCCTGGTCACTTGCCGTGACAACCTGCCTGCCTGGTCACTTGCCGTGACAACCTGCCTGCCCTGGTCACTTGCCGTGACAACCTGCCTGTCCCAGAGATTGCCCTGGTCACTAGCCGTGACAACCTGCCTGTCCCAGAGACTGCCTGGTCACTTGCCGTGACAACCTGCCTGTCCTGCCGGTTCCTCCTTGGTCTACCCTGTGATGACGTCTGTCCTGGGTCGGTGTCTGATGTTCTCCTGCTGAGCCTGTGCTACGCCTGAGGCCTGAGAGAGAGGCCGTCCTAGTATGCCCGTGCCAGATGACCCTGGACTTCATCAACCCGTGATGACCCCGCCATCGTCTGACGTTCGTCCTGGGCCGGTGTCTGATGTTCTCCTGCTGAGCCTGTGCTACGCCCGAGGCCTGAGAGTGTGGCCATACTAGTATGCCCATGCCAGATGATTCTGGACTTCATCAACCCGTGATGACCCCGCCATCGTCTGAAGTCTGTCTGAGGTCGGTGTCTGATGTTCTCCTGCTGAGCCTGTGCTACGCCTAAGGCCTGAGAGAGAGGCCGTCCAAGTATGCCTGTGCCAGATAACCCTGGACTGCATCTACCCGTGATGTCCTCCAGCACTCGTCTGTGATCCTGAGTTGTGTACCCTTCTCTGATGTGCGGAATCGGGAGCCCGGTCTTATGTTATGTTTGTTTACTTTGTTTCTTTAAGTAAACTTTGTGTTTCTTCTTGCCTGAAGTTGTGCGGTGTTGTCTAGTCCTGCAGGTCGCCACCTTGCCCACATGCTCAGCTGCCACGGATCCCGGTCGCTGCCCTTCCCTAGTCCGGGCAGGCCCGGGTCTCCCTCCGTGGTCCAGTGGGTCCACATTCTCTTGCCATCTGGGACCCATGCCTCACGTCGTCGTGGACTGGCGGCGTGGGAGCATTGGCTAGCTGGGCAAGCTATGCCGTGTCCCGACGCCCCACAGCCGTGGGAAGCGCCACAGTAAGCTCTGGCCATGGACTCCGCTGAGCATGTGCGGTCTGCAGGACTTTCTCCAAGCTCCACCTGATGTGTGAACTAGACTACTTGGTCCCCACAGGGTAAGTGGACTAGATGGCTCGATTCCCCGCTTGGTCAGCGGTTCGGACTTTTCGAGCTATTAACTCTGCTGCCATATTGTGAACTATGGGACTTACCGCCAAACCCAAGTGAATTTTTCTGGGGAATTTTTTTTTTACTTGGGTCTTCAGAAGAGGGGGCCTGAGGAGGGGGATACTGTAACGCTGGTATTGTCTGTACTTTGTTTTCCAGCGTTACTTTGCATGTTTTTTGCATTAACCCTTTTGCTCCTTTCCCCCTAACCAGCTGGGATACTGTTGTCTGTTACCTATATGGATGCTGCTCAGTTCCCGGCTCTGCTGCGTACCCGTACTTGCGTGAGTGGCTCCGCTGCTTTGCATGACCGCCCGCATGTGCGGTTCCTGACTTGCTGTGAAAGCCGTCCGTAGCTTGAAAAGTCCTCTGCAGTGGTGCATGACTTACTGCGTGGTTGGCAGCAGCCATTGTTGGGTTCCCTCTGTGTTGTGCTGTCTGGCTCTGCATAGGGGGCGCGGCCCACACCTGTCCTGCTTTTATGTGGATTGGGTGTTTACTAGAGTTACTGCTCCAGCCTATCGCTGTGAAGCAGCTCATATATAAAGTTCCCCAGCCCTAGTGGGCGTGGCCAGAGCTTCACATTGAATCCACACTGAATCCCTGAACCTAGCCTTATGTGGTTGTGTGTTCAGCTCCTGCTCTGTAGTTGATCAGCTCTGGAGAGCTGATTCCCTGTTCCTCCTGTGTCTTGTTCCCTGATCCTGGATCAAACCCGGTACCTGAATGTCTGAATTGTGTCTTGTGTTTCCGCCTATGCTGGGGGTTGATTACCCAGATCGCCGTTCCTGGAGGCTGTATATCCAGGCCTGTTCCTGCTGTGTCTAATTACCTGAACCCCTGATCTTGGATCGCATCCTGTACCTGACTTTCTGAACTGTGTCCTCTGTGTTATGTTCCTGAAATCCTGCTGTGTCCAGAACCCTGTGCCAGTGACTGTGAATCCTTGCTATATAACCTGAGTTCATCTTGGAAGGAGGAGTCCGGTGTGTGCTGAGTTTCCGTTACTCTGTGCTCAGCCTCTGTGCAATCCCCGGCCAGCTCCCGTTGAGCCTGGCGGGGCTTGCACCAGACCGCTGGGGTTCCTTTTCAGGTCGCTGCCAGATGTCCGGATCCTATGCCTGATGACCATGGCCTGATGTCCGATGTCCGACGACCACTTCCAGATGTCCAGATCCTATCCTTCCTGCCTGATGTCCGGATCCTGCCGATCATTGCCAGATGTCCGGAGCCTGCTGATCGGTGCCAGATGTCCGGAGTCCGAGGCCTGTGTTCCAGTCCGTGTTCCTGTGATTCAATCCATGTTCCTGTCCGTGTTCCTGACTCCCTGAGACCCAGTCCGTGTTCCTGTCTGTGTTCCTGACTCTCTGAGATCCAATCCGTGTTCCTGTTGTTCCTGTGCAGTCTAACTCTGTTTCAGCCATCAGCTCCTGATTCCAGTTACCTGTCTGTTACCTGTCGGCTTGCCTGTCTGCCATCCGTCTGCAGTTCCTTCCAGAGGTTCGGACGTCATCTGCAGAGATCCCCGGCTCTTGCCTGCTCACCTAGGAGCGATCATCTGCCATCCGACTGCAGCTCCATCCGGAAGTTCGGACATCATCTGCAGAGATCCCCGGCTCTTGCCTGCTCACCTGGGAGCGATCATCTGCCATCCGACTGCAGCCTACCTGGAGGCTCCACCATATCAGGTCGTATATACCTGCCTGTCTAGAGACTGCCTGGTCACTTACTGTGACAACCTGCCTGTCTAGAGACTGCCTGGTCACTTACTGTGACAACCTGCCTGTCCCAGAGACTGCCTGGTCACTTGCCGTGACAACCTGCCTGTCCCAGAGACTGCCCTGGTCACTTTCCGTGACAACCTGCCTGTCCCAGAGACTGCCTGGTCACTTGCCGTGACAACCTGCCTGCCTGGTCACTTGCCGTGACAACCTGCCTGCCCTGGTCACTTGCCGTGACAACCTGCCTGCCCTGGTCACTTGCCGTGACAACCTGCCTGCCTGGTCACTTGCCGTGACAACCTGCCTGCCCTGGTCACTTGCCGTGACAACCTGCCTGTCCCAGAGATTGCCCTGGTCACTAGCCGTGACAACCTGCCTGTCCCAGAGACTGCCTGGTCACTTGCCGTGACAACCTGCCTGTCCTGCCGGTTCCTCCTTGGTCTACCCTGTGATGACGTCTGTCCTGGGTCGGTGTCTGATGTTCTCCTGCTGAGCCTGTGCTACGCCTGAGGCCTGAGAGAGAGGCCGTCCTAGTATGCCCGTGCCAGATGACCCTGGACTTCATCAACCCGTGATGACCCCGCCATCGTCTGACGTTCGTCCTGGGCCGGTGTCTGATGTTCTCCTGCTGAGCCTGTGCTACGCCCGAGGCCTGAGAGTGTGGCCATACTAGTATGCCCGTGCCAGATGATTCTGGACTTCATCAACCCGTGATGACCCCGCCATCGTCTGAAGTCTGTCTGAGGTCGGTGTCTGATGTTCTCCTGCTGAGCCTGTGCTACGCCTAAGGCCTGAGAGAGAGGCCGTCCAAGTATGCCTGTGCCAGATAACCCTGGACTGCATCTACCCGTGATGTCCTCCAGCACTCGTCTGTGATCCTGAGTTGTGTACCCTTCTCTGATGTGCGGAATCGGGAGCCCGGTCTTATGTTATGTTTGTTTACTTTGTTTCTTTAAGTAAACTTTGTGTTTCTTCTTGCCTGAAGTTGTGCGGTGTTGTCTAGTCCTGCAGGTCGCCACCTTGCCCACATGCTCAGCTGCCACGGATCCCGGTCGCTGCCCTTCCCTAGTCCGGGCAGGCCCGGGTCTCCCTCCGTGGTCCAGTGGGTCCACATTCTCTTGCCATCTGGGACCCATGCCTCACGTCGTCGTGGACTGGCGGCGTGGGAGCATTGGCTAGCTGGGCAAGCTATGCCGTGTCCCGACGCCCACAGCCGTGGGAAGCGCCACATAACCCCACAAAGCCCAGTCCAATTCTGCATCTACAGTTTTTTTCTTATTTCACAGGCAGAAAATGTTAGCGTAGTTCTGTCTAATCACGTCTGTGGTCTCTACCTTTTCTACAACTCCTTCCTCCATTCCAGTCAACATTCTCCAACCGGCACAATGCTCAACTGATTGCCCATTTCTTACTAAAGCCCCCGTCACACATAGCGATCTCGCTAGCGAGATCGCTGCTGAGTCACTAGTTTTGTGACGCAGCAGCGAACTCACCAGCGATATCGCTGTGTGTGACATTCAGCGACGATCAGCCCCCCTGCTGGGTATCGCTGATCGTCGCTGAATGTCCTGGACATTTTTTTGATCGTTGGTCTCCCGCTGGCCAGCACGCATCGCTGTGTGTGGCAGGCAGGTCACCAGCGATCCTGACAAGTGCATATCGTTGTCGGGATCGCTGGTGTCGCTATGTGTGACGGGGCCCTAAGTGTATCACTAACCTGACCAGTCTGCAGCTGATTAGTCTCTGTTCACATCTACTTTCTAAGTTCCGTTTTAGGAACAGAAAAATGCATTTCTAGCAGAAAAACGCTATATTGCAGAACGGATGCAAATGGGAGCAGAGGGGCCCTATTCACTATAACAGTTTGTCTGGTTTTCATCTGTTTTTTTTTTTTAACATAACAAAAACCGCAGCATGCAGATCTTTTTGTTGTATTAAAAAAAAAAAGATTAAAAACATAAAGCAGACCAAACTTGTTCTAGTGAATAGGGATCCGTCCTGTAAAGTAGCCTTTTTCCACATGACATCCATTTCTCTGTTCCTAAAATGGAACTTGGGGGTGGTGGGGGAGATGTGAATGGAGCCAAACATCTGGTGTATATCAAAACCTACAAGAGAAAAAATGAGCAAAAACCCTGCTGTAACTAAGTAAATAAAAAGCAAAAAGTGCATTTAAATAATACAGAGTTTTTAGTAATGCTGGTTTTGATCAAAAATAGCATATAAGCCATCCCACCGCCACAAGGTAACTCTGATCGGGATGGTCCTATACTGTCTAATATTAAAAACCTTACCATGTGTCAAAACTGACCTCAATGTGTGAATAAGGGCAGACAAGAGGACTGGGCTCCACCAGTGGAACACCAGACTGGGGAAGCCTTATATACAATTTGCAGATCAGGAGAGGGAGGCCATACCCCAGCTTGCACAGAATGCAATGATACAAAGAAAAAATACAAAAATTGAGCTTGACTTGAGTTTGTATGCATGCATGCAGTACATAAACGCATGTTCACATTGGCCATAGAACATATAAAAACATATAAGAGTTACATTGTTTTGGTGGGATGGCTTTTATGCTATTTTTGATCAAAAACAGTATTACTAAAAACTCTGTGTTATTTAAATGCACTTTTTTTATTTACTTACCGTATATACCCATGTATAAGCCGAGATTTTCAGCCCATTTTTTAGGGCTGAAAGTCCCCCTCTCGGCTTATACGCGGGTCATAGACGGGGGTCGGCGGGGGTGTTGGATCATACTTACCCCTCCGCCGGCGCGGTCTCTGTAGCCCCCCTGCTTCTCCCACGATCTCCGGCTCCTTCCTGCAGCAGTCACATGGCACCGCTCATTAAAGTCATGAATATGCACATATTCATGACTTTAATGAGCGGTACCATGTGACCGCTGTAGGAAGGAAGCGCTGCGGAGAGCGCCGGGAGGAGAGGCTGCAGGGACGCGCGGCGGAGGGGTGAGTATAGCGATATTTACCTGTCCCGTGCCACCACCTCGCACTGCTCCCTCGGTCTGACTCCTCTGGCTGTGAATGTTCAGGCAGAGGGCGCTATGACGTCGTTAGTGCGCGCCCCGCCCCCTGCCTGATCATTCACTGCCAGAGGAGTCAGACCGAGGGAGCAGTGCGCAGCGGTGCAGAGAGGACAGGTAAATATCTCAGGTGCCGGGGTCCTGAGCGAGCGGTGACACCGGCACCTGTCCCCCATAGCGCGCCGCTGTCACTACCTGGAGCATATGGGGGCATAATCTGGAGCATATGGGGGCATAAACTGTGGAACATATGGGGGCATAATATGGAGCATATGGGAGTATAATCTGTGGAACATATGGGGGCATAATCTGGAGCATATGGGGGCATAATCTGTGGAATATATGGGGCATAATCTGGAGCATATGGGGGCATAATCTCTGAAGCATATTGGGCATAATCTGTGCAGCATATGGGGGCATAATCATTTTTCACCCTAGGCTTATACGCGAGTCAATAAGTTTTCCCAGTTTTTTGTGGCAAAATTAGGGGGGTCGGCTTATACACGGGTCGGCTTATACATGAGTATATACGGTAGTTATAGCAGGGTATTTGCTCATTTTTTCTCTTGTAGGTTTTATGGCTAATGTGAACATGCGTTTATGTGCTGCATGTGTACCAACTCAAGTCAAGCTCAATTTTTGTGCTTTTTTTCCACCTTGTGTACATCATATGGCAGTATGAGCAGGCATTCTAGCACACGGATCTAGCACACAATGGTGGCACATATGGCAGTATGAGCAGGCATTCTAGCATGCAGATCTAGCACACAATGGTGGCACGTATGGCAGTATGAGCAGGCATTCTAGCACGCAGATCTAGCACACAATGGTGGCATGTATGGCAGTATGAGCAGGCATTCTAGTACACGGATCTAGCACACAATGGTGGCATGTATGGCAGTATGAGCAGGCATTCTAGTACACGGATCTAGCACACAATGGTGGCACGTATGGCAGTATGAGAAGGCATTCTAGCACGCAGATCTAGCACACAATGGTGGCACGTATGGCAGTATGAGAAAGCATTCTAGCACGCAGATCTAGCACACAATGGTGGCATGTATGGCAGTATGAGCAGGCATTCTAGTACATGGATCTAGCACACAATGGTGGCACGTATGGCAGTATGAGCAGGCATTCTAGCACACGGATCTAGCACACAATGGTGGCACATATGGCAGTATGAGAAGGCATTCTAGCACGCAGATCTAGCACACAATGGTGGCACGTATGGCAGTATGAGCAGGCATTCTAGCACGCAGATCTAGCACACAATGGTGGCATGTATGGCAGTATGAGCAGGCATTCTAGTACACGGATCTAGCACACAATGGTGGCACGTATGGCAGTATGAGCAGGCATTCTAGTACACGGATCTAGCACACAATGGTGGCACGTATGGCAGTATGAGAAGGCATTCTAGCACGCAGATCTAGCACACAATGGTGGCACGTATGGCAGTATGAGAAGGCATTCTAGCACGCAGATCTAGCACACAATGGTGGCACGTATGGCAGTATGAGCAGGCATTCTAGCACACGAATCTAGCACACAATGGTGGCACATATGGCAGTATGAGCAGGCATTCTAGCACGCAGATCTAGCACACAATGGTGGCATGTATGGCAGTATGAGCAGGCATTCTAGTACACGGATCTAGCACACAATGGTGGCACATATGGCAGTATGAGCAGGCATTCTAACACGCAGATCTAGCACACAATGGTGGCACGTATGGCAGTATGAGAAGGCATTCTAGCACGCAGATCTAGCACACAATGGTGGCACGTATGGCAGTATGAGAAGGCATTCTAGCACGCAGATCTAGCACACAATGGTGGCACGTATGGCAGTATGAGCAGGCATTCTAGTACACGGATATAGCACACAATGGTGGCACGTATGGCAGTATGAGAAGGCATTCTAGCACGCAGATCTAGCACACAATGGTGGCACGTATGGCAGTATGAGCAGGCATTCTAGCACGCAGATCTAGCACACAATGGTGGCATGTATGGCAGTATGAGCAGGCATTCTAGTACACGGATCTAGCACACAATGGTGGCACGTATGGCAGTATAGAAGGCATTCTAGCACGCAGATCTAGCACACAATGGTGGCACGTATGGCAGTATGAGAAGGCATTCTAGCACGCAGATCTAGCACACAATGGTGGCACGTATGGCAGTATGAGCAGGCATTCTAGCACACGGATCTAGCACACAATGGTGGCACGTATGGCAGTATGAGCAGGCATTCTAGCACGAGATCTAGCACACAATGGTGGCATGTATGGCAGTATGAGCAGGCATTCTAGTACACGGATCTAGCACACAATGGTGGCACGTTTGCTGTATGAGCAGGCATTCTAGCACGCAGATCTAGCACACAATGGTGGCACGTATGGCAGTATGAGAAGGCATTCTAGCACGGATCTAGCACACAATGGTGGCACGTATGGCAGTATGAGAGGCATTCTAGCACAGCGATCTAGCACACAATGGTGGCACGTATGGCAGTATGAGCAGGCATTCTAGCACGGATCTAGCACACAATGGTGAACGTATGGCAGTATGAGCAGGCATTCTAGTACACGGACTAGCACACAATGGTGGCACGTATGGCAGTATGAGCAGGCATTCTAGTACACGGATCTAGCACACAATGGTGCACGTATGGTAGTATGGCAGGCATTCTAGTACACGGATCTAGCACACAATGGTGGCACGTATGGCAGTATGAGCAGGCATTCTAGTCAGCAGATCTAGCACACAATGGTTGCACTCTCTGTACTGCCGCAGCAATTCGCCTTACTCTTGGTCTTACCCGCACCTTCACGAGTCTGTTGAATGATGTCTCCGATGCTGAGCAGTATCCCAGAGCTCACTGTGTTAGTCACCAGCAAATTGTGGGAATTAAACATCTTTCGCCAGAAGCCTGCAACATAGTTCAATATGACCCTACCCTGGAGAGACATGACCACGACACGGCAGCCAACAGGAGACAGGCATGTAGAAAGAAGCGGCACAGTACACCTGGAGGAAGAAAGAGCAGTCCTATTAACCTTGAGTCCGAGGTGTGGAAGAATTACACATGGCCTTAGGAAGTCCTGTGAAAAGAGCGCTGGCAGTGAGCCCCCTGCAGAATATATATTACATTCACTGATGAGAAGTGGGGGCCGTGTAATACCCCTACTCTCGTCATAAGGTCGGCGTCACACTGGCGAGTTTGATGCAAGTAAGTCGCACGACTTTCTCACATCAACACCGGGCACGGCCGCCCGCTCTCGGACCAGAGTGTGCGGCTGCATAGAAATACATGCAGCCGCACGCTCGGGTCCGAGAGCGGGCGGCCGTGCCGGGTGTTGATGCGAGAAAGTCGTGCGACTTACTCGCATCAAACTCGCCAGTGTGACGCCGGCCTAATAGTTATATCAGACCGGATCACTAGTCCCCAAATCTGGATGTGGAGATATGGCAGAGTCCTACTCTAAGGGCTCATATCCATATGCTAGAAATACGGAAGAGTGCAATCCGATAAATAATCAGATTAAACTCGGACCAATGTTATTCAATAGGTGACATCTCATCTGCGATTTTTTTCTCAGCTGAAATCGGACTAATAAAAAAATTGCAGCATGCTGCGTATCTCAAACAAGACTCGCCAATACAAGTCAATGGGTGCGAGAAAAAAAAAGCGCACAGCACTCATACCATGCGAGTGCTGTCCGATTTCTACGCATCGGTGCCCTTTGAAAAGCCGGCAATTCATGTCCGGCTACTGTAAAATTAAAATTCGGGGAATTAGGTGATTTTGTTAGTATGGTTTAATTTAGAATAATAAAGGAGTCTGTGTCTTTATTTAACCCCTTAATGACCACTGATACGCCTTTTAACGGCGGTAGTTAAGGGTACTTAAACCACAGCGCTGTTAATTAACGGTGCTGTGGAGAAAGTATATAGCGCCCCCCCCAGAGTCAGATTTTCTCCGGGGTCTCGGCTACCTTTTCTGGGCCGGCTGAGAGCTGGTGTTTGTAGCCAGGGGGGGCCCACTATCCATGGCCCCTTCATAGGCTATAAATATCAGCTCTCAGCTGTCTGCATAGATATTGCAGGCTATAAATTATAAGGGGACCCCATGCAATTTTTTTCCGTGAAATAATCATTCATTAGTTAAATACATGTCCATAATTTTGCACACACACTATACTAATTCTATTTGTCACTGACACACACATTTATATGTGTGTGTGTGTTTTGAAGATTTTTTAGTTTTAAAACGATGTGTACAGTTGTGTATTACAATGTGATTTTAACGCAGACCCCGGCAATGGAGGAGATAAATTAGTCTCTCTGCCTCCTCCGCAGCTGTGCTCCGATCCGCTCTGCTCTGTGCAAGAGGGTCGGAGCACAGTGGCATGACACTCGGCTCCAGCACGCAGCAGAGCAGGAGCCGAGGGTCATTAGCATCTCGCATCCGATGCCATACGCAAGTGTGACTCCAGCCTAATGAATATACCCCCCTGACACAATCTCACTCCACCCAATGTCATGGCTGCTGTTATGCAGAAAATATAGAGACTGGGCCGCTTTAAAGCCGTTGTCCTACTTAAGTGATATTTTGCACATTAGTGGGTGTCCGGCATATCAGAAAATTTGAATCCCCAATACAAGAATGCACAGGACGTCAGTCACCTGAGCAACACTCTACAGTATATGTCTGTGGAACACCCAGAAAAAGCTGATAGTAATGCTTGGCCGCCCCAAAGGAAAGAAATGGATCTGCGGGGAGTATACGCCCTAGCACTCCATTGCAATGGGGACAGAAGTATGTCGTTCTGCTGATCAGAGTTTTCCCGTGGATAGGCGATAACTCATTTTCACGAGACAACCCATTTAAGACAGACCGTGGTGTCACATGGGGTATAGGACAGATTTTGGGCTATATCCGCTACTCTCTTGCAGTGTGAGGAAATGGTTTCCTGGAATCACATATGCAGGAAATCACTGCACACCGAAAACCAGGGGTATCATAGGTATTCGTATCTCCACAGCACGGGGGTGGGGTCAGTGTGGAAACATCATCTGTGGATTTCCATTGGATTCAGGTTGTGAATGACCAACAGCTGCGGACTGATGGTCATCTGTGTGGGGGGAGCTGCTGCAGACTGACGGTCATCTGTGTAAGGATAGCTGCTGTGGACTGATGGTCATCTGTATGGGGATAGCTGCTGGGGGCAGAATGTCAGCTATGGGGGGTAGCTGCTGTGGACTGACGGTCGTCTGTGTGGGGATAGCTGCTGTGGGCTGACTGGTTCAGCTGTGTGGGGGAGCTGCTGCGGGCTGACGGTCAGCTGTGTGGGGGGAGCTGCTGCGGGCTGACGGTCAGCTGTGTGGGGGGAAGCTGCTGCGGGCTGACGGTCAGCTGTGTGGGGGGAGCTGCTGCGGGCTGACGGTCAGCTGTGTGGGGGGAGCTGCTGCGGGCTGACGGTCAGCTGTGTGGGGGGAGCTGCTGCGGACTGACGGTCAGCTGTGGTGGGGGGAGCTGCTGCGGACTGACTGTCAGCTGTGTGGGGGGAGCTGCTGCGGGCTGACGGTCAGCTGTGTGGGGGGAGCTGCTGCGGGCTGACGGTCAGCTGTGTGGGGGGAGCTGCTGCGGCTGACGGTCAGCTGTGTGGGGGGAGCTGCTGCGGGCTGACGGTCAGCTGTGTGGGGGGAGCTGCTGCGGATGACGGTCAGCTGTGTGGGGGGAGCTGCTGCGGGCTGACGGTCGTCTGTGTGGGGGGAGCTGCTGCGGGCTGACGGTCAGCTGTGTGGGGGGAGCTGCTGCGGGCTGACGGTCAGCTGTGTGGGGGGAGCTGCTGGGACTGCTCAGCTGTGTGGGGGGAGCTGCTGCGGGCTGACGGTCAGCTGTGTGGGGGGAGCTGCTGCGGACTGAAGGTCAGCTGTGTGGGGGGAGCTGCTGCGGGCTGACGGTCAGCTGTGTGGGGGGAGCTGCTGCGGGCTGACGGTCAGCTGTGTGGGGGGAGCTGCTGCGGCTGAGGTCAGCTGTGTGGGGGAGGCTGCTGCGGGCTGACGGTCAGCTGTGTGGGGGGAGCTGCTGCGGGCTGACGGTCAGCTGTGTGGGGGGAGCTGCTGCGGGCTGACGGTCAGCTGTGTGGGGGGAGCTGCTGCGGACTGACGGTCAGCTGTGTGGGGGGAGCTGCTGCGGGCTGACTGTCAGCTGTGTGGGGGGAGCTGCTGCGGGCTGACGGTCAGCTGTGTGGGGGGAGCTGCTGCGGACTGACGGTCAGCTGTGTGGGGGGAGCTGCTGCGGACTGACGGTCGGCTGTGTGGGGGGAGCTGCTGGGGACTGACGGTCAGCTGTGTGGGGGGAGCTGCTGCGGACTGACGGTCGCTGTGTGGGGGGAGCTGCTGCGGACTGACGGTCAGCTGTGTGGGGGGACTGCTGCGGACTGACGGTCGGCTGTGTGGGGGAGCTGCTGCGGACTGACGGTCGGCTGTGTGGGGGGAGCTGCTGCGGACTGACGGTCGGCTGTGTGGGGGGAGCTGCTGCGGACTGAACGGTCGGCTGTGTGGGGGGAGCTGCTGCGGACTGAAGGTCAGCTGTGTGGGGGGAGCTGCTGTGGGCTGAACGGTCGCTGTGTGGGGGAGCTGCTGCGGCTGAAGGTCAGCTGTGTGGGGGGAGCTGCTGCGGCTGACGGTCAGCTGTGTGGGGGGAGCTGCTGCGGACTGAAGGTCAGCTGTGTGGGGGGAGCTGCTGCGGGACTGAGGTCAGCTGTGTGGGGGGAGCTGCTGCGGCTGAAGGTCAGCTGTGTGGGGGGAGCTGCTGGGGCTGACGGTCAGCTGTGTGGGGGGAGCTGCTGCGGACTGACGGTCAGCTGTGTGGGGGGAGCTGCTGCGGACTGACGGTCAGCTGTGTGGGGGGAGCTGCTGCGGCTGACGGTCAGCTGTGTGGGGGGAGCTGCTGCGGGCTGACGGTCAGCTGTGTGGGGGGAGCTGCTGCGGGCTGACGGTCAGCTGTGTGGGGGGAGCTGCTGCGGATTGACGGTCAGCTGTGTGGGGGGAGCTGCTGCGGCTGACGGTCAGTCTGTGTGGGGGGAGCTGCTGCGGCTGACGGTCAGCTGTGTGGGGGAGCTGCTGCGGGCTGACGGTCAGCTGTGTGGGGGGAGCTGCTGGGACTGCGTCAGCTGTTGGGGGGTGGCGGGGCTGCTGTCAGCTGTGTGGGGGAGCGTGCGGATGACGTCAGCTGTGTGGGGGGAGCTGCTGCGGGCTGACGGTCAGCTGTGTGGGGGGAGCTGCTGCTAGCTGGGGGGCTGCCGGGTGACCAGCTGTGTGGGGGGAGCTGCTGCGGCTGACGTCAGCTGTGTGGGGGGAGCTGCTGCGGGCTGACGGTCAGCTGTGTGGGGGGAGCTGCTGCGGGCTGACGGTCAGCTGTGTGGGGGGAGCTGCTGCGGGCTGACGGTCAGCTGTGTGGGGGGAGCTGCTGCGGGCTGACGGTCAGCTGTGTGGGGGGAGCTGCTGCGGCTGACGGTCAGCTGTGTGGGGGGAGCTGCTGCGGAGCTGACGTCAGCTGTGTGGGGGGAGCTGCTGCGGGCTGACGGTCAGCTGTGTGGGGGGAGCTGCTGCGGGCTGACGGTCAGCTGTGTGGGGGGAGCTGCTGCGGCTGACGGTCAGCTGTGTGGGGGAGCTGCTGCGGTGACGTAGCTGGTGGGGGAGCTGCTGCGGCGTCGCTGTGGGGACTGAGCGGTGACGTCAGCTGTGTGGGGGGAGCTGCTGCGGTGACGGTCAGCTGTGTGGGGGGAGCTGCTGCGGGCTGACGGTCAGCTTGTGTGGGGGGAGCTGCTGTGGACTGTCAGCTGTGTGGGGGGAGCTGCTGCGGACTGACGGTCAGCTGTGTGGGGGGAGCTGCTGTGGATGACTGTCAGCTGTGTGGGGGGAGCTGCTGCGGCTGACGGTCAGCTGTGTGGGGGGAGCTGCTGCGGACTGACTGTCAGCTGTGTGGGGGGAGCTGCTGTGGGACTTGACTGTTCGACACTGTGTGTGGGGGGAGCTGCTGTGGACTGACTGTCAGCTGTGTGGGGGGAGCTGCTGGTGGTTTCCAGTCTGGGGGCTGTGTGTATGATTTCCCATATAACACATTGGAAGGGCCTTGTAGCACTTTCCATGATAGCGCCAATCTGTGTGGGAACACAATGGGGTAAACCCACTCTGAGCTGTGCAGGTAAGCGTGGAAATCACGTGACAGCAGTCCGCATCGCTCCAGTGTATCCTGTGGGTATACTAACCCCTCCGCAATAAAACCTTTCCTAGAGGCCCCTTCTCTCCAGAAGTGACGGTGAAACGGTCATGATGCTACAGTCGCCATTTTTGGTTCAGTCCTGTGCCCTTAAGATTACTCATTTCCGGCTGTGGCCTGTGTGACGTCACCGGGAATACTGCTTGGCGCATGGTGATACGGCGGTGAGATGGAGAAGGTCGCCCCCTGCTGGTGAATGAGATTTAGAGCGAGACCTACGACGGCCTGTAACTAGGGAAACAGACGTTGCCCATAGTAACCCATCATTCTGCAGCTCTCCCATTCCTGTCAGCCATAGTCATCGGGCATTTTGTAGTGTTTCTCTATTAAGGAGCCATAATATGGCGTCCATAGGCTGCTGTGCACCTGAGCTGTGCGTCCTGGTGCCCTGGTGTACATGAAGCAGGTTACACAGTACTGGTCCTATGGATTCCATGCAAATCTGTGAGGTAAAAGTGGTGAATGACAGGAGTAGCCTTTATGGCCGGCACCGCCGTATAACGAGGCAGACTATGGTTGGCCACTATGGGGAAGAGCCGCACAGAACCATTCCTGCTTCCAAGAGCCATCACGCTCGCTCTTCCCGCTGACATTGATATGGGGCGTTGGGTTTTGGGGACAATTGGCCGTTGTGACTGACGGCATTCATTTTACATCATAATGTATCATTTCCAAGTGGGGGTGAGATGGCGACAACCCCACAATTCCTCCTCAGTTTTCCAGGCGTAGTTTTTAGTATGGTGAAAATGACGTGTTCTTCAGGTCGGTATGATGGCGGCGATGCCGAATGTATAGCTTTTTATTAATATGTTTTATATTGTAGTTACACCACTTTGGAAAAAGATGTCCGCCTTTTCGGAGAACAGGAGCTCAGGTTTTCAGCGATGGACCCGTGTGAGGGTCTACAATTTTGTGGCCCTAGAGGATGTTTTCATTGCTACCGTTTTAGGAAAGGTGCGGCGATACCAAATATACTATTTTTCTAAATGTTTAATTTCTTTATTTTTGGATGGGTGAAAGGGAGGGATTCATTATATATTTTTTTTTATTTTTCACTTTTCTTTTAGACCTGTTGCCTGTTTGTTAGGCAATCCCTGCCTGTGTTGCAGCAGTCGAACAGCCGCAGGGACTCGAGCATATTATTCAAGCACACAATAATAATAATCTTTATTTTTATATAGTGCCAACATATTCCGCAGCGCTTTACAGTTTGCACATAAGACACTTGGTCACCACATGAGCATTCTCCTATAACACCTTATCCGAGCACTTTCACTCATCACTATCTCCTGTGAAGCCCACCCTGCACTGTGCCTCACAGGAGTACCAAGATGGCAGCAACTGGGGCATTTATCAAGCCCCCGGCGGCCATGGCAATCAATCAGCACACCTGAATGGACAACCCCACAGGATCACACCACAAATACCTCTGTCAGGGACTGAAAGCTTCATTGCAGCTGTAGCTAGCGCCAATTGCTGCTGTTAGATGCAGGTACCATCTGTATACAGGGCCTGGACCTTCACTGAGGTCCTGAGCTCGCTACATATACCCTGACCAGCTCCATGACATATCTCTCTCTTTCTTTCTCTATTTCTTTCACCTCTCACCCAAGGGAAGGAGCGCTATTTGACTTTTTGAATGTAAAATTTGCTGGAATAATTAGGGGACGCCATGTTGCATTTGGAGAGCCCCCTAATGTTCCTAAACAGTGGAAACCACCCCACAAGTGACACCATTTTGGAAACTAGACCTCTTAAGGAATATGTCTAGATGTGTGGTGAGCACATTGAATCCCCAGGTGCTTCATAAAAGTTTATAATGTAGAGCTGTGAAAATAAAAAATCACGTTTTACCCACAAAAATGTACTTTTAACTCCATTTTTTATTTTCAAAAGGGTTTCAGAGAAAATCAACCCCAAAATTTGTTGTTCAATTTCTCTTGAGTGCGCCAATACCCCATATGTGGGGGACATCTACTGTTTGGGTGCACGGCAGGGCATGGAAAGGAAGGAGTGACTTTTTGGAACGCCGACTTTGATGGAATGGTCTGCTGGCGTCATGTCACGTTTGGAGAGCCCCTGATGTACCTAAACAATGAAAATCTAGCACAGGTTACCCCATTTTGAAAACCACACCCCTCAAAGACTTTATCCAGGGGTATAGTGAGCTTTTTGATCCCACAGTTACTACACAGAATTGATAACATTACGTCATCATATTGAACATTTTTATTTTTTTCACAAAAATGTATTCGGCCAAAATTTGTAATTTTCACAATGGATAATGGGCGAAAACGGACCCATAATTTGTAGTGTAATTTTTCCTGAACGCGATTATACCCAATATGTGGTCAAAAACTTCTGCTTGGGCACATGGCAGGGCTAGGAAAAGAAAGAGTGCTATTTGCCTGGGATAGATTGTGAATGTCATGTCGCATTTGAAGAGCCCCTGACAAGCAAAAACAGCAGAAATCCCCCACAAGTGACCCCAGTTTAGAAACTAGACCCTTCAAGGAAGTCAGCTATGGGTGTAGTGAGTATTTTGAACCCATAGGTGCCTCACATAAGTATAACATTAAGATGTGGAAATATGACATTTTTGTATTTGCTGCAAATTTGTCAGGTACACAAAGGTTAATAGGTGAAACTAGACTCCACAATTTATTGTGCAATTTTTCCTGAAGGCAGTGTTGCCCCATATGTTGTCAGAAATTGCTGTTAGGCGACACATCAGGGCTGAGAAGGCAGGAGCGCTATTTGGCTTTTGGAACACATATTTTGCTAGCTTAGTTTGTGGGTGACATTTGCGGAGCCCCGAAGGTACCAGAACAGCAGAAAAAAAACAAAAGTGACCCCATTGTACAAACTGCACCTCGCAATGAATTCTTCTACAGCTGCAATGACTATTTCGTAACATCCACGCCAGACTTTTTTTCTGGAGAATTGCAAATGTACCAGTCTAGCACCTGTACATTGTGCCCCCATAAATTGTAGCGCCCCCATACATTGTGCCCAGCTTGTGCTTCTGATGATACGCACCCGTAATTAAGTGCCCTATCTCCATTACGATAATGCCAAGTATATGGCCACTTACTGTTATTTAGGCACACTGGGGCTCAGAAGGAGAGGGGTATTTGGATTTGGGTGTTCAGAATTACCTGGATTTTATTTGAGAGGGTGGGAGCCATGTCGCTTTTCCAGAGTCTTTGTTCTACCAGTAATGTGGGAACCCCTATAGCTCCAGTGACAGATGACGGACCTGAGTGGGGGCCTGTTTTGTGCAGGATAGGGTTTTCATTGGTAACATTTTGGGGTACATTATATTTTTCGATCACTTTCAGAATAAGGCTGGGATCACCTTGTGTTCTACTCTGAGCACTTACCTTGGGTTTTCCGAGTAAATACCACAAAAATGCTATGCAAACGAAACCACCCACCATAATGAGACAGATGGATACCCTTCGTACTTCGTTTGGCGTCTGCTCCGTCGTTCATCCTTTTTGTCGTGCACAGATCTATGGTTGTCCACACTTGTGTGCTAAAAAGACGCCCAAAATTGATGGGATACCGCTGGAACACAGACCAGTCCAAAGTGACTCCATCTGCTTCATAATGTGTGGTTCCGTTCAGGGTTTTGTCTGAATCGTGGTTTTGGGGAATTTACACAGAAACCCCGACGTAAGCGCTCAGCGCAGAGCGCAGGATAAATGTGAGCTGACCCTTATGATTTTTGGGAGGTAGAATGAATAAATTGCAGTACAAGAGTAGTTTTTATTTTTGCGCTGTTCACTGTACGGTATAAGTGATCAGGTGGATTTATTCTTTGGGTGGGTGCGATTACAGCAATACCAGATTTATATAGTTTTTTCAGATTTTGCTGCTTTCCCACATTAAAAATAATTTTTTATAAAGTATTTTTTTGGCGCCATATTCTGAGAACTGTAACTTTTTTCATTTTTGCAGGACGAGTTGCAAATTTTTTTTGGTACCATTTTGGTGTAATAATATTGTTTGATCGCTTTTTATTCAGATTTTTCAGACACAGAATGAACAAAACCCAACAATTCAGTTATTGTTTTTATTTTATTTTTTTTTGCCTTTCACCGTGCGGTAAAAGTGATAAGACCGATTTGTTCGTCTGGTCAGTACGATTACAGCAATACCAGATTTATATTCTTTTTATGCTTTGTTCTTTTTACAGACTAAAAACAATATTTTACAAAAATGAATTTGTTTTTGCATCATAATCTGAGAGCTGCAACATTTTTATTTTTTTGCCAAATGGCCCATATTAGGGCTTGTTTTTTGCGGGACGGTTTGGCTTTTCATTCATACCATATTTTTTTTTTACATATTACATTTTGATCGCTTTTTATTCACTTTTTTGTGAGCCATTATGATGAAAAAGCGACATTTTTTGGGTTTTCTTATAATTTGTTTTTACGGCGTTCGCCAAACGGAATAAATAACATTCCAGTTTTTAGAGTGGGTCATTCCAGATGCGGCGATACCAATTATGTGTACTTTTTTTGTTTGTTTTTGTTTTATCAGAGACGTTGTGTTAAGAATGTCGAATCGGATTTCAGTGATTTGTGTGCACTTTTTTTATGTTTTCTTTACTTTTTTACATTTTTTTACTGTGACATGTATAATTTTTATTTTGATCACTGGTTTCATGCACTGCTGTACTCATGTACAGCAGTGCATGAGAGCAGTCAGTGTCTCACTGACTGTGCCTGTGATAGCCAGCTTATTGCTGGATCTCACAGGCCACTGTAACCTGAGGTCATCACATGACCTCAGGGTACCATAGTAACCATTGCGGGGGGCCGATGGTTACTTAGGGACCCCCTTACAACAATTTAAATACCGCTGTCACGATTAACAGCGATATGTAAGGAGTTAATTGGTTACATCGATGGGGTCCGATACTGCAGGGTGTCAGATGTCATGTACAGCTGACACCTGTGCGAATCGCCGCTATTCCCGATGATGAGGGAGTAAGTACTCTTAACAACCGCCATTTTAATGCATATCGGCAGTCGTTAATATATACAACAGCAATATGTTTGTGATCATGTTACCAGCTGATATTGATAGAAACCAGTCTCGGGATATGGGAGAACTGTTGCAGACCATCAACTTAATGAAAAAGGTAGAGAAAACTGCATGTCCCAATTCGTTGTATAAAAAACATCCAAATTTTATTCCATCAGATTAATAAAACAGCATATGATTTTGAATTGAATCGAGAGCTTGTGACTGTTGCCTCTGACTTCCGGTCAGTCAGAAGCTGCGGTCATAGAATGGCATTGCAGGACCGAAGCGGCGGTGGGAAGAGCTGAAGATTTCATCTGATAACTATAAGACTAGGCTCAGGGAACTTAGATGCACTGCTCCAGCAATGATATAAAAACCCTGCTGGAGTGCTGCTTTAACCTTTTCGCCACATATAATGTATATTTTTCATATTTCACGTCCCATACCTTGATATGGGCTCACACGCTGAACTTGCATCTTTCCGTCACATGATAACTGGTTTAATCAGTCATCATGTGCTTTTAACAGCCGCAAGGAAGTGGTGCTGCGCCCATGCTGTTAACTAGTTAAATCGGTCAGATTTAAATGGTTAACCCCTTTACCCCCAAGGGTGGTTTGCACGTTAATGACCGGGCCAATTTTTACAATTCTGACCACTGTCCCTTTATGAGGTAATAACTCTGGAACGCTTCAACAGATCCCGGTGATTCTGAGAATGTTTTCTCGTGACATATTGTACTTCATGTTAGTGGTAAAATTTCTTCGATATAACTTTAGTTTATTTATGAAAAAAATGGAAATATGGTGAAAATTTTGCAATTTTTATGCCCTTAAAACAGAGAAATATGTCACACAAAATAGTTATGAAATAACATTTCCCACATGTCTACTTTACATCAGCACAATTTTGGAAGCAACATTTTTTTTTGTTAGGAAGTTATAAGGGTTGAAATTTGACCAGCAATTTCTCATTTTTACAACACTATTTTTTTTTAGGGACCACATCACATTTGAAGTCACTTTGAGGGGTCTATATGATAGAAAATACCCAAAAGTGACACCATTCTAAAAACTGCACCCCTTAAGGTGCTCAAAACCACATTCAAGAAGTTTATTAACCCTTCTGGTGCTTCACAGGAATGTTTAAAAAAAAATGAACATTTAACTTTTTTTCACAAAATATTTACTTCAGATCCAATTTTTTTTATTTTACCAAGGGTAACGGGAGAAATTGGACCACAAAAGTTGTTGATACCCCATATGTGGGGGGAACCACTGTTTGGGCGCACGGCAGAGCTCAGAAGGGAAGGAGCGCCGTTTTTCAATGCAAAATTGGCTGGAATTGAGATCGGACGTCATGTTGCGTTTGAAGAGCACCTGATGCGCCTAAACAGTGGAAAACCCCCCACACAAGTGACACTATTTTGGAAAGTAGACCCCCTAAGGAACTTATCTAGATGTGTGGTGAGCACTTTGAACCCCCCCTAGTGCTTCACAGAAGTTTATAACGTAGAGCCATAAAATTCAAAAATCACATTTTTTCCACAAAAATGATCTTTTCACCCCTAATTTCTATTTTCCCAAGGGTAACAAGACCACAAAAGTTATTATGCAATTTATCATGAGTACGCTGATACCCCATATGTGGGGGTAAACCACTGTTTTGGCACATGGCAGAGCACGGAAGGGAAAGAGCGCCGTTTGTCTTTTTCAACGCAAAATTGGCTGGAATTGAGATCGGACGCCATGTCGCGTTTGGAGAGCCCCTGATGTGCCTGAACACTGGAAACCCCCCACTAGTGACCCCATTTTGGAAACTAGACCCCCAAGGAACTTATCTAGATGTGTGGTGAGCACTTTGAACCCCCAAGTGCTTCACAGAAGTTTATAATGTCCGGGCGTGAAAATAAAAAAAAATCATTTTTTCCACAAACATGATCTTTTAGACCCCAATTTTTTCCCCAAGGGTAACAGGAGAAATTGGACCCCACAAGATGTTGTCCAATTTGTCCTGGGTATGCAGATACCCCATATGTGGGAGAAAACTACTGTATGGGCACACGTCGGGGATCGGAAGGGAAGTATTGATGTTTTGGAATGCAGATTTTGATGGAATGGTCTGTGGGTGTCATGACGCGTTTGGAGAGCCCCTGATGTGCCTAAACAGTGGAAACCCCCACAAGTGACCCCATTTTGGAAACTAGACCCCCCCAAGGAACTTATCTAGATGTATGGGGAGAACTTTGAACCCCCCAAGTGCTTCACAGAAGTTTATAACATAAAGCCATAAAAATAAAAAATCTTTTTTTTCCACGAAAATTATATTTTCGGCCCCAATTTTTATTTTCCCAAGGGTAACAGAAGCAATTATACCCCAAGAGTTATTGTGCAATTTGTCCTGAGTACGCTGATACCCCATATGTGTGGATAAACCACTGTTTGGGCGCATGGCAGAGCTTGGGAGGGAAGGAGCACTGTTTGACTTTTTCAACGCAGAATTAGCTGGAATTGAGATCAGACGCCATGTCACGTTTGGAAAGCCCCTGATGTGCCTAAACAGTGGAAACCCCCAATTCTAATGCCAACCCTAACCCCAGCAAACCCCTAACCCTAATCCCAACCATAACCCTAACCACAAACCTAACCCTAACACATCCCTAATTCCAACTCTAATCCTAACCCTAATGGGAAAATGGAAATAAATGCATTTTTTTAATTTTATTATTTTTCCCTAACTAAGGGGGTGATAAACGGGGGTTTGATTTACTATTTATAGCGGGTTTTTATGTTTGGCAGCTGTCACACACTAAAAGACGCTTTTTATTGCAAAAAATAGTTTTTGCATCACCACATTTTGAGAGCTGTAATTTTTCCATACTTTGGCCCACAGTCATATGAGGTCTTATTTTTTTGCGGGACGAGTTGACGTTTTTATGGGTACCATTTTTGGGCACATGACATTTTTTAATCGCTTTTTATTCCGATTTTTGGGAGGCAGAATGAATTTTATTTAAAAAATAATTAGTTTTGTATCGCTTTATTCTGCGAGCTATAACTTTTTTTATTTTTTCGCTGGTGATGCTGTATGGCAGCTCGTTTTTTGCGGGACAAGATGACCTTTTCAGCGGTACCATTTTTATTTCTTTTCGTCTTTTTGATCGCGTGTTATTCCACTTTTTGTTCGCCAGTATGATGATGAAGCATTGTTTTTTTGCCTTTTTTTTTTAAGGGGTTCACTAAAGGGGTTAACTAATGGGACAGTTTTATAGGGCGGGTCATTACGGACACGGTGATACTAAACATGTGTACTTTTATTTTTTTTTATTTACATAATAATGTGTTTATTGGGGAAATATTTTTATTTTTTTTTTATTTAGGGATTTTTAAAAAATTATATTTACACATTTATTTACTTTTTTTTTTACATTTTTACGTTGTCCCATGGTGGGACATCACTATATATTGTCAGATCGCTGATCTGACACTTTGCACTGCACTGTCAGATTAGCGATCTGACAGGCAGTGCTGGAGGCTTGCCGGCGCCTGCTCTTATCAGGCACTGACAAGCCACCTCCCTACAGGACCCAGAAGGACCCCGCCGCCATCTTGGATCCAGGAGCCTGCAGGTAGGAGTCCCTCAGAACAACGTGATCACATCGCGTTCTGAGGGTCTCAGGGAAGCGCGCAGGGAGGGGGCTCCCCTCTGCCACCGGAACGCTACAATCATGGAGTAGCAGCGAATACGATCTGAGGTTAGAAGTTATACAATAGTGTAAGTATTTCTGATTCGGTAGCGGTTTGAGCGCCAAGGGTAATGTGAAATGATTGGCCATATATATATAAACATACTATGGGGCGAGTCCTGATTGGATTTTGGTTTCTATATATTATTATATTTCTATGATTACTTGTTGTTGAAACTAGTGTTTATCTGCAATATTTTGTGATGTTTTTCGAGAATTATGTAAATATTGAATGTAATTTTATATTATAGAATGGTTAAAAGAAATTTGATGATATATTATGTGTATATTTTGTATTTGATTGGAATGGGCAGTACCTTGTGTGTGATTGGTGTGCATGTTGCCACCACACTATATAAGGCTGCCATTTTATGTAATGTGCATGCATGACAAAGACCTGTAATGGTCGAAACATTGCATCATGGCAGAATAAAGTTTTCTTGAATTTTTCATCACCTGGATGGGACGCTGTTTCTTCTTTTTTATGCTGGACTGTTTGCTTTCCAATTGGGCCATTGGACTGAAGTGTGCATCCCCACATTTGAAGTGCTGTCGGCTGTTATTTATCTTTATTTAAATGGTTAATATGGCAGAGATTGACAGTGGGGTTTAACTTTTTAACACACGCCGACTGGAAGTGCGTCATTCATCTAGTAACGGAGCTTCGATCGGTTGTCCTGACGTCCAGAGGTCTGCTGAAGACCCCCGTGCCTGTCATCCCGATACTCTTGTGACTGTTGGCTCGTGACTGGCGTTCACAGAAGATTGTGATTTCTGCTATGTAGCATCGGCTATTGGATTATCACAACCTAAAGTCTACTAAGGGGGCTATTAAATAAAGTTTTTAAAAATGTAAAAATAAATAAACAGAAGTTTTGCCCCATTGGAAATAAAAACAATTAAAGAAAAATACGCATTTGGTATCCCTTCGTTTAGAAATGTCCAATCTATCAAAATATAAAATAATCAGATCAGTAAACGGCGTAACGATAAAAAAACAAAACGCCAGAATTACGTTTGTTTTGGGCGCTGCGACATTGCACTAAATTGCAATAACGGCTGATGAAAATATCGTATCTGCACCAAAATGGTATCAGTAAGAACATCGGCTTAGCGCACAAAAAATAAGCCCCCACCCAGCCCCAGATCACGAAAAATGAAATGGTTACGTATCACGGAAAATACCAACTAAAGCAAAAAAAAATTTTATCCAATTTTTTTTCACCATTTAAATAAAAAAACTATACTTGTTTGATTATGAGGTTATTTTCATTGAGATACTCCACGATGGCCTCTCAAAGATTTTACCAACAGTAGAGGTTAATCTTCCCGGCCTGTATTTACCAGCTCAGATTTTGTCCCCTTTTTGAATATAGGCACATTTACTATGCGCCAGTCCTGTGGTACAGACCTTGATATTATTGAGTCTATGAATATTAAAATAATGGTCTATCATGTTAGTTAATTCCACAGTACTCGGGGATGTATGCCACTTATGTCTACTTTAGTGATTTGGAGGCGGTGCTGTAATTCCTGCTGGTTTAACCCCTTAACGTCCAAGGGATATTTTTGGTTTTGCATTTTCATTTTTTGCTCCCCTTCTTCCCAGAGCCATAACTTTTTTTATTTTTTTGGTCAAAATGGCCATGTGAGGGCTTGTTTTTGTGGGACGAGTTGTACTTTTGAACGACACCATTGGTTTTACTATGTCGTGTACTAGAAAACGGGAAAAAAATTCCAAGTGCGATGAAATTGCAAAAAAAAGTGCAATCCAACATTTGTTTTTGTTTGGCTTTTTGCCAGGTTCTCTAAATACTAAAACTGACCTGCCATTATGAATCTCCAGGTCATTACGTGTTCATAGATACTAAGTATGTCTAGGTTCTTTTTTATCTAAGTGGTGAAAAAAATTCCAAAGTTTGTAAAAAAAAAAAAAAAAAAAAAAATTGTAATTTTCCGAGACCCGTAGTGTCTCCATTTTTCTGGGGCTGGGTGAGGGCTTATTTTTTTGCGTGCCGATCTGACGTTTTTATTTATACCATTTTGGTGCAGTTACGATCTTTTGATCACCCTTTATTGCATTTTATTGCAATGTTGCGACCAAAAAAACATAATTCTGGCGTTTTGATTTTTTTCTCGCTATGCCGTTTACAGATTGGATTAATTCTTTTTATATATTGATAGATCGGGCGATTCTGAACGCGGCGATGCCAAATATATGTATACTTGATTTTTTGTTTATTTTGAATGGGGCGAAAGAGTGATTTGAACTTTTATTTTTTTTAAAAACATTTTTTTTTTTTTACTTTTTACTTGCTTCAATAGTCTCCATGGGAGACTTGAAGCTGCAGTTGTCTGATCGCCTCTGCTACATAGAGCAGAGCTGCAGCCGCGGCTGTTCCGGGCACGTCAGCTGTACAGATCAGCTGTCCTGTGCCGGAAAATGTGCAGGCTCATCGCCGGAGCCCGCACAAAACAGGGGGGAGGTGTCCAACGACGGACTCTGTCCGTTATTGGACGTTAAGGGGTTAAGCAGGTGAAATTTGATAAAGAATTTATTTGATCCCTAATTTTTCTTCACAAATGCAACAGATTTGTGTTTTAGATCATTGACAGGTTGGAAATGTGCACATCTACCAAGAGCACGGAGTGATGATGGCATCTTCTCTTTCAACATGGCGCAGTACATCTGTGAATTCATGATACCATCAATGAAATGTAGCTCCTCAACACCTGAATCACTCGAGCAGCCCCACATAAGGATATTGCCACCACCGTGTTTCACTGTAGGTACAATGCATTTTTCTTTGTACTAACCTTTGCCACATCATACAGTTTTAAAGCCATCAGTTCCTAAACATTTATCTTGTCTCATCACTCCAGAGTAGATTCCCATTAATCTTCATATTTTTCAGCATGGGTTCTGGCAAATTGCAGGCGGGCTTTCTTGTTTATGGGCTTTAGGAAAGACTTCCTTCATGCATGCCATTCCTCTGCAGTGTACGCCGTATTGTGTTATGGAAAACACCCCTACTTAATTTTCTTAGCTAACTGTGGTGAACTTACATGTCTATTTTCTTCAGCCCTTTTCATCAGAAGATGCTCCTGGACTTCTCTGTGAGATGGTTGCAGTTCCATCTTTGTATTATTTTGCTACAGCATTCTGAATGATAAGTAAAGCTTTGCTGATCTTGTAGCCTTCACCTTTTTTACCATCTCCGTTATGGGCATTATTGCATCTGGACACACTCAATAAAATTGGCTAAATAGTAATAATATAGAAGATAGAGCAAAAATGCGCAGAATATGCAGATGCTATTTCAAGCTGTACAATGCCTCTGCTACCGCATGCAGCCTGAAAATAAGTCTCAAATGGAGACAAGACTTTCTCCACATGGTTGAACATATTCCAAATTAAAGAAGACTTGTAACTTGCTCAAATTTAATTTAAAATACCTTGTAAAACCCTGGTGTTCCCCTGCTTCAGCTTTTTTTTTCCTGTTTTGCGCTGTGTCACTCCTTTTGCACAGAAATATACATTTGTTTCTTCCCAAGTGCAGTATGAGAAATCCCTGCTTTGCAGTCCAATTGCTCATTTCTTCAGTTTTGAACTGGGGGTGTGTGCTTTTACCCCTCTCTCCCAGATGCTGCCGATCATAGCTCAGCAGCTGATGTAGCAGTTTCAGACGCTGTTGATGTGTGATTGGCAATGTATTGCACGGAGGGGTGAAAGTGCACGCCCCAGAGAAGACTGGAGAAACACCCAGTTGGGCTGCAAAGCAGAGATTTCACATAGTGCGCTACAGAATTAACAACAGTGAATATCTCGGCAATGAATCGATGCAGTGCAAAAACGAAAAAGGCAGGGAGATCAGAAATTTTTACATTGTATATTATACATATTTAACTCAATTTTCTCTGCGCAAGTGACATGTCTTATTTAAATATGACCACTCTGTAGGAGATTTTCAATGTCAAGGCCCCAGTTCATCAAGACTGGCGTTATTCATGCGAGTCTTTGAAGCAGCATTTTTAGTGCATAAGCTCTGGAATTCTGTACCTAAAATTGCAGATTTTTAATTTTTTTTTACATGTGTTTTTCAGGCTCCACATTGGGATATAACACACCAAAGCAATTCAGTTCAACAGTGTTTGTAAATGCTCGGTCGGCATGAATTTTCATGGAATCACATCCACTTTACTTGAACTGTTAAATGCAGTAGATTTTCTACACACAAAAAAAATGCAGAAATTTCCCTACATGGTAACATGGCCAATGTCTAATAAACATCATATACTGCTCTTTGAACACTTGTTTAGCTAATGAAACTGTGAAAACAAGGAAAAAGAAAGGAAATTATGTACCGTATTTGATTTTGAAATAATAATTCATTGACAAGAAGCAAAAAGATAAATTTTTTTATTAATAAAAATAATAAAACAAATATGGTTTGTGACAACTCTAAAAGAGATTTAGCCCTGGAATTAGAAAAGGACGCCCTATATGAGAAACCTCAAAACAGCGTGAAGTTCAGCATATTGGTGTCCTTCCATGAATCCAGGCCTGACACACTAATGACTAACAACGGTTCACTATTGCAGCAGTAATGAATGGCACATTTTCACCTTCTCCACTAAGGTCCACTATGGCTTCCCTATATGATCCACTGTTAAAAGGCTCTTCATGAGCTCCTAGCTGAAATACTGCTGTGAAGAACCGCTTTTTGGGGGTGTTATAGGCATCTTTTGGAGCATACTTTATATTTACATAAGAGAATGAAACAGATAAGGTCTGATGCAGTCGTGGCCTTCATTTAGGACAATCAAAAACCCTTTGCAACTTTCCACACACCCCTCCTCCCCAATTCATTTGTATTAGTGAAACTGCTAACATCAGCTTTTGCACTGATGGAATTTGCCTGTCCACATAGCTGATCACATAATACCACATGCACAGCCAGCTTCACATGAACACCAGCAGTTCTCTAGGGATCTCAGAATACGGATCTACGGAAATCGAAAATTACCCAGGCAGTTTAATTTAAAGACGGTGTCCGCTACTTTTCATTGATGACCTATCCTTACAATGGGTCATCAATGGTGTCCACTACTTTTCTGATAGTCCAGGGTCCGACACCCAGCACCCCTGCCGATCAGCTGTTATTGGTGTAGGTAGCCACCATCCGGAAGTACACACTTGCTGAGCTGGCAGTCTTCTGGTAGTGGCAGAGGTAGGGCACTGCACATCCGCTTCCTATTCAAATCAATAAGAGGCGGATGTATAGTACCCTGCAGTGGCCACTAACAGAAGACAGCCAGCTCCGCAAGTGAGCACTTCTGGCAGGAGGCAGCCGATAACAGCTGATCGGCAGGGTTGCCAGGTGTTGGACCCCGGCCAATCAGACATTGATGACCTAACCAAAGGATAGGTCATCAATGAAAAAGTAGTGGACAACCTCTTTAAACATGTATTCCAGCCAGAAGCATGTATCAAGGGTAGGATGAGTTTTAATGGTAGATCAGCTGAGCACAAGCCCTGCCTCTCAATTCAAAGCCTATAACATTGACTGAAACAGCAGGGGATCACAGCTGATTCTTTCTGTGAGGCAAAACATTTCACTGCCTGGTTTTAAGTAATGTTTTAACTCAAAGAAATAATCATTTGTGATCCCGTGCAGTCCTGTCTGTATCCTCTTTTGCTTCCTCCCCTGCCCAGGAGCTGTGGTATGATCAGACCAAGTCCCTGCACTGTCAGACACAGCCATTACACAGTACACAGCAGGGGCACATTTATAAGATTATCTCAGCACAGGAACATTTTTTTAACCATATTCAATGGTGGAACTTATTGTTATTCCAAGATCTATTGATTTTAATGTACTTTGTTCATGGGAAAACCCTATTAAGACCAGCATCAGACATTGTCACGTGTAACCCACTAAGGCATGGATCTTAATTACGGTTGTGTAGTCTATTGTTTGTAAAGATTTTACTGATTAAAGGGGTATACTGGCCAAAAGCATGTCCACCTTTCAGTTGACAGGTAATACGAGTTACGTTGGTGGGGGATTCCAGCCAATTCCAGAACAGCGCTCATCTGTTTCAGTCAATGTTATAGGCTCTGAATTGAGAGGCAGGGCTTGCAAGTTAAAAACAAGCAGCACGTGCATGAGATTTCAGAAATCGCTTTCATTGTGTTGCTACTGTAAAACGCTGTTTTTTTTACACTGCAAAAATGTGTGAAAAAGAAACACAGCAAAAATGTAGCATGTGAACAAGCCCTAAGTCATGACATACATTTACACAGCAGATAGCTACGTGTAAGGCTTGTCACAGAATGAGGATTTTCTTCTAGTTTTTTTTTTTTTTTTTTGGGGGGGGATGTCATATAAGTAAATTGGGGCTGGAAACGACACAACAGTCGTTCTCCCTTATAAATTCTAGTAGTGTTTAATAGCACAGCAGCTAGTGTGGTTTCTCTACAGAAGATGCCCGTAACACCCACCAGCCTTCCAACCAGCAGGCGTCTGTTGTCTGCCTCTTGGGCACCATGTCACCGATGTTGCTGAGAAGTGCAAGATTATAGCAATGCAGCATTTTGAGTGCAAATCACAGTAAAGTTAGATCAGAGACGAGAGAAGTGTGCACAGAATTGTGGCTTTGTTCAAACGTGAACTACAAATACATTAAAATAAAGTGAAACGTTAGAACAATAAATTAAATGGAGTCCATATCCCTTCTGAGGGCATTCCCATTTCTCAACCCAAATGGAAAGCACTGCAAGAATGCACACTGACGCCGCGCGTGACCTGGCAGATCAGCCAAATATGAGGGATAGGTACACTTCACGGTAACAGCAACATTATGCACGACAAGACACCGGACATACTGTAACACAGACAATCACAGACAGATGAGAGGGCAGAACCAATAACCCTGACAGTATGTCAGTAAAAGCCATCAAGAAAGAGGTCAACTACTTGTTCTAGCTGATATGGGTGGTGATGTCCAGTGCCACTCTCTCCCTCCTAATTTACCTTTTTCTCAAAGTAAGGCTGTACACAAACCCAAGGGTATAAATAATATTAAAAACAGTGAAAGCTGTTACGTTACAGCAAACAACTAGGAACTACATACATCTGTGAAGTATGGCTATACCGTGTACAATAAGACCCTCCCGGTAAAACAAAAGGTGCCGATTTTGACAGGATGGCCAGCCATCAAACACAAACATGCATGGAGGCATTATGACTCTTCTATGACAGCACAGCAGATGTCAAGGAAAAGAGGAAAAGAAGGACTGGGCATGTTTAATTTCAAGGAAGATAGGCCGCCGCCAGAACTGTCTGGCAGCGTTTTTTTTGTTTTCTTTCTCCCTATGAAGAAGACAATCTTGGCTAAGCATGTACAATACGTGTAGTGAGGAGATCGAGAAGAATAGCTGTCAGATGAACACACAGGCAGCCGATCGCTCTGTAAAGCGTATGGCCAGATATTGCGTTACTTTAGCTCTGATGAATAAATCAGTGCATGCCTTATTTTGGTGGCATTTGCAGTTCGCTTAGCCTTTATGGGTTCTCATAGTGTTGACAAGCCAAAGGACACATGAGCAGCTGATCTGCCTTTTCTAGTAAATCCAACAATCTCTCCACCAGAAACTTGTGCGACATTTGGGTTAAGAAAGTATGAACGCCGGTCAGCTGACTGCTACACATGAATCAGAACACACATACAGCATTTCTACCATACCCTGAGGTTTAGATTATCTGGCGTTCCTATGCACACATAGACCACGCCTGTTCCCCCAACACTCCGATATCAGGAAGGTTGACAACATCAGAAGTAAAACCAAAAAGACCCGTGTTATGCATAATCCTTAGAGGCAATGTGAAGATCAGACATCTTCAGGCATGGATGCCGGCCAGCATATTCAGCCATGTTCTAAGTTTTGAGGTCCAGTGGAGATCCTAATATGTAAGGATTTAGTGCTGGTCCATTGTTTCCACAAATCATCTAGCTACTATCCACTGCTGGTAAATTTCGGCTGGCGCTACTTTCAATAGCCTTATTGTAGCCATCTACCGATGGCTGCTAATGTGGTGTTTAGGGGGCGACACCGATATGTGTCCATCTGTATTGATAGCCAAATAAAATGAGGTGGTAGAGGATAAAGTCTTCAAAAAAACAGAAAACGTTTGATTACCTATACCCATTACTTACTCCATTGTTCAAAGCAGCTTCATAAATAAGTTTCTGAGTCTGAAGGAAAAACTGTAACTTAAATATAAGCTTTGCCAAGCAGATAAGGCTCGTAACATCATAAGTTATAGCTATGCCCACTTACATTACCACCTGTCTCTCCATTCATGACCGACCATGGCAAAGAACTGCATACTGGCACGTGTACTTCACCAGCATCTGGAGAGGCTCAGTTTAGGGTATGTAAAATTTAGCACGTGTTTTAATACTGCAAATATTTTAGCTTTAGTTTCCCTTTCTACCAGAAAGAACAGCGACCCCTGGCAGCTTAGAGAAGGAAATCTTTGCCTCCAGAATTAGAAAGGAAATAGAACCATGACATTCCACCATGCTCTCCCCATGCGCTTTCTCTGATGTTGGGGACAATTTGTTTCTTCCGATATCAGTTTTTCTTTTAAATACTTATTTTTTTTCATAAAAATCCATCCTTCCCCCAGAAAAATAAAATAGTAAGGTGTGTGTGAATAAAAATAAAATAATATTGATGTGACAATTTGGAGTTACGTTCCTAATGGAAGATATGTGATGTTTCCCTCTTGGTCCAAACAGACCTCCCCCTGGCCTGCAGTCTCCTGCTTTGCCGCCCTCCTAGTGTCCTTTTGGGTCTGCGTCCTTTCAGCTGATAATTTCAGGTTATCAAAGTTCAGTACTTTTCTCTGCTTGGTCAGAGCGTTCTTGGATGGGAGTTCTAAGCGATCCAGCTGGTTGGCCACACTTCTGCAGCTGTCCACCGGAGAGGGCTGATCAGTTTCATCACTGACTTGGGCTGAATCGTCGGTGACCTGGATTTTTGAGTCACTGTTTTCCTCATCCACAGGACTCTCTTCCTGTTCGGTGTCAGACTCTCCTTCTTCTTCCAGTGTCAGTTCAAACTGAAACTTGTCTCCGGTTGTGCTTCCCCTGCCGGGGTCTTGCTCTTCTGGTGGAGGGGACGGACTCTGGGGGATCATGCTTTGATACCACTCTCTATTGTCCTCTAAAGTGTCCAATATTTCTTGGGCATCTGGATGTACCAAGTCAGCCCAAGTTTCCCACAGAGGATGCACAATGTAGTCAATAAAACCAACCTGCAATGAAAGAACAATACAGAAGTGAGGGCTGTGCTCAGACACCACGGTCTCAATGGACATCAGGACTGGAACAGACATGAAGCACACTGTATAGAGATCAGAGTGACCTAAAAATTAGTAGCTTCCTGTCATATAGGGCTAAAAGCATTCTTCATTGTGATCACTGTGTTTAGGATAGAGACCCCAAACCACAGAAGAGACTGGTGTAGAGGAATATATAGGTGCTATGTTTCCCTACTTCTGATATATCACTTAGTTTTCTGGGTGAAGCAGTTATCAGTTTTCTCTCCAGTTTACATAACCTGCCTACACCACAGCTTTCTGTGTACAATGTATAGTTACAGTGCGCTGCTAATCAGTGCTGGGGGCGTGGTAGGACTAGGAGGCACAAGGCCAGTTGTCCTAAAGTGATAATCTCCTGCTGATAAAATACTGATTGTATTAAAAAAGCAAAACACAGTCCAGACAGTAAGTGACACATCGTTGTAATCAGAGTCTCTTCCCCTATAACATGGTGCTCTCAGATTACGTAGCAAAAATCTGGTGACAGATTCCCTTTAATGTCACCCATCATCTGTATAAATCCATTCAGAAACTCAAGTAATTTTGAGGGGGGGGGAGAATAATCACAAAACTAAAATAATGGAAAAAAAACAGATGGGTTGATTCTGCACTGCCATCAGAAGATGAATGACGAATGCCAATCTATATAGTAAGTGGTTTATTCGTCAAAGCATTTCAAAGCATATAGCTTCTTCACCAGGACAACCACGCTTCATCTCCTTGTGGGTCTGGAGCAACCTCAAGCATTTTTAGTGGTTGTGTGCACACAACCCAAACCAGGTGAGCGCAATTGTGCTATTTTCCTACAGATCTGTCTTCCCAGATAAGACCCTGTTTGCGCTAAGTCTCCTTCTAGTCTCTCTCTCTTAAAACTAAAATAATCTGATTTTATAAGTATGAACACCCTCCGAAAATTGGGGATGTGTCAGAATTAACCAATCACATTTAAACTCATGATAAATAGTAGGTAATAAATCCTCAATGTCCTGCTGAGAGAAGCTAGTCTCATGCTGGAACTAAAGTGCATACATTTCTCTTAGCATGGCAAACCCCATTAATGATCGCTAAGAGATAATAAGACATATTGAAAACCCTGAGAATTAATACATGAAAAATATTTAACGATCACATTGCTTTTCAAGTGTGAGGGTCTGTTAACAGTGATCACTTGCTAGGAACATCACAGAAAAAAGGCAGCCATATTTACCAATACCTGGTCACAGTACTAAGGCACTGCATGCTGCGGTAAGACCCCATGAAAATTCGGAGGCAGCACAGGTTCTGACGATCAACCACTTGCACACCTATCATCCACGGAGTGGTGGTTGCTTAGTTCTACAAATGCACATGGATGAGGCTTGTGTAGGCTACCAGTCACACAGACACTTGTAGCACACCATGCCAGCTTACAGCCCATTGGTCACGCCTGTACTATTAGTCCAGGTGGGCTGCCAGCACTCTATATGTGTACCTTACATGGCGGTCTGCTGCATCCTGCAGTGCATTAGTAATGTGACCAGACATTAGTAATATCTGGCAGTTTTTCCAAGGTTTTATTTTTTTTATGCTCTTTTAGTAAAAATAAATGATAACCCCAAGTGATAGCACTGTGTCTACAAAAAAATAAATTCTTGCAGAAGTCACATCGAGAACACCTAACCTCCTGCTGATTTCAGTCACTTTTGGCTCAGGGGAAAAGGCTTTGAAAACGGGGCAGCGCTGAACAATCATTGCATCCTACTGCAAAGGGGAGGCTCAATAACATTATTCTTTTGGTTTTCGCACTCACAGCTTGCATTGTGCAGCTCAACATGACCTGACATTAGTTTACGTCATCATTTTCCAAGCACTAGAACCCTTTTTTCTTTTTCCATCAATGAAGCTGTTTGAGGGTTTGCTTTTCTTTTGCATTACAAGCTGTACTTTTTATTGGTAATTCGTCTTGATAGTATTTCAACTGCATTTTTTGGGGGTGTAAGCGAGATGGCTGAAAAACAGCAATTCTGTCTTTTTGATTTTTTTTTTTTGGGTTTTACACAGTTTACTTTAAAGGTTATTTTTATATTTTCACAGATTGGACTTCTATAAACATAGCTATACTAATGTTTATTTTTTTTGCACTGTTGAAAATTTAGTTTTGAGAAATTTTGAGAAAATTGGGATTATTAAAATTGCTGTCGGTGATTGACAGCAACATCTAAATGGTTAACAGCAGCATATGAAGCAGGCTCAGCTGCAGCAGTGAGGCGACTAGAATAGCAATTTTTTAAGGGAAACATCGGATGGCGTGCTCATCTAGTCATTTGTCCGGTGACTTGTGAATGGAGCAGGCATCGCTTCTAGAGCCAGCACAGACCTCTAGCATCGTCTGCATTGGACCCGCGTTAATTTTAATGAACCGTAATTACAAAAATGACTGTTAGCTAAAAATACATAAAGTTAGGTGAAAAAAGACAAATCCTTTAAGTTAGTCGCCATATTTGAACACCTACTGTCCTACCTAAAAGCAGATAATATAAGAAAGCTGAGGAGTACCTGTGATTTTTCAACAGATGCATTGTGCTTATCACACATCGGACTGATCTCCATTCCCTTTTCCCGCTCCCTATCTCCTTGATGGAAGAATTCCACAATAATCCGATCTGTCCATTGGCGATACAACTCCAATGGTTTGGTGGGATTGCTGAGGTCTGCACAGTGAACCATGTTTTGAAGGACCTAAGAAGAGAGCAATGGAGACGATGAAAGCACTATAGAAATCACTAAAGATTTCTGGTATTTACATGAAGAAAGGGAGCCAAGGCTTGCTGCATACTAGCATGAGGCTCAATACAGGAGGCTTGCTGTATATTGCTGATCTAAGGCCACGTTCACACGGTCAGTATTTACATCAGTATCTGTAAGTCAAAACCAGCAGTGGGTGATAAATACAGAAGTGGTGACATATTTCTATTATACTTTTCCTCTGACTGTTCCTCTCCTGGTTTTGGCTTACAAATATTGATGTAAAATACTGACCATGGGAATGGTTTCAATCAATGAAAAGAAAGCAAATATGAATGACAATGTTTTCATGCCAAATTTCTCTCTCACCGATTTTATGAGCATGCACGCTCTATGTGATCTCTGAGAAAGCCGGCACTAATAAGAGGAGGGAAACCTGTAATTCTCATATATTAGTAAGTGCCACAACATCTCGTTCTCAGTACAGCTGTTAAAGCAAAGATGAAGGGGCCAACCCCTTTAAGGCTCGGATGGGAATGATTTTGCCAAGATGTATCATACATAAACAGACATAATTTTTTTTATACCTGTATCCGATCCGAATAATTATCAAGCAGCAAAACGCCCAAACTGGTCACTTTTTTTGTTTCTACCATTGTCTTCAGGTCAGCCAGAAGATTCATATGTTTGGACATATCAGTAGCCAGTACCTAAAAAAGAAAATTGAAAAGGATTGCAGAAAATGTCTTACATTCCCTCCCTAGAATATCACAGACTACTCGGAGCTGTAATTGTTCCTGGACACTATGGTCTAAATGATCAATTCTCTTCCTGGCATGTAAAAGAGTGATCTTCCATGTGATTCCAGACCCTGGAGTTACCAAAGAACTAAAAGGGACTTATTCTTGTTTAGCTACTGTTAGTTCTAGAAATTTCCATTTCTCAAAATATTAAAGGGGAATTCCCATCGCCAAGATCCTATCCCAATATGTAGTAGGTGTAATAATAATAATATTTGCACATACCTCCAATTAGAAATGTAGTATAGTTCTTCTGATTCGCTGCGTCACTTACCCTATGTGCAGGGCATTGCCGTAGCTTAGGTATCCATGGATACGACTACTCATACAGTGACAGTTAGTTGCTAGTGATTGTAACCATGGATACCTAAGCTACTGCAATTCCCTGCACTATACTACATTTCTTATTGGAGGTATGTGCAAATTTATTATTATTACACCAATTACATATTGGGATGGGATCTTGGTGATGGGAATATCCCTTTAAAATGGTTGTCCACTACTTCTGGACAATCCTTTTTAACTTAGTGACAGAGCCAATTTGGTACTTAATGACCGGACCAATTTTTACAATTCTGACCACTGTCACTTTATGAAGTTATAACTCTGGAACGCTTCAACGGATCCCACTGATTCTGAGACTGTTTTCTCGTGACATATTGTACTTCATGATAGGGGTAAAGTTTCTTCGATATAACTTGCGTTTATTTATGAAAAAAAAATGGAAATTTGGCGAAAATTTTGCAATTTTCAAACTTTTAATTTTTGTACACTTAAATTAGAGAGTGGTGTCGCACAAAATAATTAATAAATAACATTTCCCACATGTCTACTTTACATCAGCACAATTTTGGAAACATATTTTTTTTTTGTTAGGATGTTATAAGGGTTAAAAGTTGACCAGCGATTTCTCATTTTTCCAACAAAATTTATAAAACCATTTTTTTAGGGACCACCTCACATTTGAAGTGAGTTTGGGGGGTCAATGTAAAAAGAAAATACCCAAAAGTGACACCATTCTAAAACCTTCACCACTCATGGTGCGCAAAACCACATTCAAGAAGTTTATTAACCCTTCAGGTGCTTCACGAGAACTAAAGCAATGTGGAAGGATAAAATGAACATTTTACTTTTTTCACAAAAAATTTACTTTGGAACCAATTTTTTTAATTCTTACAAGGGTATCAGGAGAAAATGGAACACAAAAGTTGTTGTGCAATTTCTCCTGAGTATGCGATACCCCGTATGTGGGGGAAAGCCACTGTTGGGCGCATGGCAGGGCTCAGAAGGGAGGGAGCACCGTTTGACTTTTTGAACACAAAATTGGCTGGAATCAATGACTCTGGGGGGCGCTATACACTTATTTCTCAGCGCTGTTAAACAGCAGCGCTGAGGCACAAGTAACCTTAACTGCCTCCGTTAAAAGGCGTATTGGCAGTCATTAAGGGGTTAAATGAAGTAGTCCCCCTTGTGAAATAAAAGTAGAATATATTCACCTCTTGCACCAGTGCCATTCCAGCGATGTCGGAACCAGGTCTGCCGGAGTTTGTGTGAGTCCTGTAGCCCAATATCGATCACCGATGGGCAACAAGGCCACATGAACCCCAGTGCCAGCATCAATGGAAAAGTGCTGATGCAGAATGCGAGCATCCGGACAGTGGACAACCCCTTTAAGTATATCTTACTGGGATAGCTCGAGCAGGACAGAAATGTTATGCTTAATAGCTGGTAGAGTGGTGACACCCTTGTGACCTGTTCAATTGATAAAGCAAATTTAGGATACAAAAGGTGCACTAGGTGCTAATAGTTGTGTGTTAAAGTCCAGACCAAATTGTGGGAGGAGAAATTCATAGGAATTTAACAGTTCAGTGCCAGCATTTGTATTTATTTATTCTTCGACCCATTTAAATTTTTAGCAAATTTTTTAAATCTGACCCGAATCACTTTATTGAGTAATAACTCTGAAATGGTACTCCCACTGATTCGGAGACTGTTTTTTCTGACACAGTGTACTTCATGTTCATGGTAATTTTAGGTCAATATGGTTTACATTTATTTATTTTTTATGACAATTCTTTACTTAGTCCTTCTTTGGGACTTCAACTTTCAATGGTTTATTCATTGATCTAACAATAGTAATGTATTGCACGGTATTAGATCTGGAAAGTTTAACACTGACAGGAGGCATGTTACACTCTATTTCTAGAAGGCAGACCTAAAGGACGACAACCATTGGCACCCTATGAGGGGCAATGAGTCCTCACCCTCTGACAACGTTCTAAATGCCACGTTTGCTATTGAACGCTACATGTAAACTTTTAAACAGCATGGCAAAATTGATTTTGGGCTCCCGTGCCTGCTTGATCACCATGAAGTGCCTGTACATCATATGCTAAGAACACCTCTCCCATCATGACTGTGATGCAGTAACCCCTGTTACAGCTAGGGGGCCTGTATGTGCTCTTCAGGATATGCATGGGGGCAGTTCCTTGATTGTGATGGTGAAACAGTGACCGGCATGATTGTGAATGGCCGGTAGGTGTCGCAGAAGTCCTCTGCTCTGTAAGCCAAGTAATGTTCTGGGACTTGTAGTCCCACAAGAGTTTTTGTTTACTTTACTAGGGAGGCTTACAGGGCTAGTCGGAGAGCTGGGCGGGATCGGTAGCCACATATATACCGCCCACATATAGGGGTGGTTTGGGATATATAATGTGACTGAGGTCTGGTCACATGGTCGTGTGTTTTGAACCTGACTGGTCAGAGTGCAAGGCCCTGGAAGGCTGGTGTGTTGGGAGTTGCTAACTTCCTGAAGAGCGCATGGTGAGGCCTTGGACCTAGAAGCCGGTGTGTTGGGAGGTCCTGGGAGTAGGATCGGATCCCTGAATAGCGTCCGGTGAGGCCGGTGTGTTGGGAGGTCCTGGGAGTAGGATCAGATCCCTGAATAGCACCCTGTGACACCCTGGACCCGGTGAGTCCGGTGTGTTAGGAGGTCCTGGGAGTAAGATTGGATACCTGAATAGCTCCCGGTGAGGCCTGGGTGTTGGACGGTCCCAGGAGGGGATGGACGTCCAGAATAGCACGTGTATGTGCAGAGTCTGTGATGGCCCTGCGTTTAGGAAGCTACCGTCCTGCAGAGGATCTGGACTGTCAGGTGACCGGGTGAGCAAGGCTCTGTCCGGGATGGTGATCCCGGTTCGTACATACAAGAATGATCGCCCATAGCAAAGATTAAAATGGGTTCCCCATCATATTGCCAAGTTTGCCATCCAGGCCAGAAAGACTACATATTTTTTTCTCCCTCCAAGCCCTTTTCATGACCCATGGGTCAAGGCAGTTCCTCTAGGGAGGGGAGTCCATAGCACCTTACAGCCAGAAAACAGCATAAAACCAACCAGATAAGACCTCTTCAAGGGCCGACCAGCCACCACATGATCGATCCAACATCTAATTACATTGATTTGTTCCTTCTTCTCGTGCTGCCCAACCTGAATGCAGAACAGTAGCTGACACCAAGTAGTCTCTTACAAAAAAATAAATCAAACCATCCTCTCCATAACTCTGCAGACTTGAATCATTGCCAGTCACCCACTTACCATATCGATGACCATTTTTCGTAAAGTCTGGCGCTGTTTTTTGGTCAAATTCTGAAAAATGTCGCAGTTCTCTTCTTGAAGGAGCTTAAATCCAACTGCAAGGTGATGGTTTTCTAAGACAGAAGCATCATTGTACATCAGCGCCAGCTCAGAGTCTAAAAAGGCAAGAAAAAAAACGGTACAAAATCATGTGTAGAAAACATGGAATATAGATATTAGAGTCTATATGTAGCTTATGAGAGGCAAGATCAGAGCTCATATGTCTGACAATTCCTAGTCACTACCTGACGTACTAAATAAAGCCTGTTCCAAATTGAAGCGGATGTCCATCCTAGATTAAAGTTAATCTTTCCTCTGTCTGTAATTTCACTTCTACAGTAGATAATGAGAACTGTGCGGGTCCTTAGATAAAAACAGATTTAAGTCATGTTTAGTAAGCGACATTTCCCTGCCTGTAGTCCGTGTTTAACACCAGATCTACACATCTCTAACCTGAGCTGCATTCTCCCAATGTCCAGCACAATATACATCTGTGCTTTTACTTTCCGTTCTGTGCTTTGGAAGTTTATTAGGTGGAGGTTCTGCCACTTACTAGTATTTATTAGAAATTGATTTGATACGCCTGGATGATCAACGTCATGAATAGCACTAGCGAAGATGGCAGCCATGATTTCCAAGTCCGTAAACACTGCCTGTAAATACATAAAAATATTTAACTTTACTTTCAATATTAAAAACAAAAAAACATTAAAAAAAAAGTCTAAAAGCAAAGTTAAGTTCTACGGATAAATGTCCCCATTGCCTGGCCGCACCAATCGGAGCCTGGCCGCACCAACCAGAACCCGGCCGTACCAACCAGAGCCCGGCCGCACCAACCAGAGCCTGGCCGCACCAACCACAGCCTGGCCGCACCAATCGAAGAGTGGCCGCACCAACTGAAGCCTGGCCGCACCAATCGGAGCCTGGTCGCACCAACCGGAGCATGGCCACACCAACCAAAGCCTGGCCGCACCAACTAAAGCCTGGCCGCACCAACTAAACCCTGGCCGCACCAATCAAAGCCTGGCCGCACCAATCGGAGCCTGTTCGCACCAATCGAAGCCTGGCCGCATCAACTGAAGCCTGGCCGCACCAATCGGAGCCTGGTCGCACCAACCGGAGCCTGGCCACACCAATCAGAGCCTGCCCGCACCAACTAGAGCCTGGCAGCACCAGTCAAAGCCTGGCCGCACCAACTGGAGCCTGGCTGCACCAATCGGAGCCTGGTCGCACCAACCAGAGCATGGCCTTTTTCTTTGTAATCTGGTGAGACTGATATTTCTAACCTTATCACATTGAGATCTACTCACTCCCAGCACCTACTGAAATTATAACCATGGGAGAGGAGGAGAGCTATGCTATAATGTCATTACATACAACACTCTTCCGGGTATCAGTAAATAATGCTACAATACCTGAGATAGAAGCAAAGTGGTCTATGCAATACACAACTCACGCACTGCAGCGCTAATTTCCCGGCACTGTTATTGCATTGTTTAAATAAAAAAACTCCAAAACCGGAAAACCCCTTTAACAAAAATGTCATTTAGTGAGGCTCTGGATTCTAAGATGATAGCTTTTGAGGTAATAACTGCATAAAACAACACAAGCCTTTTCTTTTACTACATTCACAGCAATGAGTAGTCCTAGTCATCACCTGATAACTGAGGACATTACCACTTCTAGTATTAGGCTGGAATCACACACAGCGACTAAAAAAGCTGACCGTTTTAGTCGGTCGATAATCGGATTAAAATTTCATGAACATTGATGCGACTAGCATCCGATTTTTTGTAGTTGATGCGATTTAGTCGCATCTGACCGTAGTTGTCACATCCGATTTACATCCGACTTGCGAGAATTTCTCGCAGGCTTGCAAAAATGACATATAATGGATCCAAAAGAATAGTATTTAAATCACAATAGAAAGAATACATATATACACATAGAAAACATATATATATATATATATATATATATATATATATATATATATACACATGTCATTGTGACATGTGTATATATATATATTTATAGTTCCTAGACTTCTACATACTGTAATAGCCGCTAATTCAATTGCCGGCTTTAGTGAAATCCCAGAAGCCGACATGAAATGATACATTGTTTTGACACAGTTAACCATGTCATTTCAAGTATTTTGATATATGTTTTAAACTTACAATTACATAAGTATATTTGTACAAAATTTCAGACATGTAGGGGTTAATTAAAGGTGTAAATTCGTTGTAAAAAAACCCATTTTTTAACAACGAATTTACACCTTTAATTAACCCCTACATGTCTGAAATTTTGTACAAATATACTTATGTAATTGTAAGTTTAAAACATATATCAAAATACTTGAAATGACATGGTTAACTGTGTCAAAACAATGTATCATTTCATGTCGGCTTCTGGGATTTCACTAAAGCCGGCAATTGAATTAGCGGCTATTACAGTATGTAGAAGTGTAAGAACTATAAATATATATATATATATATATATGTCACAATGACATATATATATATATATATGTGGATTCTATGTGTGGATATGTATTGATTCGATTCTTTATTAAACCTGTCAGTGTGCTTTTACAGTATAGGCAGGGATGAATTGCCGGCTTTTCTAAAGGACACTGATGCGATTTAATCGCAAGTCACACATGCAGTCCGTTTGTAATCAGATTTTTCATCGCTCCCATAGACTTGCATTGGCGACAGTCGACCCACAATCGGTGACAATCGCAGCATGCTGCGATTGCACTCGGACGTTTAAAACGGACCACAAAAAATCTGATACTGGGAGCTGCTCCATAGATTAACATAGGTCCGACTGCAATGCGATATTTCATCGCATTGCAGTCGTCCGATTTAGTCGCCAGTGTGACTTCAGCCTTATACACAGCAATCAGCGGTCTTAATCAACATCATCCATTCACTGAGGACACTACTACTTCTAGTGATGCGCTTTTGGTGAGTTTTTAATGTTACACAATTTCTGCATCAATTCTGCACCTATTTTGAAAATTAGGTTACTTGAGGGTTTTTACTTGCGTTTTTGAGATGGTGTTATTTGTCTCTTGTTTTTATGACATGTTTTAAATAAAGCGGCTTTGTTTTTTTTATACTTCTGGTATTTGGCTTTGACAAAACTTTATTGATATACCATATTTTTTGGACTATAAGACGCACCTCAAATTTAGAGGAGGAAAATAGGAAGAAAAATAATTTTTAATGTGAAAATGGGGGTCTGTCTTATACCGAATTTAGCTTAACGGGGGGGGGGTGGAAATGGAGTGGGGTCACAGGAGGCAGGGTCAACGCTGCATGAAGTGAGAAGAGTGTAGCAATGTGGCAGGTCCTGGGCTAAGAGGAAGGGGTGTCCCGGCAGTGCGAGGCAGGAGCCATTTATCTTCCAATGTAGTCTTCAGGAAAATGTCGGCGGTGTGTTGCAGGAGCGGAGCACCCAGTGAGCACATTGATTTCCCGGCATAAGCAACACTCGGACTATAAGACGCACCCCTATTTTCCTCCCAAATTTTTTGGGAAAAAAGTTCGTTTTACAGTCTAAAAAAATAAAGTACCAATTTGCAGATTACATGTGTTTTTGATGCGTTTCCACAGCGGAAAAGGAATAAAAACTACGTGCAATTTATACCTGCGCATATTCCGCATTTAATGTAAGTCTATGAGAAAAATATGAACATAAAATCAGCGTGCCTGCAAGAGAACTTGACAGGGTGCAGATCTGAAATGTGAACCACAGGTCAGTTTTCACTGAGCAAAAGAAAAGCACAGAGGGCATGAGATTTCTATAAATCTCATCCACTTTGCTAGAACTATAAGACATTTTGATGAACCAAAAATATGCAGTGTCAAAAACTCACTAAAATCACACCAAGAGCACACAGCCTTAGGCTATGTGCACACGTTGTGGATTTTTTGCGTTTTTTTTCGCGGTTTTTGCTGAAAAAACGCATGCAATAAGCATCCTATTAGTAGAATGCATTCCGCAATTTTTCCGCAAAAAAAAAACGCATCGTGGAATAAAACGCAGCATGTTCATTCTTTTTCCGGAGAAGCGGCAATTCCGCCGCCATAGGAATGCATTGCACCGCTATGCCCACCATGCGCAAAGTGAGCGGTTCATGTGCGGATGGTACCCAGGGTCTGGAGGAGAGGAGACTCTCCTCCAGGCCCTGGGTACCATATCCCTGGTAAAACAATAATTAAAATAAAAAATCATGCTATTCTCACCTTCCGGCGGCCCCGCAGCCTTCCCACCTCTCAGTGACGCTCCCGCCAACTCCCGTTCCCAGGCGTCCTTAGAGTAAATGACCCCAGATGACGTAGCGGTCTCGCGTGATCCTACGTCATCTGGGGTCATTGTCACTAAGCACTCCTGGGAACGGGATTGGCCGGGAGCGTCGCTGAGAGGCGGGAAAGCTGCAGGAGCCGCCGGAAGGTGAGAATATCACTATTTATTTATTATTAACATTAGATCTTTTTACTATTGATGCAGCATAGGCGGCATCAATAGTAAAAAGTTGGTCACACTTGTCAAACACTTGTTTGACTCGTGTGACCAACCTGTCAATCAGTTTTCCAAGCGATGCTACAGATCGCATGGAAAACGCATTCTGCAAGCTAATTACGCTTGCAAAACGCTAGTTTCTGGCGGGAATACGCATACCTATAACATGCGTATTTCCCGCGGCAGAGAGGTGATGGCACGGAAATTTCCGTGGCAATTCTCCTATGTGTGTACATAGCCTAACAGTGGATATAAAAAGTCTACACACATACCATGAAGAAACATTTCAGAACTTTTTCCACCTGTTATGTCACCCAAAGTCTGCACAAATCTATTGAGAATCAAACGTAACCCCTTTCTGCCATATGACGTGCTATCCCGTCCATGTGCCCTGAGACTTAATTCCCAAGGACGGGATAGCACGTCCTAGTAGATCGGCCGCAATTTTTTTTTGTTAGAAAGTTATAAGGGTTAAAAGTTGACCAGTGATTTCTCATTTTTACAACAAAATTTACAAAACCATTTTTTTTAGAGACCATCTAACATTTGAAGCCACTTTGAGGGGTCTATATGGCAGAATATACCCAAAATTGACACCATTCTAAAAACTGCACCATCAAGGTACTCAAAACTACATTCAAGAAGTTTATTAACCCTTCAGGTGCTTCACAGGAATTTTTGGAATGTGGAAGAAGAAAATGAACATTTAACTTTTTAGTCACAAAAATGATCTTTTACAAAAAAAATTTTATTTTCACAAGGGTTAAAGGAGAAAATTGACAGATAAGGTTGCTGTGCAATTTCTCCTGAGTACGCCGATACCCCATATGTGGGGGAAACCCACTGTTTGGGCGCACGGCAGGGCTCGGAAGGGAAGGAGAGCCGTTTGACTTTTTCAAACCAAAACTGGCTGGAAGTGAGATCGGACGCCATGTCACGTTTGGAGAGCCCCTGATGTACCTAAAGAGTGGAAATCCCCCAATTCTAAAACTTCAACCCTAACCCCAACACACCCCTAACCCTAATCCCAACCCTAACCCCAACACACCGCTAACCCTGGTCCCAACCCTAACCACAACCACAAACATAACCCAAATCCCAACTCTAACCCTAATCCCAACCCTAACCCAAATCCCAACCCTACCTCTAATCCAAACCCTATCCCCAACCCTAACAGTAGCCCCAACCCTAACAATAAACTTTAGCCCCAACCCTAACCCTAACTTTAGCCCTAACCCTAATGGGAAAATGGAAATAAATCCATTTTTTTATTTTATTATCATTCCCTAACTAAGGGGGTGATAAAGGGTGGTTTGATTTACTATTTATAGCGGGTTTTTATGATTGGCAGCTGTCACGCTAAAAGACGCTTTCTATTGCAAAAAATAGTTTTGCATAACCACATTTTGAGAGCTATAATTTTTGCATATTTTGGCCCACAGTCATGTGAGGTCTTATTTTTTGTGGGACGAGGTGACGTTTTTATTGGTACCATTTTTGGGCACGTGACATTTTTTGATCACTTTTATTCCGATTTTTGGGAGGTTAGAATGAACAAAAATCAGCAATTCATGAATTTCTTTTGGGGGGCGTTTACACCGTTCCGCGTGTGGTAAAATTGATAAAGCAGTTTTATTCTTCGGGTCAATACAATTACAGCGATACCTCATTTATATCATCATTTTTTAATGTTTTGGCGCATTTATACAATTAAAACTATTTTATAGAAAAAATAATTATTTTTGCATCACTTCATTCTGACAGCTATAACTTTTTTTTTTATTTTTTCGTTGATGGCGCTGTATGGCGGCTTATTTTTTGCGGGACAAGATGACGTTTTCAGCGGTACCATGTTTATTTACATCCGGCGGAATGATGATAAAGCATTGTTTTTTTATGGTGTTCAGGAAAGGGGTTAACTAATGGGACAGTTTTATAGGGCGGGTCGTTATGAACGCGGGGATACCAAATATGTGTACTTTTATTGTTTAGATTTTTTTTTTTAATTAAAATATTTATTTATTGATAGAATAATTATTGATTTTTTTTATTATTTTTTAAAATATTTTTACAATTTATTATTTTTTTTTTATTTTATTTAATTCTTACTTTTACACTTTGTTCCACTATGGGACACTCATTTTGTGCAGGCTGATCGCTTCTCTAGCATGCAAAATACACTGACCTGAGAGACTTCCTGGTCATCACTGGGCATGACAGGAAGTCCCTCAGGCCTGGAGACCTGGATGTCATTGTAACGACATCGGGTCTCCATGGCAGCGATCGGTACTCTCCGCAGCCCTCTGCAGCCACTGTAACACTGCAATCATTTTTGATCGCAGTGTGCCGGGGGTTAAGGTGCCAGGAGCGGTCCGTGACCGCTCCTGGCACTTAGGTCCGGGTGTCAGCTGTGTGAATCAGCTGACACCCGGCCATGATCCCCCGTGAGCGCGGCCGATCGACCATGACGTACTATCCCGTCGTTGGGAATTAATTCCCAGGGCACATGGATGGGATAGTACGTCATATGTCAGAAAGGGGATAAAAGCCTGCAGGGATTTCTGTCAAGTTTTGGTTGTGTACTGCATGTGGCAACAATCTTACATTTTCTTAATATGTCTGACCTGTGGGGTAGGGTGGCAAGACGGAAGGCTTTTCTTACAAAGAAAAATATCCAAGCCCAGCTAAATTTTGCCAAAACCTAAATCAATTCTGTTAAAAGCATTATGGAAAAATATGTTATGGTCTGATGTGACTAAGGTTGAACTTTTTGTCCAGAATTCCAAAAGGTATATTTGTCACATAGGCAACATGGTGCATCACCAAGAAAACACCATACCCACAGTGAAGCATGATGGAGGAAGAAGTATGCATTGGGGCTACTTGGAGCTGAGGCTTTGGTCAAGATGGAGGAAATTAGGAACAGTTCAAAATATCACTCAATTTTGCATCTGCTAAAAAGCTGACAATGAAGAGGAATTTCACCTTTTAGAATGACAATGACCCTAAGCAAGCCTCCAAAGTAACAAAATAATGGCTTCATTAAAAGAAGATCAAAGTTTTGGCATGGCACAGCCAGAACCCACACCTGAATTCAATTGAAAACCTGTGGGATCACTTGAAGAGGGCGCTGTACACAGGAAATGCCCTAACAATCTGACAGGTATGGTGCAGCACTTCAAGGAAGAGTGGGCAAAAATTAACAATTCTAGATGTGTCATGCTAATAGACGCCTACCCAAAAAGACTGATGCTGTCATAAATTCAAAGGGTGCTTTAACAAATTATTAGTTTAAGGGTACGCTCACACTAGCATATAACACGGCCGAGTGCTATATCACAGAGACAATGGCGAATATGGAGAAATTGAGTCCTCCATCTTCTCCAACCTGTGATGTGATTCTATCATTCGAGAGAATCGAATCACATACAAATGACACTGAGTTTGAGCCAAGTGTCATTAGCATAATTGGCCTAATTCTCTTGCAAGAGACAATTGATGCCCCAGGGTGTGCATATTTATGCAACCACATTATTTTAAGTTTTTACTTTTATTTTTCCACCCAAAATGATTTCAGTTTATTTTTCAATTGAATGGTATTATATTTATATTTATGGGTGACATTAAATGTGGAAAAAGTTCTGAAATGATTCTTCTTGGTGTGATTTTTTTAACATGTCAAAAACCTAGTATTTTAACAGGGGTGTGTAGACTTTTTTATATCTACTGTATTTACAGCAGTGGTCCTTACCAATCTGATAACTGATGACATTAACACTTCCTACACTGTATACAAAATAATCAATAGCGCTGATCACCACTCACAATCCATCAGTGCTGTACATCAATTAAGGTAGTGTGAAGAAACCAGATTGAATCTTAATTTCCCAATAAGAATTGACTTTTTATCTGTATATTGACTTGTGGATTTAAGTGTTTATGTCGGCCATTCTGCACAAGACTCAACGGACGACTTCAGCCAATTCATCATGGCACCATCACGAGGGACACGAATCTATGATTCTAAGGGAAACAACCTTGGAGTTTTCTGATCCAGTGACCATCTCTGAGCCATAGATATGTTTGGAGAAAGCCAGGTTTTGGGACCCGCTGGTCGCTTGGTTCCATGGAGATGGTCGGATAAGCCAGGTGTTAACTCTCGTGTCAACTGGCTTTGGACCTTGTATGGACAGTATGGAGTGTCACCTCCCTACGCTTGTTGTTATCTCTTCTCTGTGTGTATATCACAGGTGGAATAGCGACCCTGGGAGCTGTGAGTAGTGTCAACTGGCTTTGGGCCGTCTACGGACTCTATGGACTGTTCTCGGTCATCTTCCTATGCTTGTCAATATCTCTTCTCTGTGTGTATATCACAGATGGAATATCGACCCTGGCAGCTCTGACGTAACATCTACCGTTATCTAGGCGAGTCAGCGGAAGGGTTGGGCCCTGTAATGTGCACCATGTTGGGGGTAATTGCTGGGAATGTTCTGTTTGCTATAGGGTGTTGTGGATCAATAAAGCATTGCCACACTGTTTTACCCTAACCCTGCGTTGTCTGTGTAGTATGTTGCCCACGAGGAGATAGAGCGGGCGTTCAGTGGTATGAGCCCTGGTCCATGCAGTCTTTCTAATGGCAGCCAGGCCAGTGGACAAGAGCACCACTGACCCCATTTCTCCACAGGTAGGTCTTATTTTTAGGGCATATATTTGAAAATAAAAGAAGCAATACCAAGCAGTGCTATCAGTATTATATTATCAATTTGAATAATGTATGTTAGAAACCCCTTTAAGATTAACATAACCTTTTATATTATTCTCATACTTTCCTGATGTAAAGTCTAAATTAGTTTAGGGCTAGCTTTATAAAAAAAAAAAAAATATATATATATATATATATATATATATATATATATATAATATATATACACAGTATAGACCAAAAGTTTGGACACACCTTCTCTTTCAAAGATTTTTCTGTATTTTCATGACTATAAAAATTGTAGAATCACACTGAAGGCATCAAAACTATGAATTAACACATGTGGAATTATACATTACACTTTACAAAAAAGTGTGAAACAACTGAAAATATGTCTTATATTCTAGGTTCTTCAAAGTAGCCACCTTTTGCTTTGATTACTGCTTTGCACGCAGAAAAGGTGAACGTATGGACTCTACATGCCTGGTTCCCACCGTGAAGCATGGAGGAGGTGATGTGATTGTGTGTGGTTGCTTTGCTGGTGACACTGTTGGGGATTATTCAAAACTGAAGCGGTGAGCGGTCCAGCTCACCCCAAACCATCTCTATTGGGTTCAGGTCTGGTGTCTGTGGAGGCCAGGTCATCTGGCGTAGCACCCCAACACTCTCCTTCTTGGTCAAATAGCCCCTACACAGTCTGGAGGTGTGTTTGGGGTCATTGTCCTGTTGAAAAATAAATGATGGTCCAACTAAACGCAAACCGGATGGAATAGCATGCTGCTGCAAGATGCTGTGGTAGCCATGCTGGTTCAGTATGACTTCAATTTTGAATAAATCCCCAAAAGTGTCACCAGCAAAGCACCTCCACACCATCACACCATGTCCTCCATGCTTCACGGTGGGAACTAGGCATGTAGAGTGCATCCGTTCACCTTTTCTGCGTGCAAAGCAGTAATCAAACAAAAGGTGGTTACTTTGAAGAACCTAGAATATAAGACATATTTTCAGTTGTTACACACTTTTTGTAAAGTGTAATGTATAATTCCACATGTGTTAATTCATAGTTTTGATGCCTTCAGTGTGACTCTACAATTTTCATAGTCATGAAAATACAGAAAAATCTTTGAATGAGAAGGTGTGTCCCAACTTTTGGTCTGTACTGTATGTATATATATATATATATATATATATATATATATATATATTAAACTCATTGAGATCTACACTTAAAAAGAGTATATATTTCACGACTGAGGCTTTAACCAAACACTACCCTGATAGGGGGGATAGGCAAACACAAGGAGAGAAGACATCACCTCTAGGGCAGGAGTGGACAGCAGGACGTGGGTGGACTGTGCCACATCTGCAGCGTGGATGTTGTTATGGTAGGCCACATCTGCGTGGTAATGATCCTCCAGTGTCATCATGAAGGTGATAAAGGTGTCCACGGGAATTCGAAACGTCTTTAACAGGTCCCTTTCCTGAGAATAATAAAAAGATTAGTGCTTCTAGGAAGTAATTGCAGAGAAAGGTGGTCCTACAATGGATTTTCTCAGGGGGGCTGATTAGAACAGCACATCACAATTTTCAGATTTATACTTTAAATATTTAGAAAACCATGTAAAGTTCGTAAAAAATGTGGCAGAGTTCATGTGATATGAATACTATTTCACGCCACTGTACACATATAAGCAAAACGGACTTACTGATGATATATGACCATAAATAATGGATATAAAGATGTAATAAAAACATGAAGAACTGACTTACGAATGACATAAAGGGATAAAAAACGGCACATAGATCACATAAAAAATGCACATGATGTTGCAAAAGTTTTTTGGATAAAATACGGATGATTTTACACATGAGTGTCTGATCGCAGCTTTATTAGAGGAAAGAAAAGATACACGCTATGTAGCACTCCCGTTATCCACTGTAAGATGCCTCGCAATTAATAACGATACAAAACATTAGCCAGTAAGAAAGTCTAGAAAGAAAGACCCAAGATAAAAAGGGACAACTGCACAAGCGGCTTTTATACATTAACCCCTTCATGACGGAGGCCTTTTTCGTTTTTAAGTTTCTGTTTTTCGCTCCCCTTCTTCCCAGAGCCATAACTTTTTTACTTTTCGGTCAGTATGGCCATGTGAAGGTTTGTTTTGTGCGGGACGATTTGTACTTTTGAACACCGTTGGTTTTATCATATCTTATACTCGAAAATGAGAAAAAAACTCCAAGTGCGGTGAAATTGCAAAAAAAGTGCAAGTTCACAACGGTTTCTTGGATTTTTTTTTACCATGTTCACCAAATGCTAAAACTGACCTGCCATTATGATTCTCCAGGTTATTACGAGTTCAAAGACACCAAACATGTATGGTTTCTTTTTTATTTAAGTGGTGAAAAAAAAACAACTAAATTTGTTAAAAAAAAATATTGAGTCATTTTCCGAGACCAGTAGCGTCTCCATTTTTCGTGATCTCGGGTTGGGTGAGGGCTTATTTTTTGTGCGCCGAGCTGACATTTTTAATGATACCATTTTGATGCAGATACAATTTTTTGATCACCCATTATTGCATTTTAATGCAATGTTGCGACAACCAAAAAAACTTAATTCTGGGGTTTTGAATTTTTTTCTCGTTACGCAGTTTAGCAATCGGAAGGTTACTTGAAATGAGGGGACACCACAGGATAAATAGCAATGGGATCCAATCTGGCCTAAAAGGACCATATATCAAGATAAAGAAAGAAAAAGGAATAGGCCATCTAGAAAGGATCACCACCAACAATACATATACGGTAATATCGAACTATTGAGTACAAAAACACACCAAAAAGACATTACTTGCATATCGAATAAGCTTATAATGAAGCTAAAACCTGGAGCCTAACCAGCATGTGAAAGAAATACCAATGTATATGCAGATGTGTGAACAGCATACCATCAAATGATGTCAGAGGAGGGGGAGGAGATAGAACGATATGATATTAAATCTCGCCCATAAAAAACAAAACTAGCAGCAGAGTACCCCCATCATTATATAATAATTATGTTTGAATATAGAAAAAAAAATCAAAAAATCATCCGATTGCTGCAAAGAAGCTTAGAAAATAAAGGGACAGAAGATTTAAAAATAACCCCTATCCACAATATTGGCAAGACAATAGCTTCCCACAAGAACATAAATAACTTCACATAGTAAGACTGCCATAAAGCAAAGATACTTGAACTCAATGGCTTACCCAAACTGCAGGTCAGCAAATGTAATGAAATTTGAGCCAGCAATGGAGGAGCCTAAATAGGGCAGAAGTATAAAAGTCCAGGCTGAACCAAAGTCTAAGGGTCGAGTCAGACCCATAAAACTTACTAAGCGGGTGGATAGCCATGGTTGAAGGTTTTAGTGCAGGAGCAAAGACAGCCAAAAAAGTACACATGGCGGTAGGCGAGGCAAGGAAGGATACACGACGCGTGTCGCCACTCAGGTGGCTTCATCAGGGGACGAAGGCAGTTTAGCAATCGGGTTAATTCTTTTTTTTATATTGACAGATCGAGCGATTCTGAATGCGCGATACCTAATATGTGTATGTGTGATTTTTTTTATTGTTTGGTGATTTTGAACTTTTATTTTATTTTTGTAATATTTTTAAAAACATTTTTTTTTTTTACTTTTGGCATGCTTCAATAGTCTCCATGAGAGACTAGAAGCTGCCATAACCTGATCATCTCTGCAACATACAGACGATGATCAGATCGCCTGCATGTAGCAGAATTGCTGACTTGCTATAAGCGCCGACCACCGGGCAGCGCTCATAGCAATCCAGCATTGACAACCATAGAGGTCTGCAGGAAACCTCTGGTTGTCATGCCAACCCATCAGTGACCCGTGATTACGTGATAGGGGTCACAAATGGGCGGATTTCCGGCGCGATTGTCGGAAGTACATGTTAAATGCCGCTGTCAGAGTTTGACAGTGGCATTTAACCGGTTAACAGCCGCAGGTGGATTGCGATTCCATCCGCGGCTGTTCCGGGCACAAGTCAGCTGTTCAAAACAGCTGACGTGCCAGGAAAGATGTGGGTTCACATCAAAGGGGGAGACACAACATGCGCTGTACTAGTACGGCGCATGTAGTGAAGGGGTTAACACCATTCCACCGTAAGACATCATGGTACACTCTACACTAGACATATGGAGTGGCGCAGAAACTGAGAGATACAGGTGCTGCTCACAAAGTTAGAATATCATCAAAAAGTTAATTTATTTCAGTTCTTCAATACAAAAAGTGAAACTCATAAATTATATAGAGATATTACAGAGTGAACTATTTCAAGTGTTTATTTCTGCTTCTGTTGATGATTATGGCTTACAGTCAATGAAAACCCAAAAGTCATTATCTCAGTAGATTAGGATACTTAACAAAAAAACACCTGCAAAGGCTTCCTAAGAGGAACAATTGAGCTGTTGAGAAGACCGTTTTTTTTGTGTGTTTTTTTTTTTTTTTTTACACAGAATGCGAGTGCGAAAAAAACTGCAGCAGGCACTAATGGCTTCTCTATTTAGGATCAGACTCACCCTATTCAAAATTTTACTTTAAACCAAATTTTTTTTTATTTTCACAAGGGTAACAGGAAAAATGGATCCCAAAATTTGTTGTGCATGCCAATAGACCATATGTGGGGGAAAACCACTGTTTGAGCGCACGGCAGAACTCGGAAGGGAAGGAGCACCATTTGACTATCTGAATGCAAAATTTGCTGGAATCATTAGCAGACGCCATGTCCTGTTTGGAGAGTCCCTAAAGTCCCTAAATAATGGAAATCCCCCCACAATTGACCCCACTTTGGAAACTAGACCCCTCAAGGAATGTATTTAGATGTGTTGTGAACCCCCAGGTGCTTCACAGATGTTTATAACAGTGAGCTGTGAAAATAATAATAATAATAATAATAAAAAAAAATAATCACATTTTCCTCACAAAAATGTTATTTTAGCCCCAAACAAGGCTGACAGGAGAAACTGCACCATACAATTTGTTGTGCAATTTCTCCTGAGTACACTGATATCCCATATGTGGGGAGAAAACTACTTTTGAGGCACAGTGCAAAGCTCAGAAGGGAAGAGGTGCCATATTGGAGTTCAGATTGTGCTGGAATGGTTTGAGGGTGCCATGTCACATTGGCAGAGCCACTGAGGTGCAAGAACAACAGAAACCCCCATGTGTGAAATCATATTACAAACTAAACTCCCCAATGAATTCATCTACGGGTGCAGTGATCATATTGACACCACATGTGCCCCACAGAATTTTATACCATTGAGCGGTGAAGAAAGAATAAATTACATTTTTACCACTAAAATGTTGTTTTTGCCCAAAGTTTTTAATTTTTCAAAGGGTTAATAGGAAAATTTTTTACAACAAATTGAGTTCCACTTTTTCTTGAGTGTGCAAATACCCTACATGTAATCGGGAAATTTTTTTCAGGCACAGTGCAAAGCTCAGAAGGGAAAAGCACCATACTATACATTTTACAGTTATGGATTGCGGGTGCCATGACCCCCTGGGAGAGCACGAGGTGCCAGAACAGCAGAACCCTCCATAAGTGACCCCATGTTACAAACTACACCTCTCAACGACTTCATATAAGGGTGCAATGATTATATTGACACCATAGGTGTGTCACAAAATTTTATACCACTGGGCATTGAAGAAAAAATAACTACATTTTTACCACCAAAATTTTGTTTTAGTCCCAGATTTTACATTTTCACACAAGAAGTGGGTAAAAATGGCACCATAATTTTCCCCTATTTCTGCTGAATGTGGAAATACCCCATATGTGGCTGTACAGTACTGCATAGCTATACGGAGAAACTCGGGAGGGACAGAGCGATATTTGTCTCCTGGAGCACTGATTTTCCTAGAATAGTTTGTGGACTCCATATACAGAGCCCCTATTTGCTAGAAGAACAGAATTCCACCCTCAAGTGACCCCATTTTGAAAATTAAACCTCTTTGGGAATATCTACAGACACAGTGACGATTTTGACTCCATGAGTGTTTTTCAGAAACAAGCAGCAACGAATGTTACTGAGTGAAAATTGCAAACTGCCATTATAGTGACCAGTACGCTGTAGTGACCAGTGCGTTGCAGTCACCACTATGTTCCAGTCACCAGTACATTATGCCCAGCTCATGCTTCTGGAGACATGCACCCATGGCAGGCTGTCATCGCTTCAGAAATGCCAAAAATGTGGACACTATATGTGGTTTAGGTACACTGTGGGGCTCAGAAGGGAGAGGGCATTTGGGAGCGGAGAATTTGCTGAATTTCTTTTGACGGATGAGGAGCAATTTAGCTTTTCCAGAGCCTTTGCACTACCAGAAACGTTGAAGCCCCTCTAAATTTCCATAAACAGATGACACACCTGAGTGAGGACTTGCTTTTTTGTGGATTGAGTTGAAGCTTTTATTTGGAACATTTTGGATCACATTTATCCGGCGCTCTACGCTGACCACTTACTTTGGGGTTTCCATCTAAATCTCTGAGTGACCTGATTCAGATGAAACCCCTGATGTATCCATTCACTATAATAAGGCAGCAGAGTTACTTTGGACTGCATCTGGCCTCTGTTCAGCATTGTCCTGCTTTTCAGAAGTGCACAAAACTATGGTCAACAGCAATTTTCTGCAATCCTAAAATGACGGACACCACAGGATCACAGGTCCTATAGCATCCACAGTTCCTCCATCTGCCTCATTATAGGGAATCTTCCGGCGAAGGTTCCGTCTGAATCATGTATTTCAGAGATTTACATGGAAACCCTGGTGTAAACGCTCAGCACAGAGCACAGGATAAATGTGCGCCGAGTCTTACTGCGATCTTTGGGTGGCAGAATGAACAAAACAGCAGGTGAAGAATTGATTTTATTTATTTTTACACTGTTCCTCGTGCAGAGTAAGTGATTAGGCGACTTTATTCTTTGGGTCGGTGCGATTACAGTGATACAAGATTTATATCGTTTTTTTTTATGTTTGGCAGCTGTCACACACTAAGGAAAGCTTCTTATTGCAAAAACTAGTTTTTGCATCACCATATTTTGAGAGCTATAATTTTTCCATATTTCGGCCCGCAAAGTCATGTGATGGCTTGTTTTTTGCGGGACGAGTTGACGTTTTTATTGGTACCATTTTCAGACACATGACATTTTTTGATCGCTTTTTATTCAGATTTTTGGGAGGTAGAATGAACAAAAACCAGCAATTCAGGAATTTTTTTTCATGTCGTTCCGCGTGTGGTAAAATTGATAAAGCAGGTTTATTCTTCAGGTCAGTACGATTACAGTGATTCAACATTTACATAGTTTTTCTATGTTTTGGCGCTTTTACACAATGAAAACTATTTTATGGAAAAAATAATTATTTTTGCATGGCTTTATTCTGAGAGCTATGACTTTGTATTTTTCCGCTGACGGAGCTGTATGTCGGCTTGTTTTTTGTGGAACAAGGTGATGTTTCCAGCGGTACCATGTTTATTTATATTCGCCTTTTTGATCACGTTTTATTCCACTTTTTGTTTGACGGTATGATGATAAACCATTGTTTTTTGCCTTGTTTTTTATTTTTATTTTTTTGGTGTTCACTAAAGGGGTTAACTAGTAGGACAGTTTCATAGATCGGGTCATTCTGGACGAGGCAATACCAAATATGTGTACTTTTATGCTATTTTTTTTCATAAAAATATTTATTTATAAATACAATATATTTAGATTTTTTTTTATACATTTACAATATTTAAAAAACTTTTTTGTAACTTTTTTACTTTGTCCCACTATGGGACTTTCATTTTTGCAGGCTGATCGATTGTATAGCATAGCACAGCGCTGTACTGACATAAAGTTATTTCATCATGCTCTGAGCATGATCAAGCAACTTAGCTAGCTCTGGTGACCCAGATGTTGTTATGACGACATCGGGTCACCATGGTAATAATCGAGAGACCCCGTGACATCTGCGGGTTCTCCAATTCAAGGGCAGAGGGGCTGTCTTTCCTTTGCCTGTTTCCGTAGGGGGTTAAAGTACTGGGAGCAGTGCAGTGCACTGAGTGCCGGGTGTCAGAATGAGTTGACAACCGGCGGCGATCACGCGAGCACAACCTCTGTGCACGAAAAATCGCTGGGACATATCCATATGTCCCACGTCAATAAGACCCAGGTCACAGTGACGTATGGATAAGTCTCAGGTGGGAAAGGGGTTAAAAATAAGGAAATCATTTAAAAAAAAATTGATAGGAATCAATGCGTGCATAAAAGTTTGACCTATCAAGTTAAAAAATTTAAAAAAATGAAATGCCTAAACTGGTAACTTTCAGGTATCTCGCATCACGAAAATATGGAATTAAAAAAGCAATCAAAACAATGTACATAAGCCAAAATGGAACCAATAAAAAATTCCACTTATCGAGGAAAAGGCTTGGGTTGATCAGTGGAAAAATAAAAAGGTTATGTGTCTCTGAAAATGGCAACAATTTTTTTTACCATTTCACCGCACTTGGGAGTTTTTTTTTCCCGTTTTCCAATACATTGGTAAAATGAATGGTGTAATTCAAAACTACAACTTAAAAAAAACCCTCATATGGCTATGTTGACAGAGAAATCAAAAAATTATTGTTCAAGGAAGAAGTGGAAGAAAAACAGAAATTGCAAAATGAAAAATTGCCCATTATGGGAAGGGGTAAATAACCTTATGCAAGAAATTTTCCTGAACAGAGGCATGGTCCGAAAAATCACCTCTCAGAGATAATTGCATTAGCTGAAGGTGATGTATGTTTGTGAAGAGATCTAGCGTTCTTCTTATAGGGTCACAAGCGTTCTTCAGCTGTCCGCATTTTGCAGACTGTATATGCAGCCATATGTTTGCTCCCTTACCTGAAAGATGGAGTACATGATGACAGTCAAGGGTCGGTTTCCAGAATACTCTGCTACCTTAAAGATATCGAGTCCCCACTTATTTGCCTCTTCTATTTCCTGTAGTATAATGCAGAATATACATCTTAGTAGGTCGAGTGTACGAAAGCAATGGTAAAGCTTCAGCAATACTCATCATGCTGAAACTAATACAGGATCCATTACACAGGAATAATATATACAGTAAGTACGGTAGTTTTTTGTAAAAAGGTCGACCACATCAGAGAAAATATTGGCGCACAACCTCCAAACTTCTCTTCATATGAGACAATTGCCTTACCCTCATAATATTCTTTCCCATCTTCACTGAATAGTTTATGCATTCTCTCTCTACGTTACACCTCACCACTTGTGCAATTGACCCCATTTCTTCCCAATCTTACCTCATACCTAACCCATCTCTTCAACTTATTAACCTCTGTTGTCTTCCCTTCTTCTTTAAAAACAACAAAATTCATCCCGCCTATAATGAGGAAGCCATTCCTTTACCCAATGCAGAATATGCATTATATATCCATCTATCACCCCATATCACCACTCACCTACGTATCAAAATTCCTTTAACAGCACACACATCCACATTTAACTTTACTCCTACCACTCCTCCAACTCGCTCTTCGACAACATACAATCCGGCTTCCGTCCCCACCACTCCATTGAATTGGTCCTAACCAAAATTACAAATTATATATTAACCGCCAAACTAGCAGACAATCTACTACTCCTACTTCTTGAACTGTCACCTGCCTTCAACACAGATGACCACTGCCTTCTAATAGAAATCCTCTCTTCCCGTGGCATCAAAGACCTTGCTCTCTCCTGGATTTCTTCATACCTACATTTAATATCTGTTATTTCCACAGTATATCCTGCCTGCTCTCATTTGGTGTCCCTTAAAGCTCTGTCCTTGGAACCCTACTCTTGACCATCTATACCTTTGTCATGGGATAACTCAGAGTCCCACAGCTTCCAGTATTACCTACACGCTGATGATACTCAAATCTAGCCCTCTAGCTCAAATGTCACCTCTCTGCTGTCCAGAATCCCAGTGTGTCCATCAACTATATCCTCCTTTTCTTATCACACTTTTAAATCAATGTGGTCAAAACCAAACTCATCATCTTTCCTCCATCTCACTCAACCCCTCTACTATATCTATCACAGTAAATGCTTTCCCCTGTATCACAAGTCCACTGCCTTGGTGTAACTCTTGATTCTGTTTTGTCCTTCAAGCCTCACATTCAAGCTCTTAGCACCTCATGCCGCCTCCAACTATAAAATATTTCCAGAATCCATCCTTTCTTCAGTCCTGAATCTACAAAAATGTAAGTGCATGCCATCATCATCTCCCACCTCAACTACTGCAATATCCTCCTCTGTGGCCTCCCAACTAACACTCTCACATCTCTCCAGTCTGTCCTTAACTCCACTGCCTGATTAATTCTTCCTCTACCAATCCCTTGACAGGCTTCCAATTAGCCTGTGAATCCAGTTTAAACTACTAACTGACTTACAAAGCTGTCCATAATCTATATCCTCCATACATTTCCGAACTAATCTCCCGACACCTCCCCCCCACTAGAGATGGGTGGACACCTGGATGTTTGGGTTCGGCCGAACAGTTACAAAATGTTCGGGTACTAAAACAGTACCCGGACCCGAACCCAGACCCCATTTACTTGAATGGGGAGCCTGAAAATCCACTGTTTGCCACGCTGTCATGTGCGTGACAGCGGACTGCTTCTGATCGGCGGTAAAATCATCACCGCCGGTCAGACAGCCGCAGTTCCCACGCTGTCAAAAGACAGCGTGAGTGCACAGCGGTGATCGGAGGTATAAAGTTTACCTCCGGTCACTGGTGTCAGTTGATGGGACTACTGCTCCCTGACTCCCATCAGTTCAAATTCACTGCAGTGAAATTCTCCCGTTGAACTGCAGTGAACTCGCCTTTGCACCGTGAGACTTTCTCACGGTGCTAGCGAGGATCTCACCGAGGTCACCGCAGTGCAGCCCAGCTGTGAACGTAGCCTCAGTGACCAGCAGTTAGCTCGATGACGTCACCGGCACGCTAGTCGCTGATGCTAATTTGCAGCAGTTCGGTCACCAGTCGTTCTCAGCCTGGCCGGTCGCATCTTGGCACCGTCCAGGTTGAAAACTGTTCACTCCCCAGACGTGGATTACGGTTTCGGACAGAACAACAGACAGGTGAGGGATATTGTTGTTTTTTATTTTTGTTTTGTTACAGGAGACGAGGGATTCAGTGGACTTAGGCATTAGGTGAGTATAACTGTGTTTGTTGTCTTTAAATAAAAAAGGAAAAGTGTTTTGTTTAATTTTAAATAAAATACTTTATTCTGGCTGTGTCTTTATTTACCATACAAGTATAGGATTAGTAATGGATGGGTGTCTTATAGAAGCCTCTTCATTAGTAATCGGTGGGCTTGATGTCACCTGACAATACATAGGTGACATCAACCCCACAAATATGAACCCACTTGCCACTGGTACAGGACAAGTGGGAAGAGAAAATCAAAGCGCCAGAACTGGCACATCTACACTATGTTCCAAATTATTATGCAAATCGGTTTTAAGTGTCATAGCGTTTTTTTGTTTTTTTTTTGTAAATGAAACCCATTGATGGTATTGTGTCTCAGGGTTCTTTGGATAACGGAAATCAATCTCAGATACCTGTGATAATTACTTTGGCATGTGAGCCCAATAAAAGAAAACTGGATGTTCCACAATATTAAGCAGGCCAGAGTTTTCAAGTAATATGGGAAAGAAAAAGGATCTCTCTGCTGCTGAAAAGCATCAAATAGTGCAATGCCTTGGTCAAGGGATGAAAACATTAGATATTTCCCGAAAACTTAAGCTTGATCATCGTACTGTTAAGAGATTTGTGGCTGATTCTGAGCACAGACGTGTTTGTGCAGATAAAGACAGAATGAGGAAGGTTTCTGCCAGGCAAGTTCATCGGATTAAGAGAGCAGCTGCTACAAAGCCATTACAAACCAGCAGATATTTGAAGCTGCTGGTGCCTCTGGAGTCCCTCGAACCTCAAGGTGTAGGATCCTTCTAAGGCTTGCTGAGGTGCATAAACCTACTATTCGGCCACACCTAAACAGTGCTCAGTGGGCCCAGACATACAGTACAGACCAAAAGTTTGGACACACCTTCTCATTCAAACATTTTTCTGCATTTTCATGGCTATGAAAATTGTAGAATCACACTGAAGGCATCAAAACTATGAATTAACACATGTGGAATTATACATTACACTTTACAAAAAAGTGTGAAACAACTGAAAATATGACTTATATTCTAGGTTCTTCAAAGTAGCCACCTTTTGCCTTGATTACTGCTTTGCACGCAGAAAAGGTGAACGGATGGACTCTACATGCCTAGTTCCCACCGTGAAGCATGGAGGAGGTGGTGTGATGGTGTGGAGGTGCTTTGCTGGTGACACTGTTGGGGATTTATTAAAAATTGAAGGCATAGTGAACCAGAATGGCTACTACAGCATCTTGCAGCAGCATGCTATTCCATCCGGTTTGCGTTTAGTTGGACCATCATTTATTTTTCAACAGGACAATGACCCCAAACACACCTCCAGACTGTGTAGGGCTATTTGACCAAGAAGGAGAGTGTTGAGGTGCTACGCCAGATGACCTGGCCTCCACAGTCACCAGACCTGAACTCAATCGAGATGGTTTGGGGTGAACTGGACCGCTCACCGCTTCAATTTTGAATAAATCTCCAACAGTGTCACCATCAAAGCACCCCCACACCCTCACACCACCTCCTCCATGCTTCACGATGGGAACTAGGCATGTAGAGTCCAGCCATTCACCTTTTCTGCTGCAAAGCAGTAATCAAAGCAAAAGGTGGCTACTTTGAAGAACCTAGAATATGAGACATATTTTCAGTTGTTTCACACTTTTTTGTAAAGTGTAATGTATAATTCCACATGTGTTAATTCATAGTTTTGATGCCTTCAGTGTGATTCTACAATTTTCATAGTCATGAAAATACAGAAAAATCTTTGAAAGAGAAGGTGTGTCCAAACTTTTGGTCTATACTGTGTATAATATTTATATATTATTATATATTATAATATATATATATTTTTTTTTTTAAAGCTAGCCCAAACTAATTTAGACTTTACATCAGGAAAGTATGAGAATAATATAAAAGTGTATGTTAATCTTAAAGGGGTTTCTAACATACATTATTCAAATTGAAATATAATACTGATAGCACTGCTTGGTATTGCTTCTTTATTTCAATATATGCCTAAAAATAAGACCTACCTGTGGAGAAATGGGGTCAGTGGGTGCTCTTGTCCACTCCCCTGGCTGCCATTAGAAAGACTGCATGGACCAGGCTCATACCACTGAACGCCCCTCTATTCCTCGTGCAAACATATACACAGACAACGCAGGGTTAGGGTAAAACAGTGTGGCAATGAGAAGGGTGTCCAAACTGTTTGGTCTGTACTGTACATGAAAACTAATTTTCAAACAGTCTTGTTTACTGATGATGTTGAGCAACCCTGATAGTCCAGATTGGATGTAGTGGATGTTGGTGGATGGCCACCATGTGCAATAAGGCTGCTACGTTAGTAAGGAGGTGAAGATCATGTTTTGGGCAGGAATCATAGGAAACAGCTGGTAGGGCCCTTTAAGGTTCCTGAAGGTGTGAAAATGACCTCTGCAAAGTATATAGAGTTTCTGACTGACAACTTTCTTTCCATGGTATAAAAAGCAGAAACTGCCTTCAGGAGCAAATCAACTTCATTCATGACAATCCCACCGTCTCATGCTGCAAAGAATACCTCTGAGTCATTGGCTGACTATTGGCATAAAAGAATAAACTCATTGGTGTGGCCACCATCTTCCCACGACCTCAACCCTAAGAGAACCTTTGGAGTATCATCAAGCAAAAGATCTATGAGGGTGGGAGCAATTCACATCGAAACAGCAGCTCTGGGAGGCTATTCTGACTTCATGCAAAGAAATACAAGCAGAACTCTCCAAAAACTCTCAAATTCAATGGATGCAAGAATTGTGAAGGTGATATCAAAGAGGGTTTCCTATGTTAACATGTAATTTGGCCTGTTAGGATTTTGGAGTAAGAAAGCTTTATGTCCATGAATGTGACCTCCTAATGGCTGCAAATTCCAAAATGACATTTCAGTTCTTTAAAACAGATCAATGTTTAGAAATTCTACTGTGCTAAGAATTTGAAACAGTTGATTTTGATTTTTCCATTTTGAGATTATACTGTTATCATGGGAGGTTCTTCAAATAAAATTCCATGTATACTCTAACGGGTGATGACTTTTATTAGACTGACTCTCATTTGCAGCGACCACTTAGGAAAATCAGAGAAAAATATCATTTGCATAATAATTTGCAACATAGTCTAATAGATGTGCCTTTTCTGGGCGGCTGAGGGCTGCTATTTTTAGGCTGTGGAGGCCAATATCCATGGCCCCTTACCAGCCTGAGAATACCAGCCCCCAGCTGTCTGCTTTAGCTTGGCTGGTTGTCAAAAATGGGGGGGGCAGTTTTTTAAAATATTGGCTGGTTATCAAAAATATAGGGGAGCCCACACTATTTTTTTTAAATATTTATTTACAGCAAAGAAGCAGGTAGATTAATATTCCCATCAGCCGCTCCTGCTCTCACTGCAGGTAAAGGTAAACTTTATACCTGCGATCGCAGCTGTGGGCTCACGCTCTCTTTTGACAGCGTGGGAACCGCGGCTGTCTGACCGGCAGTGATGATTTTACCGTCGATCAGAAGCAGTATTTGCTGTACATGACAGCGCAACAAACACCCAGTGTTCGGGGACCAAACCCAAACAGTAACACGGACTTCCTGGTGAAGTCCGTGTCCGAACAGTAGGTGTTCAGTACGAATGCCGAACGTTACTGTTCGGGTTCACCCATCTTTACTCCCCATACGTGTTAGTCCTTATAAGACCTCGGTTTGTCCTCCGACGCTGTATGTTCGTCGTCATTTCCCGAGCATCTGCCATCCTCTGCGTTTTTAAACGTCTGACTGTCTCCCACAACTGAATAGTTCAGACACAACCTGAAAACCAATATCCTTGAAAAAGCCTATACTCTGCAATAACCCACCACCAACTCACTATCACCAAGCAAACTAACTCACCGACCTGCTGTCTCCTTCCCCAATACCCTGTAAGCCCGCGAGGGCAGGGTCCTCTCACCCTCTGTACCAGTCTGTCACCGTTCTTACATTTTACCAGTAAACCCTCTTCACATCTACAGCACCGTGGAATCAATGGTGTTTTAAAAATCTATATTAACAATAACCTTTGCCAGAAGTGATTCCTGGTCGGTCTTCACCCCAAAACGTGGAATACTGCAGGTAGTGAAGCTTGAGCTGTGTGTCAGTTTCTTTACACCGCTAATTTGGGACATGGGTCTCTTCTTCTTTTCCTTCTCCTTGGTAGTTGGAGAGGGAATTTCAACTTCATGCTGTTTGTCTGAAAACACGTTTTTTTCTTTTAGAATCGTTCATCATTACATTGCACACAGTTACAAGCTCTTACTTGTTCTGGAATATATCATGTTTTACTATTTCATTATTTACATGTAAAAATGTTCTTAATTCTCCTTGCACATCAAGTCATAGAGGATGAGCTGTAAACCACTTAGTGTGGCGAGACACTCGGGCATGGTTGGGAAACACTTGGGCTTTCTCTATGAATCCAAGCTGCGTATAAACAGCATTGTGCATGAAAATACTGAATTATATGGCAGAAAAAAATCAAGAAGTAATCCAGTCATAAGCATCATCGGGCATCCACTGAAGAAGCAGTAGATCAGAGGGATCTGATTCCTGAGAGACTGACCAATACCCTGGCCCCCAGGTCGTCTAATCATGAAAAGGGGTCATTTTATGGTGTCACAATGCAGCAGGCATGCCGTCGATCCCAACAAACTCAAACTGGTTTTCCGTCACACTATGCATGACCCAGGGGGCTGCAGTCACATGTCATCTACCACTAAGGTTAGCAGTTGTATGCAATGGTCACATGGGGAATGCGGGCTGCGATATCAGCAGCCAATGTGACGAGACCACCAGGGAGGATCGGAGACGTAAGTGGGCGAATGTTTGTGTTACATACTTCAGTAATATTGCTCTGTGCGGACTGTGGCTATGTATTAAAGGGGTTTTCCATTTTCAGGAAAGTGGGCCCTAAACCTTGTAAAACATCTAAACCAAAAAAACAGAGCAAGTACTCACCCTCAAATATCTAACACAACAAACAGAGCAGGTACTCGCCCTCCCGGGGTCCGGCACTGGCTCTCCAGGTGTCGGTATTTTGACTGTAGTGATGACCTCATGTCACTTGTGTAGCCAATCACTGAGCTCGGCTTAGAAAGACAGCAAAAGGTGCTGAGCTCAGTGATTGGCTGCCCACATCACCACTGTAGCCTGCACCCACTCACCAATCAGAGTCAGCAGCCGTATAGACACACAAGGTGCTGAGCTCAGTGATGGCTACAGCTTTGATGTGGCTCCCAGTACCTCATTCAGCACCAATCATGAGTACAGCTGCTTAGACAGCACAAGGTGCTGAGCTCAGTGATTGGCACAGCGGTGATGTGAGCTGCCAATGTACCATCACTTCAGCAGCCAATCACTGAGCTCAGCAGCTCGCCTTAGACAGCACAAGGTGCTGAGCTCAGTGATTGGCCACAGCGGTGATGTGAGCTGCCAATGTACCATCACTTCAGCAGCCAATCACTGAGCTCAGCAGCTCGCCTCAGAAAGCACAAGGTGCTGAGCTCAGTGATTGACTGCCCACATCACCACTGTAGCCAATGCACCATCACTTCAGCAGCCAATCACTGAGCTCAGCAGCTCGGGTTACGTAGACAGCACAAGGTGCTGAGCTCAGTGATTGGCTACAGCGGTGATGTGAGCTGCCAATGTACCATCGCTTCAGCAGCCAATCACTGAGCTCAGCAGCTTGCCTTAGACAGCACAAGGTGCTGAGCTCAGTGATTGGCCACAGCGGTGATGTGAGCTGCCAATGTACCATCACTTCAGCAGCCAATCACTGAGCTCAGCAGCTCGCCTTAGACAGCACAAGGTGCTGAGCTCTGTGACTGGCTGCAGCGGTGATGTGAGCTGCCAACGTCCCATCACATACACCGTAGCAGCAGAGGAGAGCAATATTGGACCAGGGAGGGGTCTGTCTGTTGGTTTGGACATTTTACAGCACTTGGGCTCCACTTTCCTGAAAATGGAAAAGCTATATAAAGTGCCACTAACAGAAGCAAGCATGGTGTGCGCAGGTTACAGGGGAACGGTCCCACCATGGGACACTGCACAGACTTACCTAAGAACGTGTTGGATATGTATTCGGACACTTGGTTTCCAGAGCGACTCGTTTCAGATAAATGCGTCAGTTCTCTATTCAACATCCTTTTAAACTAGAGGGAGAGAAAAAAAAGAGATGAATATACGATGGATGGACGCGGAGACACATCTGTACAACGGAGCCCTCCCTCATCATCCGTACATGATCGGGGTGGTCTTCTCCGGGGCCTCACCCATGGGGATGGGAGTGATGACCGCCATGGTGGCAGCGGCTACACCCGGGTGGTCACAGGGGCTGGCCGGTGGGCACCGTGTACGGCAGAACGTTTGACATTGCCTCAATGACAGGAGCACAGCGTGGTGACAATGAGGAGCATGCAGCCTGCCCGGAGCCCACCTAGGGGTTAACCCCTTCATCCCTGCGTGGCCACTACTCATCCACCGCTCACACACCCCTCCCCGCTGCCTCTCTACACACACACTGCTCACCTTAGCCCACAGAGAGCAGCCCATCCTCCTACACTCAGCACCCACAAGAGTGCTAGGGGATCCCCCATATGCAGGGGCTGGAGCCACTAGGTGCCCCCCTGGGAGTCCATGGAGGAGCCCGGGGAAGCCCGGGTGACATGCTGAGCTTCGGGAATCCCTGCACCGCTGCCCCAACAACAACACAGCGAACAGAGACAGGCAACCAATCACAGCGCAGCGCACAAGCCAATCAGGGGCAAGCAGTCCAGACACAGTGAGGAGGTGCGACCAATAGCAAGATGAGACATCAACCAATCACAAAGCCTGTTCACGAGAGAGGGCGTGCCCATCGCTATAAGAACCCGGAAATAGGGCTGGGGGCCGGGCTAGGGCAGGCGATGCGACAAATTCGAATACGCTCGGTTGTGGCGGGAAGGAGGCAGCGCTGCTCCTCACCTGCAGCAGTGGCGGCCTTCAGTTCGTGACACGGCGTGATGTCACCTAGTAGCGGAGCGTGTGTGAGGTGTCCCACGTATCCATGTGCTTTACCACGGTGCATACTTGTAGTGTTAACCCCTGTGTGTACCAGAGGTGGGAGCCTTTCCTAAGCTACACGTGACGAGAGCACACTGCTGACGTGTAATTGCTGCCACGGTGACCTCACACTTGTGTCACACCAGAAAAGAGGGCCAGGTCATGTGACGCGTGTACACTCATTTTCCATTTGTTTACCACCAGTCAGGAGGAGACATCAGAGGGTGAGGGGCATTCTGAGGGTGCCTGAGACTGCAGGGCGTAGACCCAGATCCGGACTGTCTGCTGTATCCAGGACAGCTGGGACTAGAGCCGAGGAGATCGAGTCACCCCCCCAGAAAATACGCATTTACGTTACATGTGAACACCGTCTAAATGTCCAAGCAAAGTGGATGTGATTCCATGAAATCTCTGCCCTCAGTGCATCTAGAGACGCTGCTGTATTCTGTGGTTTTGGTGTTTTTTTTCTCTATAGGCTGCTTCTGAAAAAAAAGCATAAAAAATGCTGTTGCATTTTTAAGTGCAGAATCAAAGCTTTTCTGTTTTATACAAAAAAAGCATTAAAAACTGCTTCACGTCTACACCACAACTGCATCAAATAAGTGGGAAAACGCATAAAAGAAACCAAGCATGCAATAATCAGCGAAGATTGTTATTGCATTGTTTGGTGTGGAAACGTGCAGGAAAAAAACGCAGCATTTATGCTGTGTATGAACACGGCATTAGCATTATATTTGTATTTTTATGGGTTTAATAGAGAAAAAATATTAATCATGACATTTTTTTTTGTAATGTCATTTATCGATCCCCATAAATCTGGTTGCTGTGTTGTGCGGGTTGTTACGATTACAGGGACACCAAATATGTGTTATTTATTTGCTGATTTGGGATATTTAAAAAAAAACATTTAAAATGACATTGTTTTAAGTGGTTGTCATTATTTTTAGTTGTTTTATACGAAGAAAAAAATCTTTTCTCCCTCTAGAATCCAAGGATATAGAAATACACCAGTATAATGTGCCTGTGGTGTCAGAGCCGTATATGACCACTCAGTGGTCATGTGCAGCATTATTCGCCATAAACACTAGATTGTCAATCACACCTGCCTAGAAACTCTACACCCCTAGAAGTTCTGTTGCCTAGCAATCACAAAAGGCACCTGAGAATGCTGGGTGCAGAAGTGGAGCCCAGACAGGGCTGCCACCAGGGCATTACTGGCGTATGGGGCCGGGTAAACGGGGCCCGCAGCGAGACTATACACTGTATACTATATACAGAGCTCCTGTGTATACTGCCACTGGTGATCACTGTATTACCTGTACACTGACTTAATACACAGAGCTCTGGTGTATGTCACCGGTGATCACGGTATCACCTGTACACTGACACTATATATAGAGCTGTGTATAATGTCACCGGTGGTCACTGTATATTACCTGTACACTGACACTATATACAGAGCTCCTATATATTATTATTTATATAGTGCCATTGATTCCATGGTGCTGTACATGAGAAGGGGTTACATACAAATTACAGATATCACTTACAGAGAACAAACTAACAATGACAGACTGGTACAGAGGGGAGAGGATCCTGCCCTTTCGGGCTTATATTCTACAGGATGGTGGGGAAGGAGACAGCATGTTGGGGGTTGCAGCAGTTCCGGTGTTGGTTGAGGCGATATCTCCGGTAGTGTTGAGGAGGTAGCGGGGTCATTGCAGGCTGTAGGCTTTCCTGAAGAGATGGGTTTTCAGGTTCCGTCTGAAGGATCCGAATGTGGTTGATAGTCGGACGTGTTGGGGCAAAGAATTCCAGATGATAGGGGATATTCGGGAGAAGTCTTGGAGGCGGTTGGGTGTGGAGCGAATAAGTGTGGAGGAGAGAAGGAGGTCTTGGGAGGATCGGAGATTACGTGAGGGAAGATATCGGGAGATTAGTTCAGAGATATATGGAGGAGACAGGTTATAGATATGTCACTGGTGATCACTGTATTACCTGTTCACTGACACTATATACGGAGCTCCAGTGTATACTGTCACTGGTGATCACTGTATATTACTTGTACATTGACTATACAGTCATGGCCAAAAGTTTTGAGAATGACACAAATATTAATTTTTAATGGCAATTTGCATATACTCCAGAATGTTATAAAGAGTGATCAGCTTAACAGCAATTACTTGCAAAGTCAATATTTGGCTAGAAAATGAACTTTATCCCCCAAAACACATTTCAACATCATTGCAGCCCTGCCTTAAAAGGACCAGCTAACCTATTTTCAGTGATTGCTCCATTAACACAGGTGTGGGTGTTGATGAGGACATGGCTGGAGATCAATCTGTCATGATTAAGTAAGAATGACACCGCTGGACACTTTAAAAGGAGGCTGGTGCTTGGCATCATTGTTTCTCTTCTGTTAACCATGGTTATCTCTAAAGAAACACGTGCAGTCATCATTGCAATGCACAAAAATGGCCTAACAGGGAAGAGTATTGCAGCTAGAAAGATTGCACCTCAGTCAACAATTTATTGCATCATCAAGAACTTCAAGGAGAGAGGATCCTTTGTTGCCAAAAAGGCTTCTGGGCGCCCAAGAAAGACCAGCAAGCGCCAGGACCGTCTTTTAAAAGTGTTTCAGCTGCGGGATCGGGCTACCAGCAGTGCAGAGCTTGCTCAGGAATGGCAGCAGGCAGGTGTGAGTGCATCTGCACGCACTGTGAGGCGGAGATTCTTGGAGCAAGGCCTGGTCTCAAGGAGGGCAGCAAAGAAGCCACTTCTATCCAGAAAAAACATCATGGACAGACTGATATTCTGCAAAAGGTACAGGCAGTGGACTGCTGAGGACTGAGGTAAAGTTATTTTCTCTGATGAATCCCCTTTTCGATTGTTTGGGACATCAGGAAAACGCCTCATTCGGAGAAGACAAGGTGAGCGCTACCACCAGTCTTGTCTCATGCCAACTGTTAAGCATCCTGAAACCATTCATGTGTGCGGTTGCTTCTCAGCCAAGGGAATCGGCTCTCTCACAGTCTTGCCTAAAAACACAGCCATGAATAAAGAATGGTACCAGAATGTCCTCCAAGAGCAACTTCTCCCAACCCTCCAAGAGCAGTTTGGCGATCAACAATGCCTTTTCCAGCATGATGGAGCACCTTGCCATAAAGCAAAGGTGATAACTAAATGGCTCAGGGAACAAAACATAGAGATTTTGGGTCCATGGCCTGGAAACTCCCCAGATCTTAATCCCATTGAGAACTTGTGGTCAATCATCAAGAGACGGTGGACAAACAAAAACCTAAAAATTCTGACAAAATGAAAGCATTGATTGTGCAAGAATGGACTGCTATCAGTCAGGATTTGGTCCAGAAGTTGATTGAGAGCATGCCAGGGAGAATTGCAGAGGTCCTGAAGAAGAAGGGTCAACACTGCAAATATTGACTTGCTGCATTGACTCATTCTAACTGTCAATATAAGCTTTTGTTGCTCATATGTTTGCAATTATTATATTTCTGTCTGTGATAAAAACATCTGTCAAACACACATAAAAACCAGAGGGCAGCAGATCATGTGAAAATATAATATTTGTGTCATTCTCAAAACTTTTGGCCATGACTGTATACGGAGCTCCTATATATAATATCACTGGTGATCACTGTATTACCTGTATACTGACACTATATACAGAGCTCCAGTGTATGTCACCTGTGATCACTGTATTACGTGTACAGTCATGGCCAAAAGTAAAAGGAGGACTTTATGCTGACCTGACAATAGATGGCGATGTTGTGTAACGTTTCCTTCTGTTTAATGTATTGTATAAGAAATAGTCTCACTTGTACTTTCACTTTAGTTTTGTTCCTGGTTTCCTGATGCAATGCTGAAATGACTGTGCATTCTTTCTTTACCTCATGTTACAAGTAAAAGCTTGTTATCCCATGCAGCCTGCTCTGTGAAGTTTTCTACTGCAAAGGTGTGGATTCAGAAGCTGTGCAACAGGTTATGGGCCCAGACACCCAGAACACACCCAGACACCCCAGACCCAGTCACCCCAGATACAGCGTACCCAGAGATCCAGGCACCAGAGAATCCAGACACCACAGATCCCAAGCACCAAGAATACCAGATACCCAGGACACTGGAACGCTCAGCAAAACCATGGTGAATGCAGAAGAATTCTTCAGTACAACTCTCTAAACAAGTAAGTCTATATAAAGATGATGAATAACACAGAGCTAAAACTCACAGTAGCTAAACTGAATGATGAGAACTATCAGCTATGGAAGTTCAAAGTAGAGATGTTATTGTCTAAAGATGATTTATGGGAAGTAATCACTACAGGTAGACCTGATCAGGATAATCAGACATGGGATAAGTAAAATAGACAAGTGAGAGTCACCATTAGCTTATTAGTGGATGATGCTCAATTAATACATATAAGAAATGAAGAAACAGCGAAAGGAATGTGGGAAGCATTAAGAAAGCTATATGAGAGACCCAGCTTGAATCACAAATTATTTTTATTAAGAAAGCTTTACAGTATGAGACTAAGTGCAGACAGTGACATGCAGAAGCATATATTCTCTATTATGGAAGTGATATTACAGCTAAGATCTATTGGTGAAGATATTAAAGAAAGTCATATAGCAGCTATATTGTTGTGCAGTTTACCAGATTCATATACAGCCTTAATAAATGCTCTTGAGATGAGACCAGAAACTGACATTACATTAGAGTTTGTGAAAACAAGACTCATAGATGAATATCAGAGAAGAAAAGAACAAAGCAATGATTCTTCTACTGAAAAGGACAGTGAAAACGCTCTTAAAGCTACAGAATTTAAAAAACCCTATAATAAAGAGACAAGAGAATGCTCCAGATGTAAGAAAAAAGGTCATTTAAAGAAAGACTGTACCATATGGAAAGCAGAACAACAAAAATTACAACATAAAAAGCTTACACAGAAAGTAAAAAACAAAATTTCCGATTTGTGTGAGAATAATTGGAATGGCACATTCAAAATAACAGACAAGAAATCATCACTTGGTTGGTTTATTGATTCAGGAGCAACGAGTCATACGACAAGTGACAAGAATTTCTTTACTGATCTTGATTTAGATGAGAAAGAAGCCATTTATCTTGCAGATGGAAGCAAAATAACCCCAGAAGGTATCGGACAAGGTATGCTAAATTGTTCAAACAAGTTCGGACAAGATTCAAAGATACTTGCACAGGATGTGTTGTATGTTCCAAAATTGGAAGGCGGATTATTATTTGTGAAACGTTTAACAGCAAAAGGACTTACAGTAAAATTCAAAGATGAGTGTGCAATTATTGCAGGAAACAAGATGATAACCAAAGTCAAGGCAGATGAACAATTATATCATTTTGACAAACCAAAGGAACAGATGAAGGTATGTACACATGATCACAAAAACTGTATTCACATGTGGCATAGACGTCTAGGACATAGACACCCAGACAGTATAAGGGAACTACAGAGAAAAGAATTGACAAAAGATTTAAAGATATCAGATTGCTCAATTACCATAAGATGTGAATGTTGTATAAAATCCAAATCCACAAGGATATCTATTCCAAAAGAAAGTGAGATGAAAAGAGAAAGACCACTTGATTTGGTGCATACTGACGTATGTGGACCCATGAAAGTGACTACATCAGGAGGCAATAGATACATGTTGACTTTTATAGACGACTACTCAAGATACACAGACACATACTTAATTAAGAACAAAAGTGAAGTTTTTGAAAAACTTGTAGACTATGTAACAAGATTAAGTAACAAATTTCAAAGGAAGCCAATTGTCATCAGAAGTGATAATGGAGGTGAATTTACAGGTCACAGAATAGAAGACTACTTAAGACAAAATGGAATAGAACATCAGAAAACTGTTCCATACACACCTGAACAAAATGGAGTAGCAGAAAGGAAAAACAGAACTCTAACAGAGATGATGAGATGTATGCTGACAGATTCTAAACTACCAGAGAAATATTGGGGTTAGGCAGCAATTACAGCTACATATCTACAGAACTGACTTTTTTCCAGAAAACTGAAGAAACTATGAACTGTGGCAAGGTATGAAACCAAGTGTCAATCATTTAAAAGTTTTTGGATGTAAAGTTTTTATATTCATTCCAACAGAAAAACGTTCCAAACTTCAAAACAGATCCATGGAAGGAATATTCGTTGGATATAGTGAAAACTGCAAAGGATATAGAATCTTAGATCCCAAAACAGACAGAGTTACAGTGAGTAACAGTGTGACATTCATTGAAGATTTAAATGAAGACATGATTTCAGTTGAAACAAAAAATGAGAAAAACAATAGTGACATAACTGAAGAAATATCTGATGAGAAAGAAGTAGAAATTAATGAAGAACAAAATACTGAAAGTGAAGAATCACAACTACAAACAGACACAGGAGGACCAAGACGTTCAATAAGAGAGAACAAAGAAAAACCACCAAAACGTCTCTCATATAAGACAAGTATAAGAAAAATCCATGAGCCTACCTCTTGGGAAGACATATCTAAACTTTCTGAAGAAGAAGCTAATAAATGGATAGAAGCAACAGAAACAGAAATTAAATCCATGCATGATTCAAATACATGGACACTAACAGATTTGCCAGAAGGAAGAAAAGCCATAGGATGTGAATGGATTTTTAAAGTAAAATACCAAACAGATGGCACACCTGAAAGACATCGAATAAGACTCGCAGCTAAAGGGTATTCTCAAAAATATGGAGAAGACTATGATGAAACATTTGCTCCAGTTGTCAAACACACTACAATAAGAACTTTACTTACAGTTGCATCAATGGAACAGATGGAACTAAGACATCTGGTTGTAAAGACAGCTTTTTTTAATGGAAATTTAACAGAAGATATTTACATGGAACAACCTCCAGGATTCAAAGATGAAAGAAATCCAAACAAAGTTTGTAAACTACAGAAAAGCATATATGGTTTAAAGCAAGCAACTAAAGCGTGGAATGACAAAATCACAGAAGTACTAACAAATGAAAAATTTCAAAGAAGTAAAGCTGATCCATGCTTGTGCACAAAAAGGCTGAGTAAAAGATGGATTTATGTACTCATATATATATATATAGACGACATTTTGATTTGTTTTAAACAAGAAAGGGATAAAGAAAACATTCTAAAAACCCTGAAACAACATTTTGAAATCAAAGACTTGGAAAATGTAAAACAGTACCTAGGAATACAGATAGAAAGACAAGAAGTACTGTGGTTAAGACAATTGTTGACAGACCTAGGACAACCACAGTTGGAACCAACAAAACTAAAAGAGGACAATCAAGGATGTCTTGTTCTTGCTTAGATGGAAAGAGTCAATCCAAGAACCAAGCATATTGATGTGAATATAATTTCTTGAGAGATCATCAGGATCAAGGAGTCTTGAAGTTGGAGTATTGCCCTACTGAAGAAATGACAGCAGACATTTTCACGAAGGTGTTGAATGCTGATAAACATCAGAGACTAATAAAAAAGTTGGGTTTGATTGAATAAGTCCTTACTGTTGAGAAAGTGTTGGCATATGCAACAGATTGGGTCTTATAAGTAAAAGGAGGACTTTATGCTGACTTGACAATAGATGGCGATGTTGTGTAACGTTTCCTTCTGTTTAATGTATTGTATAAGAAATAGTCTCACTTGTACTTTCACTTTCGTTTTGTTCCTGGTTTCCTGATGCAATGCTGAAATGACTGTGCATTCTTCCTTTACCTCATGTTGTTACAAGTAAAAGCTTGTTATCCCATGCAGCCTGCTCTGTGTAGTTTTCTACTGCAAAGGTGTGGATTCAGAAGCTGTGCAACACTAATTTCCCTCCCTATCTGATGTTCTTATTGGATGATTCCTGCACTTTCGTGGTAACTATACATGCTAGTGTGTCCAGGAAAACACTTGTGGTTGCAGGAAGGGGAGGAGTATTTAACCTCTTTCTGTTCCTGTCCCCTATTAGGGAGGGGAAGACAACCTCCGAAGTGGCTGTCGTGGAAGGTTCCTAGAAACCGAATTACCGGTAAGACTAATTTTATTATCCGTTAAAACAACGGATAGCACTCGGCTTTACTATACAGTTCTGTGAGTGAGCCCTGAGACTGGGTTCAGACAGGCCTATTGCATGGACCGTAATGCCCAAATTAATTGCAAGGCCTCCCAACTCGAACATACAGCCTTATAGATACATTTGAGACTTTATATTTGGGTCAGGGAACCTGTGGTCGGTTGGACCATTGCAGTTTGTAAATGCACTGTGAAATACGCACATTTGCATACCTCCCAACCGTCCCGGATTGACCGGGACAGTCCCGATTCTGACCCCCCCCCTCCCGCTGTCCCGGCGGGACACTATGTGTCCCATAGTGAGATGAGCCACCACGCCCCCATACACCCTACAGCTGCCCTCCCAGCGCTCCACTTTAGCTTATCACAGCAGAGCAATGACCTGCTGAGTCTGTGTGAGCAGGACCTGTGATGAGGTCACAAGAGGGGAGGAGTTGGATGTCACATGGTCAGGCTCCTCGTGCAGGTCTCTTGTGCTGAGCTGTGCTGTGGTTGTCATGGTGTGGATGAGGGTAAGTTTATGTGAGGGGTCAGGAGGGATTTATAGTGTGGATGTAGCAGAGCCGTGTGTGAAAAGTGTATGGAGCGTAGCCGTGTGTGTACGAGGTGTACAGAGTGGAGCCGTGTGTGTACGAGGTGTACGGAGCGGAGCCATGTGTGTACGAGGTGTACAGAGCGGAGCCGTATGTGTACGAGGTGTAGGGAGCGGAGCCGTGTGTGTACGAGGTGTACGGAGCGGAGCCGTGTGTGTACGAGGTGTATGGAGCAGAGCCGTGTGTGTACGAGGTGGCTGTAGCAGTGCTGTGTGTGTTCGGGGCGTACAAAACGGAGCCTTGTGTGTACGGAGCTGAGCCACTCATCTCCGTACACACAGGGCTTGAGCCGTGTGTGTACGGAGTGGAGCAGAGCCGTGTGTGTATGGAGCGGAGCAGAGCCGTGTGTGTACGGAGCAGAGCAGAGCCGTGTGTGTACGGGGTGTAGAGAAGTGGAGCCACATGTGTATGGAGCGGAACCGCATGTGTAAGAGGTGTACGGAGCGGAACCGCATGTGTACAAGGTGTATGGTGCAAAGCCGCATGTGTACAAGGTTTACGGAGCGTGGCTGCGTATTTACGATGTTTACGGAGTGAAGCCGTGTGTACGGAGTGGAGCCGTGTGTGCGCGAGGTGTATGGAGTGGAGCAATGTGTGCGCGAGGTGTACATAGCGGAGTCGTGTGTGCGCGAGGTGTACAGAGGGGAACCGTGTGTGTATGAGGTGTGCGGAGCCGTGCGTGTACAAGGTGTATGGTGGGGAGCATTCATACCCCTCAACTGCCACAGATCCAGCGGGACAGTCCCGATTTTGAGGGATCAGGAGGGATTTACAGTGTGGATGTAGCAGAGCCGTGTGTGTGAGGTGTGCGGAGCGGAGCCGTGTGTGCGCGAGGTGTACGGAGCCGTGCGTGTACAAGGTGTACGGAGCCGTGCGTGTACAAGGTGTATGGTGGGGAGCATTCATACCTCCCAACTGTCCCAGATCCAGCGGGACAGTCCCGATTTTGAGAGAGATTCTGCCCCGCTGTCCCAGCTGGGAGATTAATTTTCCCATGGACACAGGAGTACACGGCGGAGCCCCGAGGAGCACTTTAAAACTCTGCTCTTTCTTTTGCTCAGTACGGTCAGTGTGCCCACCGTACCAGCCACTGATCATATAATGCCAGCCACTGTGCCCTCAGTACCAGTCAGTGTGATCACCAGTGCTAAATGAGTGTGGACATGGGTGTGATTAGTTGTGAAATGGGTGTGGTCAGGGGCGTGGCCTAAAATTTGCCGCAACGCACATAGCGCGCCGCAACCTCCATCCCTCTTTCACATCTTCAAAAGTTGGGAGGTATGCATTTGTCCCTAGCCTAATGTACATAAAGCAGAGGTGCACAGGCTTTTTTGGTCCAAATTTTTACACCAGGTGCTGGAATTTTATCAACCTTTCTAATTCATTACCCTTACACCACGGGCCAGGAGCCTCTGTGAATCCCATCCAGTGGTCACAGATTACTACCTGTCAGATTGACGGCGTCTTGCAAATAAATTCTCCCATCTCTTCTCCATCCCCTCCAATATATAAGCTGCTTGTCTGGTGAGCTGTGCCCCCCTTTTTTTCTTATTTCGAGGCAGTTTATGGTCATTTTTTTTAAATTAGACATAAGTAGAAAAGTCTTGGCCAGTTTCATTCATCCATGAAATAGCCAGTGGTCACATCATATACTGTTTGACCTAACTGCTTCATAGGCATATATGAGGCTATAAGGTAGCTAGCTGAGGTCAGGAGACTCGGCAATCCAGCACAGTCTGTATGTCACAGGTCTGAATTTGGCCTAACTGAGATAGACACTCAGTTTTGCAGTCAATCAATAAGAAAATTTAGAGTAAACAGTGGCTGGTGGATTTTTTGTACGGATTTTTGTATGCACAAAATTCTCAACGTAATAAAGAACATTTTAAGAATCTCATTTACACATTGTGAAAATTTTTCACACCTAAACTAAACTGCTTTGCAGATTTTGATATCCTCAGCATGTCAGTTCTTTATGCTGAAGGCAATTAATGCATAGGATGGAACTCTCAACAAAATCTACCTGTAATACGTGTAGATTTGGGTGGGTGTAGAGAGAGCACAAAAGCCGCTGGGTGCTAGGAGTACCATTCAGCTCGGCTATGAAGGCTGGAAGCTGAATTCCTCCTGTAACTGTGGTTAATATACCAGTTACAGTGGAAATCAGCAATAAAAAGAATGTATTAATAGGTTAAAATGCCCCTCCAAAAGTCTTTTAAGCATTTATGAGGGGGTAGTGTGCGAAATAAATAGAAAAAAATAAAAAAAAGTAAAAAAATGAATAAAAAAAAAAAAGTTTGCCGTCAGTCTGGATCACTGTTTCTTGCCCTGCTCCCTTAAAAATTTGTCCAAAATACAGTATAAGAATAATTTCCTTGGAATTGGGAAAACTATTTCAAATGTTTCTAGTGGTTGTTAACCCCTTTACAACTTTTGTCGTATCCATACGTCCAGGTCGGTAGGCACTTACTAACCTTGGACTTATGGATACGTCATATGTTTTTTTTGTTTTTTTAAATCAGATAAATTTGTTTTGAATTTTTCAACGTACAACAAAAGGCAACACCCAACCAAACCCTCCCCCCTTGTTCCGCACCACATAGCAATTAGCAAGTATCACATTATGTTAAACAACGTATTTGAGCTGAATACGGCAATCTGTACACTCATGTGCAAACAAACATTATAAGTCCCAAGTCTCCAAGTTCTTTAGTTTTCATCTGAAACAGGCAGGACGTTATGGAAACAGATTTTATATGCATCACTCCAAGGACCTTAATCAGACATTTCAGCTGCAGATGAAGGAAGGGAGACACACCATAACTAGTGGGTAGGCAGAGCCCCAGATAGGATCAATACCTCAGATTAGAAAGCGTGTTGACCGGCCCCTCCAGCTTGGGCTCCTCCTACTCAGCTCTTCAGTCTAAAATTTGAGGTCTCAGAGGACGGTCGCTGCTGGAAGCAGCTCCTCAGAAGATTTTATTATTTTTTATCGGACAAGAGACTTGGATCACCAGAGTGGTCTAGAGGTCTCAGGGGTCTCAGCGCTGCTGGACCCCAACCTCTCCCTTGGCGGATCTGTATTACCCTAATGGTGGTCCCTGCAGAACCCTGCCGGCCCGGGGGGATGAGGATGGCTTCCCTGGCGGGGGCGCAAACCGCGCACAGGGGTCACTGCGTCCCCCCCCTGGTGGGAAGCATGGACATAGCGCCAGAAACCCCTGGGGGTCCCTGTGGCGCTCGGCTGGTGAGTACCTCACATTTTTATTAAAGTGTGTGTGAGTGCTTTCAGCGGCTGTTGCGGCAGCCGCTGTTACATGTGAAATACATGTTTGGTGACTGTATTCTGTCCGCAGGCAGACGCCTGCAGGACAGGGGGGAGCAGAGAGCGAAGGAGTTCGCGCTCTTTTTTTGAGCCGGCGGGGGGCGTGGCTTCACGCTCCCGGGCTTTTCTGTCACAGAAGCGCGCGATTAGGCGCTTCTCTTCAGATTCCTCCCAGCGCGGCGGCCATTACAAAAAGGCTCCACGGGCTCCTTCCTGCTCCGCTCCTCCCGTATCACATTTACATCACCGCGACCAGCTGGGTGAGTGATAACGCTCTCACGCCCACAGCGCAGAACCTATCTGTAGAGAAAATACAGATAGCGTTATCTTGCAGCTGCGGTCTTATATAGAGACCTTATTTTGCCATGGGACTCGCACACCCCTTCTATTAATAAGGGAGTAGTGGGGAGTCGGCGATATTAACCCCTTTTAAAGGGTTAACCTTTTCAACAGCCGCACAGTTTGGGGTCAGAACTTGTAAGAGTTAATTATATTGCTGAATATTCAGCTGATACAGCTGGGGTAGCTCTCTCACTAAGGGCTTTAACCCTTCAGCGTGCTTGCTGAGTTCGCTTGAGAAGCCACACTTTTTTTCATAATTGCTGACAGGCTTTGACCTGCCTTATACTGTGTAAGGGCATGTCGGAACAGGGTCCAGAAGGTGCGGACCGTGTGCCAAATCTGCTTCAGAATCAGTCACGCGAGTCTGATACGCAGGCCTCGACGTCAAGCGCAGCAATTGGAGGTCACAGCGATGCCAAATTGGATGCCATCGCTCGCTCTATTGATGGCCTTTCTGACCTTTTAGGTCATTGGGTGTTAGCTAGATCCTCTCATGGAAGGAAGCGACACAGGCCGGTTTCATCATTTCCACGTAGCGAATCAGACCTCTCTGATATGGAATGCGGTCAGGGTTCCCCTTCAAATTCAGATGGGGAGTTATCCGGTTCAGATAAGGATCGGCAGGGACATTCTGTCTCTTTAGACCGAACAGAGGCTTTTATTGAAGCCATGAGGGAGGCGTTACAGTTGCCGGAGGAGGTAACTACACGTCCTGATAAGTCACCTCGAATGTACCAAGAGTACCGTAAGTCACGAGCGACATTGCCAGCTCTAGATGAGCTTAATGAAGTAGTGGAGAACGCCTGTGTCCAGATAAACGTTTTCAAGGAACACGTTTTTTTGACGCACTATATCCGTGTTCTACGGAGTTGACGGATAATTGGATTTCTTCTCCTGAAGTGGATGTTCCTTTATCCCAGCTTAGTAAATCCTCATTGCTCCCTGTTAAAGGGAAGGCAAGTCTGCAGGAACCGTTAGACAGAAAAACGGAGATGGCAGCGAAATCCAACTACGAGGCCTCGGGTCATGGATTCAAAGCGGTGCTAGGATCCATGTGTGCTTGTAGGGCTTCCCTGTGCTGGTTGGACCGTATACGAACGGCGTTGCAAAATGGATCTCCGTTATCCGAGATAGATGGACTTCTCGGTTTTTTGGAGACTGCAGTTTCTTATAGCTATGATGCAGGTCTGGATACTGCATCTCTGTTGTCCAGGGCGCAAGCTTCGGCGGTCACAGTCAGAAGAGCACTGTGGCTTAGACAGTGGACTGGGGACGCAGTGTCAAAACAAGGTTTGCGGTCTCTAGCCTACAAGGGTAGTCAGCTTTTTGGATCTGATCTCTCAGAGCTGATTGCCAAGGCAAAGACGAAAGAAGCAGCCTTACCACAGCGAAGGGCTACGGCTTCTGCGCCTGGCAGGACTAGTGCCGGTGGTGGCCGGCGATCCTTTCGTTCCAAGGGACGATTCGGTCAGTCCTCTTGGGGATCGGGTCGTCCCTCTTTTTCGGGAAAAAAGTTCACTCAGAAATCCCGTACTCCCTGGAAATCAAGTTTCCGTCAAGACAAGGACAAGAAGCCCGGCAAGGCGGACTGACGCCAGGTTTCCATTCGAGGGCTCTCGAGTGGGGGGTCGCCTGCTCCAATTCAAAGTGACTTGGGTTTCCCGCGTTCCGGACACCTGGGTAACGCGGGTAGTGTCGGCAGGCTATTTCATAGAGTTTTCGTCTCGACCTCCGGACAGGTTTTGCCAGTCTCGCACACCGTCAGAGCCCGAGTTAATTACCGCTCTGCTGCGAGAGGTCGACTCCCTTCTGCAGAAGGGTGTGGTAATACCGGTACTGCCGGAGGACCGAGGAAGAGGATTTTATTCCAATCTTTTTGTGGTTCCCAAAAAGGAGGACAAATTTCGTCCTATTCTGGATCTCAAAAGATTGAATCGGCATGTCCACACCCAAAAATTCCGCATGGAGTCACTTCGCTCCGTGGTGGCGGCCCTGTCGCAGAACGATTTTTTGGTGTCAATCGACATTCGCGACGCTTATTTGCATGTTCCCGTCGGAAGGACTCATCAGCGCTTCCTTCGTTTTGCCATAGGTCAGGACCATTACCAGTTTGTGGCTCTGGCCTCGGCGCCCAGAGTTTTTACAAAAATTCTGGCGCCTCTCATGGCAATTCTTCGAAGACAGGGTGTTGCGATTTTTCCCTACCTGGACGATCTTTTGATTGTGGCATCCTCAAAGGAGGAGGCGGTGACGGCTCGCAACCTATCCCTTCAGCTCCTGGAGGATTTTGGGTGGCTGGTCAATTGGGAGAAGTCGTCTCTGGAGCCGTCTCAGTCAATCCTGTTTTTAGGGATGCATTTCGACACGGTACGGGCAGTAGTGTCCCTACCCCCAGACAAGCGGACATGTCTACTGCGACATGTACAGACTATGAAGTCTTCGACAGCAATGTCCCTTCGGAAGTGTATGCGCCTCCTGGGTTTGATGGTGGCGTCCATGGAGGCACTTCCGTTTGCCCAGTTTCATTCCAGGGCCCTCCAGAGGCTCATTCTGAGTCGTTGGGATCGATCGCAGGCTTCGCTGGATTGCAGCGTCATCATCTCTCACAGGGTATGGGAATCCCTAGAATGGTGGTTACGTCCAGAAGCGTTATCCCTGGGGAAATCTTTCCTCCCTCCGAAGTGGTCGGTCATAACCACCGATGCCAGCCTGACAGGCTGGGGGGGTGTCTGGAACGACCTTTGGATCCAGGGAGTATGGTCATCGGAAGAGTCTATTCTACCGATCAATATCTTGGAATTGAGGGCAATTTTTCTTTGCCTCCAACACTGGACGGTCCCTTTGAGCGGTCTGCCAGTACGAGTGCAGACAGACAACGCGACGGCGGTCGCGTATATCAATCACCAAGGCGGGATGAGGAGTTCCAGGCTCATGATGGAGGTGTCTCGGATCCTGCTATGGGCCGAGACCAGGGTTCCAGCCATCTCTGCGATCCACATTCCAGGAGTCCAGAATACCACGGCGGACTTCCTCAGTCGCGAGAAGATGGATCCTGGAGAATGGAGTCTCCATCCGGAAATGTTTGCACTACTGTGCTCCCGTTGGGGAACCCCCTAAGTGGATTTGATGGCATCCAGGTTCAATGCCAAACTACCAACCTTCATATCCAGGTACAAGGACCCGAAGGCTGTGGCGGTGGATGCTCTGGTAGCTCCGTGGGACCATTTCGAACTGGTCTATGTGTTTCCGCCAATTTCCTTACTTCCTCTGGTGCTGCGTCGGATCAGACTGGAGAGAATTCCAGCTATGCTGATAGACCCGGATTGGCAAAGGACGACGTGGTTCTCGACACTGGTGTCGCTCTTGGCGGCTCCGCCATTTCCACTTCCTCTTCGCCCGGACCTGTTATCCCAGGGGCCCGTTCGTCATCCGGACTTGAAGTCTCTATGTTTGACGGCGTGGCTCTTGAGACCGAAATATTGACCCGTAGAGGTTTCTCAGCTGCAGTCATTGCCACTCTGTGAGCTGCTAGAGGTCCAGCCACTACTAAGATTTATCACAGAACTTGGGAAGCCTTCTTTTCGTGGTGTTCGGGTTCCTCAAGGAATCCGAGGATTTTTTCCATTCCCAATCTGTTGGCTTTTCTACAGTACGGGTTGGACAAAGGTTTAGCAGTTAGCACTCTGAAGGGTCAGGTTTCTGCTTTGTCCGTGCTTTTTCGGAAGGCTATCGCCTCGCGTAGGGACGTGCGTTTTTTTTTTTTTTCAAGGAGTAACCCTTCAGTTTCCACCGCGGAAGGCACCTGTGTCTCCTTGGAGACTCAACCTTGTCTTGGAGGCTCTTCAGCATGTGCCCTTTGAGCCTATGGGTTCTACTAGCCTTTCGTTACTTTCTTGGAAGGTTGCATTCTTAGTGGCGGTAACCTCTTTAACCCCTTCACCCCCAAGGGTGGTTTGCACGTTAATGACCGGGCCAATTTTTACAATTCTGACCACTGTCTCTTTATGAGGTTATAACTCTGGAACGCTTCAACGGATCTTCGCGATTCTGAGAATGTTTTCTCGTGACATATAGTACTTCATGTTAGTGGTAAAATTTCTTTGATATACCTTGCGTTTATTTTTGAAAAAAACGCAAATATGGCGAAAATTTTAAAAATTTTGCAATTTTCAAACTTTGAATTTTTTTTCCCTTAAAACAGAGAAATATGTCACACAAAATAGTTAAGAAATAACATTTCCCACATGTCTACTTTACATCAGCACAATTTTGGAACCAAAATTTTTCTTTGTTAGGAAATTAGAAGGGTTAAAAGTTGACCAGTGATTTCTCATTTTTACAACAAAATTTACAAAGCCATTTTTTTAGGGACCACCTCACATTTGAAGTCACTTTGACGGGTCTATATGGCAGAAAATACCCAAAAGTGACAGCATTATAAAAACTGCACCCCTCAAGATACTCAAAACTACATTCAAGAAGTTTATTAACCCTTCAGGTGCTTCACAGGAGCTGAAGCAACGTGGATGGAAAAAATTAATATTTAACTTTTTAGCCACAAAAATGATCTTTTACAAACTTTTTTTTATTTTCACAAGGGTAAAAGGAGAAAATGGACAGGTAAAGTTGTTGTGCAATTTCTCCTGAGTACGCCAATACCCCATATGTGGGGGAAAACCACTGTTTGGGCACACGGCAGAGCTCGTAAGGGAAGGAGCGCCGTTTGACTTTTTCAAACTAAAATTGGCTGGAGTTGAGATTGGACGCCATGTCGTGTTTGGAGAGCCCCTGATACGCCTAAACAGTGGAAACCCCCCACAAGTGACACCATTTTGGAAACTAGACCACCTAAGGAACTTATCTAGATCTGTTGTGAGCACTTTGAACCCCAAAGTGTTTCACAAAAGTTTATAATGCCTGGGTGTGAAAAAAAAAAAAAAAACAATTTTCCACAAAAATGAATTTTTAGTCCCAAATTTTTGATTTTTCCCAAGGAAATTGGACCCCAAAACTTGTTGTCCAATTTGTCCTGAGTACGCTGATACCCCATATGTGGAGGGGGAAACTGTTTGGGCGCACGGCAGGGCTTGGAAAAGAAGCAGTAACGTTTTGGAATGCAAACATTGATGGGGGTCATGTTCCGTTTGTAGTGCCCCAGATGAGCCTAAACAGTGGAAACCCCCCACAAGTGACCCCATTTTGGAAGTTAGACCCCCTAAGGAACTTATCTAGATCTTTGGTGAGCACTTTGAACCCCCAAGTGCTTCACACAAGTTTATAATGCCCGGGCATGAAAATAAAAAATCCTATTTTTTTCCCACAAAAATTATCTCTTAGTCACTAATTTTTTATTTTCCCATAGGTAACAGGAGAAATTGGACCACAAAATTTGTTGTCCAATTTGTCCTGAGTACGCTGATACCCCATATGTGGGGGGGAACCACTGTTTGGGCGCATGGCAGAGCTCGGAATGGAAGGAGCACTATTTGACTTTTTCCAACCAAAATTGGCTGGAATTGAGATTGGACGCCATGTTGCATTTGGAGAGCCCCTGATGTGCCTAAACAGTGGAAACCCCCCACAAGTGACCCCATTTGGGAAACTATACCCCCTAAGGAACTTATCTAGATCTTTGGTGAGCAATTTGAACCCCCAAGTGCTTCACACAAGTTTATAACGTAGAGCCGTAAAATTAAAAAATTATATTTTTTCCACAAAATTGATCTTTTCACCCCAATTTTTATTTTCCCAAGGGAAACAAGACTCCAAAAATTATTGTGCAATTTGTCCTGAGTGCGCTGATACCCCATATGTGGGGTAAACCACTGTTTGGGTGCATGGCAGAGTTTGGAAGGGAAGGAGCGCCGTTTGACTTTTTCAACGCAGAATTGGCTGGATGCCATGTCGTGTTTGGAGATCTCCTGATCTGCCTAAACAGTGGAAACCCCCCACAAATGACACCATTTTGGAAACTAGACCCCTCAAGGAACTTATCTAGATGTGTGGTGAGCACTTTGAACCCCAAAGTGCTTCACAGAAGTTTATAACGTACAGCCGTAAAATAAAAAATTTCTTTTTTTTTTTTACAAAAATGATTTTTTAGCCCCCAATATTTTATTTTCACAAGGGTAGCAGGAGAAATTGGACCCCAAAAGTTGTTGTCCAATTTGTCCTGAGTATGCTGATACCCAATATGTGGGAGTAAACTACTGTATGGGCGCACGTCGGGGCTCGGAAGGGAAGTAGTGACGTTTTGGATTGCAGACTTTGATGGAATGGTCTGGGGGAGTCATGTCGCATTTGGAGAGCCCCTGATGCGCCTAAACAGTGGAAACCCCCCACAAGTGACCCCATTTTGGAAAATAGACCCCACAAGGAACTTATCTAGATGTGTGGTGAGCACTTTGAACCCCGAAGTGCTTCACAGAAGTTTATAACGTACAGCCGTAAAAATAAAAAATCCTTTTTTTTTTTACAAAAATGATTTTTTTCGCCCCCAATATTTTATTTTCACAAGGGTAACAGGAGAAATTGGACCCCAAAAGTTGTTGTCCAATTTGTCCTGAGTACGCTGATACCCAATATGTGGGAGTAAACTACTGTATGGGCGCACGTCGGGGCTCGGAAGGGAAGTAGTGACGTTTTGGATTGCAGACTTTGATGGAATGGTCTGGGGGCGTCATGTCGCATTTGGAGAGCCCCTGATGCGCCTAAACAGTGGAAACCCCCCACAAGTGACCCCATTTTGGAAAATAGACCCCACAAGGAACTTATCTAGATGTGTGGTGAGCACTTTGAACCCCGAAGTGCTTCACAGAAGTTTATAACGTACAGCCGTAAAAATAAAAAATCCTTTTTTTTTTACAAAAATGATTTTTTCGCCCCCAATATTTTATTTTCACAAGGGTAACAGGAGAAATTGGACCCCAAAAGTTGTTGTCCAAATTGTCCTGAGTACGCTGATACCCAATATGTGGGAGAAAACTACTGTATGGGCACACGTCGGGGCTCGGAAGGGAAGTAGTGACGTTTTGGATTGCAGACTTTGATGGAATGGTCTGGGGGGCGTCATGTCGCATTTGGAGAGCCCCTGATGCGCCTAAACAGTGGAAACCCCCCACAAGTGACCCCATTTTGGAAAATAGACCCCACAAGGAACTTATCTAGAAGTGTGGTGAGCGCTATGAAGCCCCAAGTACTTCACAGAAGTTTTATAACATACAGCCGTAAAAACAAAAAAATCATATTTTTTTTTTACAAAAATGATTTTGTCGCCCCCAGTTTTTTATTTTCCCAAGGGTAACAGGAGAAATAGGCCAAATTGCACAATAACTCTTGGGGTCCAGAGTATGCTGATACCCCATATGTGGGGTAAACTACTGTTTGGGCGCATGGCAGAGCTCAGAAGTGAAGGAGCACCATTTGACTTTTTCAACGCAGAATTGGCTGGAATTGAGATCAGACGCCATGTCACATTTCGAGAGCCCCTGATGTGCCTAAACAGCAGAAACCCCCCAATTCTAACTCCAACCCTAACCCCAAACACCAATAACCCTAGTCCCAACCCTAACCACAAACCTAACCCTAACACACCCATAACCCTAATCCCAACCCTAATCCTAACGTTAGCGCCAACCCTAACCCTAATCCTAACGTTAGCGCCAACCCTAACCCTAACTTTAGCCGCAACCCTAACCCTAACGGGAAAATGGAAATAAATACATTTTTTTAATTTTATTATTTTTCCCTAACTAAGGGGGTGATAAAGGGGGTTTGATTTACTATTTATAGCGGGTTTTTGTGATTGGCAGCTGTCACGCTAAAAGATGCTTTTTATTGCAAAAAATAGTTTTTTGCATCACCACATTTTGAGAGCTATAATTTTTGCATATTTTGGCCCACAGAGTCATGTGAGGTCTTCTTTTTTGCGGGACGAGTTGACGTTTTTATTTGTACCATTTTTGAGCACATGACATTTTTTGATCGCTTTTTATTTCGATTTTTGGGAGGTTAGAATGAACAAAAATCAGCAATTCATGAATTTCTTTTGGGGGAGGCGTTTATACCGTTCCGCGTGTGGTAAAATTGATAAAGCAGTTTTATTCATCGGGCAGTACGATTATGGCGATACCTCATTTATATCATTTTTTTAGGTTTTGGCGCTTTTATAGAATGAAAACAATTTTATATATAAAAAATCATTATTTTTGCATCGCTTTATTCTGCGAGCTATAACTTTTTTATTTTTTCGCTCATGATGCTGTGTGATGGCTCGTTTTTTGCGGGACAAGATGACGTTTTCAGTGGTACCATGTTTATTTATATCGGTCTTTTTGATCGCGTGTTATTTCACTTTTTGTTCGGCGGTATGATGATAAAGCATTGATTTTTTGCTTCGTTTTTTTTTTTAAGGGGTTCACTAAAGGGGTTAACTAGTGGGACAGTTTTATAGGGGGGATCGTTACGGACACGGCGATACCAAATATGTGTACTTTTATTGTTTTGTTTTTTTTATTTACAGGAAAAAATGAATTTATTGGGGAATATTTTTTTTTTTTATGATTTTTTTTTACACTTTTTATTTTTACTTTTTTTACTTTTTTACTTTGTCCCAGGGTGGGACATCACAGTATTTTATCAGATCGCTGGTGTGACAGTGTGCACAGCACTCTGTCACACCAGCGATCGCTCTGGCATCGCTGCAGGCTTCCTGTCATGGGTGCATCGCCACGAAGATTGTCGCGATTGCACATTCTGACTTCTCGCAGCTGAGTTCCTGTTTCTTTGTGTTTGGTAATGAGGGAGTTAATTTTACCTAGCTCTTTGCTAAGACTAGGTCCAGCCTCGCCCGGCTGCTTTTGATTATGTTCTAATTAGCTTCCTTTATATAGCTGCCAGTCTGCTGGTTAGATGCCGGTGAAAGCATTCATACAGACTGCAGATAGGATCGGTTCTGAGAAGACTTAAGCTAAGAGCTCTTTTGTTGTTTCTCCTCACCTTGCTTATAGTTTATCTCCTAGACCTTTGGTGTTCCCTCTGTGTTTTAATGTTGTATGCAAGACAGTATTTACTTTATCCCCTGTCTGTCTCGTTTGTCTATACTGTTTGTTAACCTTTACCTGTCCATTCCCTATGGTGGTAATCAGGGTCCTTCTAAGGACTAGATTACAGTGGTCAGGGATTTATAGGAGACAGGGTTTACGCTGGTGGCCTGGACCTCTGTACCATTAACAGTACCTCCAGGTAGAGGGACTAGTCAGGACCCCAGTTTAGGGTCAGCATAGACCCCGGTCCACCTCTAGCCAGAGACAGCGTGAAAAGGATTCAGTATTGACCCACAGGATATTATGTCAGGTAATACTATGCTATATATACATGTTAATGTTACCTATTTATATGTTATATAGAATGTTGTCCCACTTGATAGATTACTGACATTATATATTTATACATCTGCTAGACAGCGTGACACTTTCCCAGCGCCTGCTCTCAGCAGGCACTGAGGAAGCCGCCTCCCTGCAGGACCCCGGCGCCATCTTGGATCCGGGGACCTGGAGGGAGGACGGACCCTCGGAACAGCGCTACACATCGCGCTGCTCTGAGGGTCTCAGGGGAGCGCGCAGGGAGCCCCCTGCCTGCGCGATCCTCCCCTGTGCCCCGGGTACACCGCGATCATGTTTGATCGCGGTGTGCCAAGGGTTAATGTGCCGGGAGCGGTCCGTGACCGCTCCTGACACACAGTCACGGGTGTCAGCTGTGATAATCAGCTGACACCCGGCGGCGATCAGCTGCGCTCCCCCCGGGAGCGCAGCTGATCGCCCATGACGTACTATTCCGTCCATGGGAATTAGGTCCAGGGTCACATGGACGGAATAGTACGTCTGATGGAATAAAGGGGTTAAGAAGGGTTTCTGAGTTGGCAGCTCTTTCTTGCTCGCCGCCTTTCCTGGAGTTTTACCCGGATCGAGTAGTGCTTCGCACACGGGGCGACTTTCTACCTAAGGTGGTGTCGCAGTTTCATGTTAACCAGGATATTGTGTTGCCCTCACTTTGTCCGGGCCCGAGGAATGCAAAGGAACGAGATTTGCACAAATTGGATTTAGTGCGGGCCTTGAAGTTCTATCTGTCTGTTACTCAAGGTTTTAGGAAGTCAGATTCTCTGTTTGTGATTCCAGCAGGTCGTAGACGTGGTCAATGAGCTTCCAAGGACTCTATAGCTCGTTAGATTCGGTCAGCCATTTTGGAGGCTTACCGTCTTAAAGGCGAACCTTGCCCGATTAAGGTTCGAGCTCACTCCACGAGGGCTGTGGCTTCATCGTGGGCCTTTCATCAAGGGGCTTCGGCAGCTCAGCTCTGCCGAGCGGCGACCTGGCGTTCCGTCTACACATTTACAAAGTTTTATAAGGTGGACGTCAGTGCTTCCGCTGATGCGGCCTTAGGACGTAGGGTCCTGCAGGCAGCGGTAATCTAAGTTTTAAGTTAATTTGTATTTGGCGCCTGTTGCGCATTTATCTAGGTTGTTGGGTTTCTGCCTCTTTTGGTTTTTTTTCCCACCCTAATTTTTGGACTGCTTTGGGACGTCCCACTAGTTATGGTGTGTCTCCCTTCCTTCATCTGCAGCTGAAAGATGGATTTTGGTAAGAACTTACCTGTAAAATCCTTTTCAGCGAAGAAGGAAGGGAGACACACATCCCTCCCATGGCAGAAGTGTGTTGTTATATTTACAGAAGCAGCGTGGCCCTTCTCTGATAGCGATTTTCTGAGCTGAGGTCGACACGCTACGGCTCTGTTCCAGCGTTGCCAGCTTATCGCAGTAGTCAGGTTCAGTGAGTAGTACCTGGGACTGTGTGGTTTTTCTTTGCCAAATGCATGCATAACCTGTACTTTTGTATTTTTCTCTGAAGTCCTTCAGAAGGGGTTATGTTGCTTCGCTGGTGATATTGTTCTTCCTTAAGCTTTGGTACGACTGAAGAGCTGAGTAGGAGGAGCCTGAGCTGGAGGGGCCAGTCAACACGCTTTCTAATCTGAGGTATTGATCCTATCTGGGGCTCCGCCTACCCACTAGTTATGGTGTGTCTCCCTTCCTTCTTCGTGAAAAGGATTTTACAGGTAAGTTCTTACCAAAATCCGTCTATCTCGCTTGACATAAGTAATAATATTATCCAGCACCCCCAAGTAAGGACATAATATCCATGCCTTGTTAAATTTTCCAGTCCTCCCATATTTTATAGAATTTATGCAGGGCTCTCCTCTTTTGATATACGCCTTCTTCCAGACATAGCAGTAGATTCATCTTTTCCATAAATTCCCTAAACGTAGGTGGCGCCCTGTCCAACCAGTGTGCTGCTATAGTTTTCCTGGCTTGATATAACGTTCTTTAAGTGCCAACCTTATGTTTGCATCTTCAGCAACCCCGTCTGCAAAACCCAAGACACTAACCAGAGGATGCGTAGGAATCGCAACCCTAAACACCGTGTTTATGTGGTCTATAACTTGGGTCCAGAAATTTCAGCGCCTCCTTGGGGTCATTAAAGAAATGCGTCTCGTTAAGTGCAGCAAATCTCAGCTTAGAAGGATACAACATGGCATATTGCACTTATAATTGGCGCAATCTTCTCTTGATATCCTGAAACTGGGCCCGTCATTTCTGCACTTCTGAGGAGAAATCCGGGAAAATGGACACCTTTGAACCTGCAATACAGATATCCTGAGATGTGCGTGCTACCTTTAGGATTTTGTCCCTGTCCCTAAAATGCAGGAGCTTAATTAGGACGGATCTTGGCGGCGCTGCTGGTGGCAGTTGTCTGGATGGCACTCTGTATGCCCTTTCAATAGCAAACAAGTTGGAGAGTTCCTCTTTACCGAATGTGGAGATCAAACATTTTTCAAAGAATTCTGCTGGAGCACTCTCCTCTGCTTTCTCCGGAACTCCCACCAGACAGAAATTGTTGCACCGGAGTAGATTTTCCAGATCATTAGTTTTGCTTAATAGGGCAGCAATATTAACAGAGGCAGTTTTAACTTCTTTGGATAACGGTGGTAGTATGTCTTCCACCTCACTTACCCGGCCTTCAACAGCCACCATGCGGTCAACCATTTTCTGCATCTTGTCTAATATAAGACACGTCCAAATTTAATGATCCCATATGGCTTTTCATATAAGTAAGAGCAGCACAGCACTGGGTTACAGCCCCAAGTGTCAGGTCAGTTATCCCCCCATACACAGCCAGAGGATTCATAGTTCTACCAGTCACAGGGACAACTTGAGAGACAGAAATAGACAGTGGTTATCCCTCACGTATGGGGTATCAGTGGAGAAATTTCACAACAAATTTTGTGATCCATTTTCTCCTGTTATACTTGTGAAAATAAAAAAAATTTTGTGAAAAAAAGTTAAATATTAATTTTTTCCTTCCACATTCCATTAATTCCTGTGAAGCACCTGAAGGGTTAATAAACCTCTTGAATGTGGTTTTGAGCACCTTGAGTGGTGCAGGTTTTAGAATAGTGTCACTTTTGGATATTTTCGAACATATAGGCCCCTCAAAGTCACTTCAACTGTGAGGTGGTCCCTAAAAAAATAGTTTTGTAAATTTTGTTGAAAAAAATGAGAAATTGCTGGTCAACTTTTAACCCTTAGAACTTCCTAACAAAAAAATGTGTGTATCAAAAATTGCACTGCTGTAAAGTAGAGATGTGGGAAATGTTATTTATTAACTATTTTGTGTGACATAACTCTCTGATTTAAGGACATAAAAATTCAAAGTTTGAAAATTGCAAAATTTTCTACATTTTCTCCAAATTTCCATTTTTTTCAGAAATAAAAGTCATATTGAAGAAATTTTACCATTATCATGAAGTACATTATTTCTCAAAAAAACAATCTCAGAATCAGTGGGATCCATTGACGCGTTCCTCATAAAGTGCCAGTGGTCAGAATTGTAATATTTGGCCTGGTCATTAAGGTGAAAGCAGACTTGAGGAGGTAAAGGGGTTAAAAAAAAGTGAAAACTAGACATGTATTTCAGGGGCATATTGAGTGAGTCTCAGGACCCGAACCCCACAATTAAAATGCATGCCAAATTTGAAAAAACAAGTATAACTTTTTGTTACACTTGAAACTGTAGTTTTTATTGCATAGTGAACATTATACAACCTATTTGGCGTCACGAACAGGATTTGCGGAGCCCGGCATAGCCGGGTACTGTGTGCCAGAGACTTAAGTGAACTGTGAAATTGCCGCCATTACTGTGTCACACGGCGCGCGGGAAGCAGAGGGGCGAGCCGTCGTGGGCAGGACCCTAAGAAAAGAGTGCGAAGTGAAGCTCTGCCGTGCTCTATCGTCAGCGGCGAAAAGCAGGAAGCCCTGACTTCGACACCGGAAGGAGTTGATCCAGCCGCCGGCGGAGCAGCCGCTGATTAAGGTAACGACCCGCAGGGCTTGGCTGAGGTTCACTAGGGGGGGAAAGAAAATGTCCAGCCCGGGTGGAGATGCAGCGGCGGCCGCAGCCCCATGTTCCAACCAGATACGCAGCCCCCACATTGCAGCCGGATCCAACGGCAGCCGCAGCCCCCATAAGTCCGCCTGAGCCAGCGCCGGCCGCAGCCCCCATTATGCCGCTATCGATGCCGTACATACCAGGAGCGGCATGGTTACCGCAGTACTCAGGGGAGTCGCACACCCTGAGCGAATTCAAGGAGAGACTATGTAACTTGTTTGAAGTGTACCCCCTGTCTGAAAATCAAAAAGTCAGCATTCTCACTGGCCAGTTAACTGGTGCAGCCCAGAGGGAAGTAAAGTCCTGGTCGGTCACTGATAAAGGAACTGCCAAGCAAATCTTGGCCAGGCTGAAGGACATCTTTGATACCCGCACTGCAGCAGAAATAAAAATGAGATTCTGTGGTGGCAAATAAAGGGTGCAGGACAGTATGTGAGACTATGATCATAACCTCCAGGAGGCGCTACGGGCTGTAAAGCAGATTGACCCAGACAGCCTTCAAGATGAGGATAAGTTGCTAACAGAGCAGTTTATAGAGGGACTCCTGTCTAACAATCAAAGGATACAGCTGCGCATTATGGCTCTACACAATCCTGACCTGGACTTTGCGCATTTTAAGGATAGAGCCATCTGGGTGCTGCGTGAACCAAATACTAGCAGCACATCGCCCCCCAGGCGCCCAGCAATCACATACCAGCAGGAGGCCACATCCTTTCCCCGGACTCCTATTGGAGCCGACAGGCCAACCCAAGATGATGACTCCTGCACTCACTAAAACTGTGCAGTCCAAGCAGGTGGCTCCAAAGAAGTGAAACAATAACATTATGTGTGACTGTAAATAGTTGAAAAGTTAATTTACCTGGGTTAGGTTTTTGGAAATTGAAAAGACAATGGGATAGTAGTTATTTGTAATGTTCAAGAAAAAGTGCCTCCTATAAAGGGAAGAAGAGTTCCTGCTAATTGTTACCTTATTGAAATGCATTTCACAAAATTTTGTATGTGTCTTGACATGTATTTTGCCAAGTAGAATAAAAACATGACAGGGGGTGTGGTAATAAGAATATGTGGCGCCCCTGAGGGTTCAGTCGCCACAGAGGTACTGCACCTCAAGTAGAGGTGTGGTGCTACGCTCTCAGGTAAGAAAGGGGCACTGCCAGGACTCACACACTCACACACAACATCAGACCTCTCAAGGCCAGGGAGGGACTAGGTAGAGGGTGTGGGTGGAGAAAGAGAGTAGGCAGGAGTCAGAGAGTGAGACAGTGGTCTGAGAAGCTTCTGGAAGGAGTCTGCTGGAGGGAGAGGAGCAGAGAGTAGCTCCTGAAGGAAAGACAGAGAAAGAGTCTACGGTGGGGGCTGAAGCTGAGAACAGCTTGTCCCCAGATGACAGAGCGAGAGAGAGGCTCCAGAGGAGGAGAGGAAGAAGAGGTCCTAGGGGCACGGATAGTGAAAGATCCATCCGTGGGGCCCGCATCCACCGGCGTGGTCGGTGGAGGAAACAGGTCGCAGTTATTGGACCGGCCTCAAAACGAGTGGAGAAACTAAGGACTCAGCTAGAAAACCGGAGGCTGCAGTATCTGCAAGTGCTACAGCCACATCTAGCACATTCGCTGAAAAGGCAGACATATAGGATCTAGGGGTCTGACCAACGTCGCCCGCCAAAATCTGAGTTTGCTGGATCGGGACACTGTGTGTGGGGATGCAGGGCAGGAGAGGCGGTAGCCAGCGTAGTGAGACAGCCAGGAAAGGAACATCTAAGGGAGCCCTGGCAACGTGCACCCCAATCTACCTGAGAGCTGTCTGCACCACTTCCCTGGAGGACACAGCACCCCGGCTGGGGATTGTAACATCAGAACTGTGAGTAAACTGAAAAAACTGCACCCTGCTGTGTCCTCACATTTATTGCTGCGTCATCTGCACTACAACCACCATCATCTTACACACCATAACTGCCCTGGGGAATAGCTCTGCCTGTAGAGAGCTGTACTAACTCTGCTGCATCAAAAACTACCCCAGTAGACTGAATCTGCAGCGTCGGCTAACACCTTACTTGCCGAGTACCGCAGGTGGCGTCACAAATCTTTCATAAACTTTATCATCCCCTTATCATCATTTTCATTGGACGCCCAGGGCCACAGACCGGGTCACTGCTGCCGTGACACATCCCCTTAAGAACCGGTCCAGTACTGAGTAAATCCCCACTGCCCTGGCGGGCGCTCCAAATATGTAAACAAATTGACTATTAATAAGGTAAAAGCCAACCAGACCATGATAATATGACACACCATAAGTGCTAACAAAAAAATAATACATAATTAATGGTAGTAAGGAGTGGATAATAATAAACAAATATAAGTAAAAAACAAAAGTGTAAGTAAATGGTTCATTAGTATATCAATGCATCATGAAAAGGCCCTGGTGTAATTTAAAAAAAATCACTTGATGGATATAGGAAAAAATCCAGTTGGATAGAGGAAATTATATATGTATCCAGATAATTATACCATTCAGAATTCATAATAATATAGCTATGGTATCCAATAAAGTGACTGTTCAGTATGAATTAATAAATAGTATGCACATAAAGTCACCATCGACGCATACCACCGCATAGCCACCATCAGTCCATAGACAAAGTAGCGTAGATATTGAAAATGGACACACTATGAGGATTAGCTGAGAATGGTAACACTATGAGAAATGTCATAGTTATAAAGTGCTCTTGCACAGATACTGAAACAGCTATATAAAGACATCAAGTGATAATCAGTGTACAAACCTGAGCTAATCCGTCGTGCCCCGTGTGAGCCTTTGATAGAGCTCTGCTAGTTGCGCAGCACTCTGCCTACTTAATAAGAGTTTCCCTTAACTTGGGCAACCCTTCGTGATTTTCTTAGTCCCCTATGACTCTTATTAAGTTTCTAAACTAAAAAATTATTTTTTAATTCATGCTCCCCTGATGAGTCCACCTGAACTGGTGGATGAAACGCGTCAAGAGGGAAATAAGGGACACTGTCTAGGACAGGTCCTAACTTGGGGACTGTCCTTGTTAGGAGGGGAGACTCACACGGGGCACGACATGGTAGCTGTTATTACCCTTTTTCCTTGCAAGAATATGGATGGCTCAAAGGGTGAGATCAAACCATTTTTATCTATGAGCACTGGTTACTGCTGAGCACTTTATTGAGGATTTGTTTGTCCTAATTGTTGGTCTCCAGTTTTTAACTAATTTAATTAAAATTTAGGTGTTAATACCATACTATTATCCTTCCTTGCTGCTATCACCATATACGGTAATTGGTTACGCTTGAACATCATAAAAACAAAACTCAAAAAAACAATTGTAATTTATTTTTTTTCAATTCCACAAATACTTTTTCTTTAACTTTTTCAATTACCATATTATGGTAAATAAAATAGTAATAAAATCAAACTCATCCTGCAAAAAAAAAAAAAAATAGCAGTCATAATGGTATGCTGACGGAAAAATAGAAAACGTTATGGAAACAGTTGAGAAACAACAGTAAGAAACTAAAAATTACTTAATCTTCAATGGTTTACAGAGGCGGCTCTTGGGACATGTCTTAGTAAAATAATGTATCCCATGAAAGTAACAATTCTGTATCATATTTCTCAGTGCAAATCGCCCTTGTGCAAGAACGGTGTATGGACCCTTTGCAACCCAATAGCTCATAATAGTGCACAATTCCACCTGCTTTGCTGTGAAAATGGGCCCCCTTACATCGTGGGCCCCTGTGCGGTTGCACGGGTTGGACCAATGATATGTCCCTGCGACTGAGAATTACCATTTTCCTTGGCAAAGTGGTGTGTGAGCAGTGATTGGAGAGCATAAGACTATATAGGGGACACTATTTTGCCAGTAAATATCCATACTTTTGTAGGAAAAATAATAGAGGAAGAGAACACGAGAAGATCCTAAGAAAAGGTGCCCCAGAGACAATGTTTCATGGGGAATAACAATAGATACCAAAACAGACCTCTGTAAATCCAAAAAGTATAATAAATCTTAATGGATGCCAGGTTTACATTATTCTTAATGCCCGAAACAACAGAAACCAAATGGAATCATAACTGACTAAAGTCATTTATCATCGCAAAATCCAAACAAGGTGACAAGGTGAAACTTTGCTCCTTTTTTCTGTAAAAGTTGTGAATCTGAATATAGTGTGCACTTCGACTGTATCGTTTTATATGTTAGAGCACCAATGCCACATGGCGAAGAACCTCTGGAAAATGTTCTCCTAACTTCTCCAGCTTGGGCCTAATCTTCTGAATATGAAGCCATGTTCCACTATGTTTAATGGTTGAGAGAACTGTCATAAATAAGCGTGCTATAAGTCTTACCTTGTTTGAGGCCATCTCACTGACGGAGTGTCTTGTCTGCAGAGTCTCCAGTTGGTCCAGACACCAATCCAACTCCTCCAGAGTCTCGATGGCCAGTTTCTGAACGGCATCCTCTATGGATGGAAGCAATGGATGCATTTAGATGGATTGTTATCGAGACTTTGAGTCTTTTTAAAACCATGTCCAAGTTCCCAGCATTCTTAATAATTAATACCAAAGTTTGTGGGCCACACGTCCCTCAAAATCCAGAATCATCTCTCTCCTGGAAAAAACTGTCATAAATATATATTTTTTCAGTTCAGCTTTTGTTTTCTGTTCAGCTTTTGATCAGAGTCCAGATGATCAAAAGAGGGATGTTATTCTGGATTATCTCAATGATAATAACTGTTTAACTCCTTAACAGCATGGGTTTATGAGGAATTGCTCCTGTCAAACCAATTTAATCAGTTTTTATGAAGAGGTAAGCTATAGACTGGACCAAGGTGAGTCACTGGACGTGGTATATCTTGATTTTTTCCAAAGCGTTTGATACCGTGCCACACAAGGGGTTGGTATACAAAGTGAGAATGCTTGGTCTGGAGGAAAATGTGTGTAAATGGGTAAGTAACTGGCTTAGTGATAGAAAGCAGAGGGTGGTTATAAATGGTATATTCTCTAACTGGGTCGTTGTGACCATTGGGGTTCCGCAGGGGTTGGTGTTGGGACCTATTCTCTTCAACATATTTATTAATGATCTGGTAGAAGGTGTACACAGTAAAATATCGATATTTGCAGATGATACAAAACTATGTAAAGCAATACAAGAGAAGATAGTATTCTGCTACAGATGGATCTGGATAAGTTGGAAACTTGGGCCAAAAGGTGGCAGGTTTAACATTGATAAATGTAAGGTTATACACATGGGAAGAAGGAATCAGTATAACCATTACATACTGAACGGAAACCACTGGGTAAATCTGACACGGAGAAGGACTTGGGGATCCTAGTTAATGATAAACTTACCTGGAGCAGCCAGTGCCAGGCAGCGGCTGCCAAGGCAAACAGGATCATGGGGTGCATTAAAAGAGGTCTGGATATACATGATGAGAGCATTATGCTGCCTCTGTACAAATCCCTGGTTAGACCGCACATGGAGTACTGTGTACAGTTTTGGGCACCGGTGCTCAGGAAGGATGTAATGGAACTAAAGCGAGTACAAAGGAGGGCAACAAAATTAATAAAGGGGATGGGGAACTACAATACCCAGATAAATTAGCAAAATTAGCATTATTTAGTCTAGAAACAAGACAACTGAGGGGCGATCTAATAACCATGTATAAATATATAAAGGGACAATACAAATATCTCCGAAGATCTTTTTATACCAAGGAAGTTGATGGTCACAAGGGGGCATTCTCTGTGTCTGTGGGAGAGAAGGTTTTTCCACCAACATAGAAGAGGATTCTTTACTGTTAGGGCAGTGAGAATCTGGAATTTCTTGCCTGACGAGGTGGTGATGAACTCAGTCGAGGGGTTCAGGAGAGGCCTGGATGTCTTCCTGGAGAGTAACAATATTGTATCTTACAGTTATTGGGTTCTTTAGAAGGACGTAGATCTGGGGATTTATTCTGACGGAATATAGGCAGAACTGAATGGACAAATGTATTTTTTCGGCCTTGCTAACTATGTTACTATGTTACTATTTAGAGATAGGGTGTACCTGCTGGCATTGTTGGCACATAATGATTTAAACACCAAATAAATTTTTGTTTTCTCCCAAATAATCCCCAACAAATGATCTCTTCTCTGCACCCCCTCTGTGACTGTCACAGATTTGTAGAGGAGCATGGATCCACGTGTAAATCATTCTGGATCACTTACGTCATTACACATAAAGGGGAATCGCTTCGGTGCCAATGACCTGGATACGGGAGAAAGAATCGGGTAAATATTTGGTAGAGGTGGCAGCCATTGGCGGAGCACCTCATCTAGTCCTTTTGGTTTTCATGTGATCAGGCTGCATGACAGGCAGATACGACAATGTGTCTTCTGAATGTTTTTATACAATGTGGATCTGTGTATGCTCAAATGCCATGAGAAAATGAAGGAGAGGATGGATCCTGCAAGGGATCAGAATGCACTGAGAAGATGGGTTTCCTGTGCGTCATGTTGTCTACTATCCGGTCAAGATTTTGATGGAAGCAGCTACCCCTATACAGATGAATAGGAAGCGAATAGATGGAAGGAGAAAGAAGAGGATGATAGGCGGGAGACCAGGCCCAAATCACCATCACAACCTGCCTGCACAATCACTGCCGTCCACTTTAAACTTTGCACTGCTAGTTCCCATCAAAATATGCTCATTCAACTAGGCTGAATATCACTTGTTTTTTAAGAATCTTACATTTACAGAAAAATGGATGGGGTTTATAGAACTCTACTGCCCTCTGAACTTTTATTTTTCTCAGCATAAACTGAGCTGCGGTTCGTGTTTCATATCCGTAACATACATGTCAGTTTCTCTTATAGGTGTGCTGAGTTTTCTGTGCGGACTTTTCCCCATAGACTTGCACTAGATGCAGAATAAATGCAAGTAAAAAATGCACTTGTGTTTTTAGTGCATTTCCACAATGGAAACACATAAAAAGGCATGTAATCCACATGTTAGTATGGTATATCAATACAGTTTTGTCAAAGCTAAATACCAGTCAGTATCAAACACAAAGGAGCTTTTTTAAAAATATGACATATCAACAAGAGGCAAAAACCACAGTGTGAAAAACGCGTTAAAATGCATGTTAAAAAACACAATGAAAAAACACAACAAGCTTAAAAGGGTTGTCCACTACTAGGACAACCCCTTCTTAAACTAAATGTTTGGTCCCGATAAAACAATAAAGCCTATACTCACCTCCTGTGCCGGCGCCGTTCCTGCGGTGTCGGCACTCACTCTCCCGGGGCTGTGATGCAGTGTTGTGACGCCGGCGCCCAATCAGAGCTGGCGTCACTGTCCCCGCCATTGGACAAACTGATCATGAAGAGGAAACCAGAGATCAGCTGTAACTTGGAGTTCCTCTTCATGTTTAGTTTTGTCCGAAGGCAGGGACAGTGACGCCAGCGCTGATTGGGTGCCAGGCATCACATGCCATTCCACCACATCACAGCGCATGGGGGAGCAATGCCGACACTGCGGGATCGGAGCCGGCAAGGGAGGAGAGTATAGGCTTTATTATTCTATCGGGGCTGAACATTTAGCTTAAGAATGGGTTATCCTAGTAGTGGACAATCCCTTTAATTTAAATAATAGGTGCAAAATTATGCAGCGTCAAAAACTGAGAAAAAGCTCATAGTGGGAACCTGCCTAAAACAGCAATTTAATGAAAGATTTTACCTTACTAGTACTGTCAGCCTTAGAATTGGGACTGAAAAGTAATAGAAATGAACATGGCATAATCTGTTTTAATGGAAGCATCCATTAATCCAGCAGACTGTCCTTTTTCATCAGAGACCACCTCGGGAAGTAACCCCAAGTGGTGTACAATCATTAATCTATATGAAATAGATGGGTTAAATAAGTTATAAGTCATTTTAAGGGCCTGCAGGAAGTGAAAGGTTCATGGGGTCTCTTGGGACTGGAACCATCTTCTGGATACAAGTCCTCTGGTATTTATAAAGGAATGTATGACGTCAATTGTTTCCTCTTGTGTAAAGTAGGGTCATTCTCTTCACTGAACTAGGCAACATAATCTAAACTATTATGTATCACATCATGTACTATATATACAGCGGCATGTAAAAGTTTGGGCACCCCTGGTCAAAATTACTGTTATTGTGAACAGTTAAGCAAGTTGAAGATGAAATGATCTGTAAAAGGGCTAAAGTTGAAGATGACACATTTTCTTTGTATTTTAGGAAAAAAATATTAAAATTTTTTACATTTTAAAAATTACAAAAAAGAAAATGGGCCGATGCAAAAGATTGGGCACCCTGGATTGTTAGTACCTAGTAGAACACCCTTTTGCAAGTATCACAGCTTATAAATGCCTTTTGTAACCAGCCAAGAGTCTTTCAATTCTTGTTTGATGGATTTTCATCCATTCTTCCTTGGACAATTCTTCCAGTTCTGAGTAAATAACATGTTCTGTGAGATTCCTGGATTGTCTTGCATGGACTGCTATTTTTAGGTCTAGCCACAGATTTTCAATAATGTTCAGATCAGGTGAGTGTGAGGGCCATTGTAAAACCTTCAGCCTGTACCTTGTGAGGTAGTCTTTCGTGGATTTTGACATGTGTTTAGGAATATTATTCATTTGTAGAAGGCATCCTGTTTTCAACTTCAGCTTTTTTACAGAGGGTGTTATCTTTGCATCAAGAATTTGTTGAAGCCGCATTGAATCCATTCTTCCCTCTTCTGTTAAATGTTCCCCATGACATTGGCTGCAACACAACTCCAAAGAATGATTGATCAAACTCCATACTTAATGGTTGGCGTGATGTTCTCTCATACCTATGACCATTCTGGCTAAAGAGCTCTATTTCAATCTCATCGGTCCACAGGACTTGTTTCCAAAATGCATCAGGCTTGTTTGGCTGTTATTTTACATACTTCTGATACTGAATTTTATGGTGAGGATGCAGGAGAGGTTTTCTTCTTATGACTCTTCCATGAAGGCCATATTTGTGCAGGTGTCTCTGAACAGTAGAACAATGTACCACAACTCCAGAGTTTGCTAAATACAGTTTATGACTCCTCTTCGTTGGTCACCTTCAGTGCCCCACTTATTTCTTGACTGAGGAAACAGAGGCTCTGCTACATAACGTTTCCTCTACTTTACACTGCCAATTTTTGTTTAAGTAATAATTTCATAATTTTTAACTCCTTACCGGATAAGTTTGATTTGCATGCTGTTGGTGGATTGTTGCCAGATGATCTCCTGTAAAAAAAAAAAAAAAAAAGCTAAAACAGCAGCCAGTGATGAACGGTACTGATGTAATGGACTCCTAGTATATACTGTAGGGTGCATTATATACAAAATTTATAAAACTGCCATGCTGAGTAATAGGGAAATGAATTAAAGCTGCATAAATGTTTAGTCACATACATAACTTCCAAAATAAATACCTATATTTTGAAATACAACTATGTCTACATGGCTATTTTGTTGAGCTCAATCTTAAAGAAAATAATTCTCAAATGGAATCTGTCACCACATTTGATTTAAACTATTAATAAGGCCATACAGGCTATAGACTGCTGAAAAAAAGTCCTACACGTATGCCTCATATAAAAATGTCTTGTTTCTGAGAAATTACCGTATCTTTTATCACTTTATATAAGTGACCTCTTCCGGGCTTTGGGGCGGACGTGCCTGGAGATAACTCTGCCTCCAGAGCTTGTTTAACATGAAGACGGAGTTACCAGTGTGATGTGTAAAGGCCGCTCTCTGCTCTCACTGCAGAGCTGTGTGTGATTATACCTGACACATCTACAGGTTCTCCTCAGCTTCAGCTACCAATATTGTTGCAATCCAGCAGAGCTGAGAGAAAAGCAAAATATGTGTTTGCAAGAAGACAAATGTCATTTCTCCTGTTCTGTGTTGGATCCTCACACTGGGAACATCTCCTTCATGTAACATAAGCTCTGGAGGCAGAGTTATCTTCCAGGCAGCGTCCTCCTCATAGCCTGGAAGAGGACAGTTACATAAAGTGATAAAAGATGATTTCTCTGGAATAAGACAGCAGATCACAGATATCAAGGTATCACTTCATTCAGCTTCCTATGACCTGGATATCCATATACATGGCTTAGGAGGGTTGATCCTACTGACAGATTCCCATCAAGGGTTTTTATTGTCCCATCTGTGAGCAGAGGCATTGATCTGAAAACTATGTCACTTATTAAGCTTCTTGCTGTAGTTTTGTAATAACTAAGTTTTATCTGCTGCATTTCTGCTAGTCCTCTCAGTGATGAGCTCCTGCTTTGCAGTCCTTGATATGATATGAGCTCCGGCTATACCTGCAGCTAACCATCATTTGCCGCAGAAAGCTGCCAATCAGATGTTGTGGGGTTAGACAGAGCTTACCACTGAGACCAGCAGAGCTGCGTCATATAAAATCTACTGTTCTCAGCTCCGGCCACAGCTCTGTCAACTGTTTAGTGGCCGCTGCAGCGTACTGTCGTGTCCGATTCATTTGAAAAGGTGTAGAAGTATCACCCGGCAGAGGACAAAAATCAGTTAGCAGAACTGTGCTGCTCAGCTCCTCAATTCTTTAAATCCAGCTATGGCCGGAGCTGAGAACAGCGGAATGGTGGGGGTGCTTTGTGTTGGACTCCGACGATCTGTTAATGATGACCTACAGATAGATTATCAATTTTGTTGTAGTGAAACCCCTTTAAAGCTAAATAGTCATTCTGAATGGTAGTAATTACATAAGAGGAGCAAAATAGTGGAATAAATAAGAATTATCTCTCACTTGTTAGATACTCTGTCCTGAAGGTGAGTTAGCATCGCAAAGTTGCTCCGCACAGTTCTCAGGCTGGCCAGAACCTAGAACAAATCCAAAATGTATACAATTACCCAACAACTGCTAACAGAAAAGTAAATCATTGCTTTTCCTCTGAGGGAAAACTATTCGGTACAGCTTTTTATGGTACAGAAACCCATCATAATATATGACCAAGCTGTGCAGATTTTATATATCCTCTCACCCTAATTAAGAGAACTATCAAAAATATATAAAAGGTCTTTTACAGCACACAAAAATGTTTTAATAGGGCAAGGTTCTGGATTTGAGGGCCAGTTCACATAAAGGTGGTAATTAAGGTTGAGTCCTTAGGGTATACTAGACCGCCACCAGGGAATACCAAGGACAGGAGCTGAACCCTGGGCCATTTGACCGATTACACTGGAACGCTTTGCCACAGTATGCCAACAGAAGTGGCAAGGCCTGACTTCTTTGTTTGATTACTACACTGTTGTGTTACCTCTGATATTATATCTACACTACATTGTTCTCTGTCCCCACAGACTACGGCCCTCAATGCTTTTGGACCTCGGCCCAAATAATCTAATGGGTGCAAATTGCACAAATACTGGCTAACTGTTGTAGACAGTAATTTGGGAGCATAATACTCTATGCCCATTCATGCCAAAGTATTACCTGTTTACCACTATGAAATAAAAGTGATGTTTTGAATGTCTAGCCTTATGTGAATATACTTTACCCAAAAATGGGAAACAGGTTTTTCTTGTTTTCAGTAGCTCATTTAATATTGTTCCACACCAAGCATTTTGTTGGGGAAACACCTTTTCAGCTTTTGATCCTAGCCAGAAATGGATTGAGCATGAAGGACAATTATCAGTCTTTGCTTTATATTTTCCATTCCATTTAATTCCACTTTTGCTACTGGCTCAAAAAGCAACATGAAAAACTGTATTGTTTTCCTAAGATATTTGCGTGTGAAACCACCCTCATTATAAGTCCTTTTACGCGGGCTGAACGGCGGCACTATACACCCGCTGATTGGTAGATATTTACTGATAGGCGGTCATTTTACACCGGCAGACCACCGTAAATTATGCGCACTGAACGATCTGTAATAAATCGCCGCCATTATTCTAGGATTGGTGAGTTCTATTTATACCGAGAATAATGATTTTTACTCTCGTTTAAAATTCTAATGGGGTGGTGGTGCCTGGAGGCAGAGACAGACATTCTGCTGCACGGTGTCCTAAAACCACAATTACAGTTCTCCATAGAGTTTTCCAAGCATCCCCTATCCTCAGCAATGGCAAACATTTGTCATCACCGAATACACATTTTACCCATGCATGGAGAATTTTGAGAATAAATGATCAATACAACCCTTATAGTATTCAGAATTATATTTTAAAGTGGAATGAATAAATAAAAAAAAATCCATTAAAAATAATTTTTAACCCCATATTTCATTTTCAAAAGGACTAACTGGAGAATCAACACCCCATAAATTTTTACACAATTATTTCCGAGATTGGAAATACCCTATTTGTGGTTGTACACTACTGTTTGGGCGCACATCACGTCTCATAAGGGATTTATGTCCCCCGATACTCCCCCGCCTGCAAAACGGCAGTTGACACCATTTAATAAAATATCTCATCATGTATGTGCCCCGATGCTTCATTCATAAACTATGGCATTGACAAACATAGCAGAGTATTCTGCTCGGTTATCATTATCACTCCCATAGACAATAAATGGGTCATGGTGACCAGCCACTCCACTCGTTGCTTCCTCTCCACAGTCTGAAGTCCCTCTTTGTGATGATTAACCCGATCTACCAATTATCACCTATCCAGTGGATAGTTGGTAATTATGAATTGGGATACCACTTTAACACTTGAGAAGAACATTCAGTAGTAGGAATTGGTCATTGCCCCTACACCAGTTTTCTGGCAAAAAAGGCTATAGAATATGTCCAATAATGTGCTATGTATGGCGAGAAATATATTACTCACCTGTGCGAAAGGGGTCACGATCATGTCTTCTCCATGCCTAATCAACAATGAACAACAAATAACAATGAGGTCATTTTCCTGGCATCATTTTTCCTATAAAGTTTAGATGTCATACACTTCTTCACTGTAAATGTAATTTACTCTGAAAAGTATTCTGCATTTTCTGAAGCGGCTAAGTAAGGCTGAGAAGGCTTGTCTTCCCCTGATACTCACAAGTCGCTGGCAATAGATGAATTCCTTGACATGGCTTTTGGTGAAAGGTCATAGTCACTGTCAGAACGGTAAAGAAAAGACTCTCTCCTCTGGCTGTGGGGAAAGTTGCCCTGCAGAACCAAACCTGAGCCCGGACTGGCTTGGGAGTCCAAGGGACTTCTCCCCGCTGATAAGCCATTTTCAACGTCAAAGCTGAAAAAGACGTAAAGGAAAAAAAATCATTAATTAGTCACATTGCAATGGGACATTTTATTTTTTAGTAATCTTTATATTTTCATGTTTTGCTGGAAAGAATGATAATTTGACGCTAGACTGTTTGTATACAGTAACATTATTTTTCTGGTCTTATATGTATACCGTAAATGTATTTATATCTTTTCAATACCTCCACTAAACAAGGTACTTTCATTAGGCCAAGGGAGACGTATTGGTTGTGGCTTTTCAATTAGTTTTTAGAAGCTGATGACAAACTGAGAAACCACGTCTGGAGACATGGGATGTTGTTAGTACAATTTGAAAAATTAAAATGACAATGGATTTTAGGGCACAAAGCAATATTTCAGTGTGCACAAATACTTTTGTACATAAAACTGGGAGATACTAGATTTGTTAAAGGGAATCTGTCAGCAGGTTTTTGCAATGGAATCTGAGAGCACCGTGATGTTGGGGCAGAGAGCCTGATTCCAGTGATATATAACTTACTGGACTGCTTGGTGTAGATTTGATAGAATCCCTGTTTTCTCTGTATATGTAGCAGTGGTCAGATTGCTGAGCTGTGTATAACCCCGTCCACATGCCTGTGCCAATGTACACTGTACATTGTCAAAAAGATGCTGATCAGTAGTGGGGGTTGGGTTACACAGATTAGCCTGACTGCCTTGCACGGGACACCTAGTCCTCTAGTGATAATCTCCTGCTGATAAAACACTGATTGTATTGAAGCAACTGTTGAGCTAGTGGTGCTCTCAGATTAAATAGCAAAAAACCTGCTAACAAGATTCCCTGTAGTAACACATCATCTGTTGGATGAGAATCAGGAGGCCTACATATACGAGTAAATTAGAAAGTCTGCTGATCTCGCCAATATAGACAGGCTTGGTCGACTTTAGTCTAAGGTGTTGGGGGCCTTAAAACTTCCAAAATGTACATGTTATCATTAGATGATTGATTTAAATAACAATGTAGTTGTTAAACTGATTGTAAAACGGAAGAAATTATATTATTTTGAACTACAAGCAAAACACTTGAACATTTTGAATACAAGGTAACTGGATTTCCGTTTATTACACACCGCTACCCTATTGAAACAAAGGCGGGAGTAGCTAGAGCAGAATGACCAAAATGTTTAGGTTCTGAAGCACACTGGATTTATATACCGTGGAGGTGTCCAAAGTTGTTCCAATAGTTGGAGGATATTATACGTTATATACCGTAAATATATAAATTAAAAAACCCCATCAAAATGTGTACTTGGTTTTGCATGTTTTCAAAGCCCTGAAAAGAAGGAAGGGTAAACCTGTCCTTACTGCTGTGTTTTGTGTGAGGAATAAGCTCGGACTGGCCCACAGGAGAACAGGAGAATCCTCCGGTGGGCCCCTATGCAAGAGTAAGCTATTTACCACAAACATGAGCAGTTGACCAATACATTAATTCACTATGTACAGACAAAAGCAGTATCTCATCATTCATTCAACAAACTGCCTAGTTTATTTTTATATAAAAACAGAAGTAAATTTGTGAAAGAGGGTAATGTAAAGCCCCCTAAGTCACTGCTACTGGTGGTCCCTTGCCACCCCAGTTCAACACTGGTTAGGGAGATTATAACTGGGTTTTAGTGGTCAAAAAAATTCCCAGTAGTAAGCCTTATTATCTGTTACTACCACTACACTTCCAATTGTTAAAAAAGTACAAACTTCTATGATAATCTGATTTAGGTCCAAACACCTTCTCGCAAAATGTTCTCATTCCTGTATGTGTTGAAATGAGCGAAGAAAGAACACGCTGAATCAGACCACGAGAGCGATCAAAGCAGTCCAGAATATTTTAGGACATGTTCGATCCTGTGGAACGTGGTGACCTACCTTCTCAAGTGATTAGTAAGGATAGGATAACATGGGCTGTGTCTTCACGTGAACAGAAAAATCTCTGCTGTGAAATGGGATGTCCCATAGGGTTCACCAATAAATCTGCAGACGTCATTATAGTATATGCTGCCTTTCTTGCTTTACTCTGCAGCACACATGGATTTGAGGCCACAAATAGATGGGGCAGATAACGCCTGTGTTTATTCAATGAGACAAATATTTTTAAAAGGAGAGATTTTCATTTTCAAAACATCTTCGATAGCTTATATAAAACATTACAGATCACGCAGTGAGTAATACTTAGGCATACACAAGTCCAACATCTTGACCACCACTCCATGCTCCGAAAACACCGAGCTGACGTCTGTAACCCAGATTTAAAGGCGCAAACTGGAATTATTATGTTGAAAAGTCACTTATCTTTCCCTTCTCTACCCTTGAAAATATAACACGCAAAAACCCGCATCATATGCAATCATCTAATGGTCCATATACATTGTTAAATGGCCTCTGAATGGCAATTATGCTTTGTTCTCGGCAACACGAGTCGTGTTTAGTCAGGATGCGCTGCCAAGAATGATGATCTTTTGTGCAGCACCAGTGACCATTTCACCTGACGAACAAGCCTTCTGCTTGTTCGTAGGGTGAGTGGCAGACTGTTTAGGCTACAGGACTGTGTAAAACCAGCATTTCTAGAAGCAAGTAAACGATGGCTACCGCAACAACACAGAAAAACACCAGTATGTCAAAAAGTAAAACAACTTTAGCTATAACATAAGATTTACTGGTGTATGACTAATTGATTAAAATTCTCTATTGAGTATATCTGTCATATGAAGACTAAACATCTGAAAGACGATCTGGAATAAAGGAGCATCAAGATGTTAAAGCAAGAAAGTACAAGGTCAAAAGACTGTATTTATATCTGATGAGACACAAATAGATGAGATACATCGATATTTATAGCACATAATGACTATACAAGACCAGATGCATTGCGATACATATTCCTTGCTCGGGCACACTTGTGTGACTTACAATCGTGTTCCAACTGGGTATAAATAAGGTTCCCTTGCCATTACCATATTACCAACATTCACTCAAGGAATGAAGATAAGACTTAATTTTATTTGCTAACACATATTTGCCAAATCTCACGGGCAGGGAGCCCATTTAACTGTATTTGTACCCCCACGACGTGGATATTGTTGGAGGCTATGGTGGAGTATGGGACTATTTGCCGCTACATTTTTGGAATCTCCCTGAAGGCACTTCTTAAAAGTTGTCAAGAATGAACACCCTATTACATGGTGGGAAAGCAGATTTTCTCAATTTATTAAAATGTTGATATCTTGGGATAACAATGTTTGTGCATCAGTACATGTTAGGATTCATATGCATCAGGACCATATGCATGGAGCCTGGACAGAGGCTTATGGAGTACCTGTACCGCACCATATAATGGAGGGCTATTTCCCTAGGAGGAATGCTAGAATGGAACAATGCACATTTTTTATGTGCTGAATTCATGCATAATCCAACAGAAGCAGCTGTGGGGTGGGCACCCACTCAGGGAAGGGACTACCACCGCACACATAGCAGCTGCTAAGGGGCTCCACCTGGTGCCCTAGGCAAGTACCACACAAACTGTTTTCTCAGGGTACAGAATCAATCAATTACTATGGGGAGGCACTTAGGGGGGCTTATTTTTGTATCGGGCACAAATGGGGGGCTGCTCATCTCTCAGCATTCCAGTGTATCACTAGGTTACCAAGTAATACACTTGATATACAACAGGGGTAGAAGGAGCAGGCCCACAATTTGTATTTTTCACATTGCAGATCTAATTACACCCAGTAGGGGGAGGGTGTCAGGCGTCATGTGTAAATGAGAGTCATAGGCTGGGTTAGAGGCCTACTCAGATGTGTTTCCGCAACTCTAAACCAGATTAAATTACCATGCACTGATTGATAGCAATATTACAGTGACCCTCTAAAACCTTCTATTGGTTGTTTTATGTGGTAGATTTCAATATGTATGTCCACCTTTGGCCTCTTCTTGACACATGATATAAGTACTTATTGCAAAGTGCCGTACATGCTTGTCTGAGTTCATGGTGATCGCAAAGGGTCAGGAGGAATCACCCTAGGTCGGAGGTTGACTATGACAGATGGCTGGACTTCTGCTATTAAGGAAGGATTGAAGATAGATCTGAATTGGACATTTATCCCCCTGAATGTCGAAATCATTGCAGACCATTTAAGTGGTTACAAAGGTAGGGGGCTAACATCCATTACCTCCCAATTACAGGGGTGCACGGTTCAATTTCCTGCTGCAGCAACAAGGGGAATCTATTACACAAGCGATTGCATTTTAAAGTCTGGGTTCGTGCCTTGGTGGCTCAGGGAAGTCGTCCGCTTCCAATCCTTCTCTGTCTGCAGACGATCTAACGTTCTCCGGTTCTTCTCTGCCTGTTGTTCCTTCGCTGACTCACTTCCCACGAATGGTGTCATTTCTTCCGGCTACTGGGGCCTGTCACAATTCTGCTTCTTCCTGGATGGGGCTACTCCCAACTCACGTTGCTCTTTTTTTTTTTTCATCAGTCTCTGACCATTTTCTCTTGATTGGCTGTGACGGGCGTGGTTTCTTTTTCTTTCGTCGCACCATTGGGAGCATGTACTGCTCACCATCAGCCGGACTCTCTGGACTGGCCTCTTCCTAGGCTGGACGGATTTTCACGCGATTTCTCTTTGGGTACGTCCACAATTGATGGAACCATCTAATTATTTTGCGCCACTCACTGCCATCTTGTCGCCCGTGTTCAATGCCATCTTTGTTTTAGCTTTACCCATCTGTCAAGTTTTCTTGATGCAAGCACTGATCCTACTGATTATGCCAAATGTAAAAGTGCTGCAGAGCATTAGTCGCGACTGAGCTACTCTCCGGCTGCGCTCTGGCACTTTACGGGCAAGTGGTGTCCCAATTCCAGTGTGCTGTGGGGTGCATCACTCTCACTTGTAGGCTGCAGGCCTCCGCTGCCTCCAGGCTTCTGTCCTCAGGAGCCGCCAGACACAATTCATAGGACACAAAGTTCTTTGTAACAGTCAAATTTTACTAAACCGCCCAAGTACATCAGATGGATACGGGTCGGATAGGGCACAACAATTCAGACTTCCTTCCTCCTTAGTACAACTCCGCTTCTTTTCTGCCTCACCTTCATTCTAGACTACCTTCAAGCACACTGACACCGTTAGCCTCAGGGATTTGTTGTCCACTCCAGCAGTGTACCCAGGACTGGCCACCTGCCCCCCATCTAACTCCATGTCCACCGACCTCATGATGTCGGAAGACCAGGCCCCCTCCACGGTACCTGGCCTGAGCGCCATAATACAATACATTACATTAAACACGTTACTTTTACACATAAAATCGCACGATGGTATACACGTAGTGCGTCTGTTGCCTTCAGCGGCAGGAACAGAGTAAGAACAGAGTAAGACCGTCCTCATCCCTACACCTGCGCAGATCCTTGTGGAAGAATCCTCTCCTTGTTCTGTATGCTGTTACAGGAATAAAGACGAAAACGATGATCGGCAAGTGCCACCGTGAGTATCTTGCTGCACTGGATTGTGTGTATCTACTTGATGAGGTTTAGCACCACCATAGATGAGTATAAAGTAACTTCCACCTGCTATAAGCTCTTGCCCGCTCTTGGGCACTTATGGTCGTCCATTGTTTCTCATTTATGGATGTCTATTAGAGATGATCGAGCACTGAAATGCTCGAATGCTCGGTACTCAAATCGAGCAGGTCGGACGCTAGGACGTGGTGGACTCGAGCATAATGGAAGTGAATGTGAGCATTTTTCCATAGGACAGATGGTCTCTCTCTCTCTCGCTCTCTCCCCCGCTACTAGCAGGGGAATACCCCGCTTCATTGTGGTGAGTGGCTCTTATGATTCAGGAGAGCTTCTCCCGAGGACCCGAGCACTCGAGCACCACGTAATACTCGTCACTGTCCATACTCGATCAAGTATCGATCAGTGCCGAGCATGCTCGCCCATTACTACCTATGACTTGTGTTTTGAAATTGTTAAACTGTAAAGCGCTGCGGAATATGTTGGCGCTATATAAATAAAGATTATTATTATTATTATTATTACTAATGTCTACAATTACAATTCTATCGTAATATCAAAGGAATTACCAGAACTAAACACTTCAGTCTATTTCGACTTGTAGCAAACAATTGCTCACGGAAAAAGAAACCGCCTATTGGAACACATTATCCGGGTGCATACATGGATGCTTTGAGATCTTACACCCAGAAATTAAGCAGCCAAAAGCAATCCATAATAAAAAGCATGTTCTCCACGAAAAACATTGCTCATTCGTAATACGGCAATGGAAACCATGTATTTCACCAGCATGAAGTCAAACTCTACTAAAGTGCTGCGCTAAAAAATCATTCATGTAGAGTCCCTGCGTCACCACCCTTCATAGGAGAAGGAACAAGGCTGTAATTGATGGAAAGTACATGGTTAATGTCTAACTTTCCCGTGACCTGACATTGCTGTCAATGATCACATGATTTTTAACATGAATTTCTGTAAATTTTGTGCTTCTGCTCTGTGTCAGATTTACACATCTGTTTTGCATTTCAGCTTTCTGTACTGTTAATACAAGACCAGGATTTTTGTAATTTTCCAGAACATTTCCGGGCCTCAACATGACATATCGGAAACAAGGCAAGGCAGCTTATCATGGCACAGATTCCACCCATGCGGACAGGATTTGATGGGAATCCTGACAGGTCCTCTACAGCACGGTCTTCCACGTTCCAGAGATGCTTTTCAGCATTAATGGGGTTACTCATGACATACATTTATGGCATATTCACCGGATCCACAGTAAGTGCATATGATGGTATGTAGAACTCCCATAGCATAGCAGTGAATGGAGAGAAACAAGTATGCACAGCCACCTCTCCAATCATTGCAGCCAGGGCACCTGTCAGAATGTGGGGTCAGGGACACTTGTTGTGTCAATAGGTGCGGATACCAGCTGTAGGGCTGTAGATCCTGTGGCTATGCCATAAAAAAAAACATTTCTGGGGTTTTTACAGTGCAATTATTTCCTATTCTCAGGATAAGTCATCACTATCCTTCAGTGCCCAGATGTAAACCGTGGCCGCTGATCCTCAGTAGAATGATTGCACGACAATATTACATCTGAGGTTTTTTTTGACTGTTAAAGGGGTATTCCCATTAACAAGATCCCATCCCAATATATAATAGGTGTAACAATAGCAAATACCTCCAATTAGAAATGTAGTATAGTTCTTCTGATTCACTATGTTGCATACCTCATGTGCAGGGCATTGCAGTAGCTTAGGTATCCATGGTTATGACCACTCCTCATTTATTTATAATTAGTTAGCTAGCTGTTAGTGGCAGTAACCATGGATACCTAAGCTATTGCAATGCCCTGCACATTGCGAATCAGAAGAACCACACTCCATTTCTAATTGGAGTTATTTGCTAATATTAATATTATTACACCTACTACATATTGGGGTAGGATCTTGGAGACCTGTGTATCAAAATACAGCTCGTAATACAATGGATTGTCCATTTTGCATCTGTAACCGTTCTGCTTTTTGTTAATGGGGTTTTCCATGATAGATTTTGGGCCTCTAATGGCCATCCCAGGTTAAAATAATAGAATCCGATGTTACTCCCTCCCCGAGTCTAACACCACCTCTCCTACTCAACGTTAGTTTGTTTACAGGCTGCAGCGGTAATATTACTACAGCGCATATCACTGCTGCAGCCAATCACTGAGCTCAGTGACTCTGCCGATGTAGACGGTGTAGTAGACATTCTGCCGCTAATGTGAACATGGCCTTAAAGTGCCGAGTCTCTACTGCTCACGATGTGTGTTATTGTCTGTCACTTCATCAGCTCTGCAGAAAATAACAAGACTAAAAACGGACATTGATGGAGACTCAGCACCGGACCCAGGGAGGGTGAGTAGAGCAGAGTTTGTTTTTAATGCATACTGCAGCATGTTTCTTGGTGAAATAACGTTTAATGAAATACAGTCTTTGATTTTTAGGGTGCCAAAAAAGTCAGTGTGTTAGTAATTGCATCTGGGAAATCGAATATCATGCTCCTAGTAGAAAAGCACTTACCACAGCAGCCACAATGGTGTTGGCGTGCAGCGCTGCAACACAGTTTATTTCTGAAATTAAACACATTCCCTCTAAGGTAAATCAACCGGAAACATTTTCCATTATGCCGGCCTAAAGGTACTGCCACACTTAGCTATCCCGCTAGCGATCTCGTTAGCGTTGCATACTAATGAGATCGCTAGCGGGATTGTTTCTATATCGCTAAATGCGGCCACATTTAGCGATATAGTTAACGACGCTATCGCCGTTAGCGATCTTCTTAACGACTTTAGCGGTACAAAAGTACCGCTAAATCGCTAAGAAAAGGTGCCACACAGCGATAAGATACTTACCCAGCGGGAGCGCCAGCGATGAAATAGGGTCCGGAACGATTCCAGCGACGAGCGAGATCACAGCAGGAAGCTCGTCGCTGGAAGCTGCCGCACTGAACAACATCGCTAACAGGATCGCTAAATAGTGACGTTTTTTAGCGATCCCGTTAGCGATATTGTTTAGTGTGGCATACCCTTTAGTGACACTGATCTGTACAGTGCTTAGCGCAACTTGTCAAAACAAACTATATTCCACAAGTGGTCTGTACACTAGTAATGACAGTTATGGGACAGCAGAGGGCGCCGTTGAGATATTTACATTACTGCTACAACTGACTAGTAAAAAAGGCATTTAGCAGGTTTGGGAAATGTTTCTAAATTCTTAGCCTCATGATGTTGCTCAAAAAAACTGCACAAAATGCTGTGAAAAATCTAGGAAGCCTACATTCTGCATAGATTTACTATCAGGGAGTGATATACAGAGATGTGGCTGGCTAATGCCAACACAATTGTGCACCACCTTGGTACCATCAGCCCCTGGTGTGTTGTTAGTGATGCAACGTGCATCTCTAACATTGTTTTCTCCCAGAAAAGCTCCCAGTGTTAAGAGCACTTTATATCATTAGTAGATTGCATCACATACCTTTAGTCGCAGTCATAGGGGTGGCATTTTTTACCAGATCAGTCCTGGTCGTGTTCAAAATTATTCATGCCCACCTCATTGTGATTGGCCACGGAAATCCCGCACTTGCGCACCGCTCATCGGATCCCAGGCATGTGCACTGAATCTGGGTGTATGTCCCCAGTTTATTTTCACAGTTTGAACAGGGCACACAGCGTATATATTTTTTTCCAATTCAGGGGGCACAGAGTATGTGTATCAATGGTAAAAAATTATTCACGTACCGGTCTCAGTCTCCTGACTCGAACGCAACAGCCTCACACACACACATCAAATCATGAGCCATCAGGAGACCCATTTGGCTTGTCCATGCTGAGCAATCTGAGTGCAGACACACATATGAGTGAATCCAGCTTTAAAGGTATTCTCACCAATTTACCAGATAGGAAGAAAGGCTGGAGGCACAAGATGTGTGCATAATAGTAGGAGAAAAATGGCGCAGGAAGTGATTACTGGGCTGGGGAGAAAGAGGTTGAGGATAATGCACTAAATGCTTGTGGTAGGAGTAGGGGTACTGAATCGCTGCAGTCAGTAGGTGGTAGGAAGGGTATAAGACTGCGCACACAAAACCCTGTATAGTTAGGGTAGGGAAGGTAGGGGTTAATGACATATGGATCCAGTGTCTGACTGACATGCGAAGAGCCCCCCCAGTAATCAACTCCACAGCCCCATTATTCAACTACAGTACATGCAAATGTGACATTATCCTCAATCACCAATTTACATAATGAACTGGATAGATTGTGCAATGAATATGATGCCGTGTTTGTCTGTACATAGTGATTCAAGCATATTGTGCCAAGTCCTTCTCATATAAGAGGGTGGTGGTCCATTCTTCAAAATGGGCCTACCGGAGGATTCTCCTATTCTTCTGTGGGCCAGTCCAAGCCTGCATGGAGCCACTGTAGACTACATGTGTATGAATGATGACACAGACTGCTGGTTACCATCAGTCTCCCTCCTGAGGACCACCAGGATCCTTCCTTCTCCACGTTTTCAGCTGGCTTCATGTGAGAAAGGCCCCACTAAAATATACTGTCTGTCATGTGTAATATATGGTCCAAGTTGTCCACGCGTCACATGATAGCCTCCAGCAATGGCGGCATGTTAGCATAAAAATCCTCATCATCAGTGTAAACCGAGGATGTGCGGCCGATAACATGCACTGTGCATGGGGGCAGGACGATAGAATTAGTGATCGTGCGGTCACCATCATTGTCCATCTGCACTCATTACTCATCTTCAAATGGCCAAAAGAAACTTTGCCATGAATCTAGAACTGCTCCCATGTCCCGCAGACAGCATAAGAAACAGCAGCCAAGGCATTGGGAACCATCCCTGCTTCATTTCCACTTTATCTGAAACATCCTAATTATTTTTGGATACATAGTGGAGGCTAAAACAGGAGCAGTGTGGGAGTCATTTCAGCCTATGTGCAAGGCAGGGAATATGCTTACTGTAAATTTAGACATAATGATGATGATACAAATACAGATAACCAGATGGCGGGTCAGGATGAATCATAAAATATTCTCATTTCACGATCACAGCCATGTTGTTGATTTCAGCAAATTTGGAGTCAATCTCCAATACCAATGTATTAAACTAGCAGACATATGTTGGGCCAGGTATAGCTATTATAAGCAGTCTGGTATATGCAGAAAAGGCTTAGTGTTCTCTATAGCAATCATATGATTTCTTACATTTTAGAAGAATAGCTTTAAATACAAGGATAGAATTTTTTTATTTTATCTTCATAGAAAATGTAATAAATAAAGATTATTATTAATTTGATAATCCTATTAAAAGGGTCTTATTATCTGGAGCACACAGGTCCCCAGCCTCTCAGCTTCCTCCTTTGCTGGGGTATAGTATTTTCCTGAAGACTGGCAGTTTAGACTGGTAGCATACCTCCCAACTTTTGAAGACGGGAAAGAAGGACAAAGGCTGCCGTGGGAAATTTTAGGCCACGCCCTCGACCACACCCATTTCACAACTAATCACACCCATGTCCACATCCCAACCACACCCATTTAGCACTGCTGGTCACACTGGTACTGAGGGCACAGTGGCTGGCATTATGGGATCAGTGGCTGGCATTATGGGCACAGTGGCTGGTACTGTGGGAACATTGACTGGTACTGAGGAAAAGAAAGAAAGAACAGAGAGAAAAAAGAAAACAGAGAGAAAGAAAGGAGAGAAAGAAAGAACAGAGAGAGAAAGAGAGAAACAAAGAAAGGGGAAAGAAAGAACAGAGAGAGAGAAAGAAAGAAAGAAAGAAAGAAAGGGGAAGGAAAGAACAGAGAGAAAGAATAGAGAGAAAGAAAGAGGGGACAGAAAAAAAGAACAGAGAGAGAGAAAAAAAAGAGGGGAAAGAAAGAACAGAGAGGGAGAGAGAAAGAAAGAGGGGAAAAAAAGAACACAGAGAGAAAGAAAGATGGGAAAGAAAGAACAGAGAGAGAAAGAAAGAACAGAGAGAGAAAGAAAGGGGGGAAAGAAAGATGGGAAAGAAAGAACAGAGAGAGAAAGAAAGAACAGAGAGAGAAAGAAAGAAAGAGGGGAAAGAAAGAACAGAGAGAGAGAAAGAAAAACAGAGAGAAAGAAAGAGGGGTGTTATGTTTCGGTAGCTGAGGAGTGCAGGCAAAAAAGGCAATACACCAGAGCAGTTGGAATCTATGAGATTGCAGTACCCTGACTAACCACAACAACTAGAGGCAGCCGTGGAGCGTTCCTACGTTGGTCCTAGACGCCTCGTCACAGCCTGAGAAACTAACTACACCTAAAGATAGATATAGGAAAGCTATCTGCCCCGGAGCAGAACCCCAAAGATAATAGAAAGCCCCCAAACATGTAATGGCGGTTAGACAAGAAGAAATACTGACACAGAAGGAAAATAGTATGAGCAAACGTTGGGGCCCAAACTAACTAAATAGAAAAGGATAGGAAGGGTACTTACTGCAATCCCAGAAAACCCTGAAAAGCACCAACTCTACTAATTTCAAAAACATCTGAGATCACACGACCTCTACCACCTAAATTAGTTCTCTGGTGTAACAAAATCAAAACAGCAGCCACTGAAAAAACTGGAAAAAGCAAAAGTACAAACATCAGTGGCTGAACTAAACTGAGAGGGCAAAAGCCCCCGGAGGGGACCCTGAAGGCCCCCACAGAAGTGCAGGACAAAATGCAAAAATCAAGCACAAAAACAAAAAGAAGAAAATGTCTTATCTGTTAGCAGAAGATGCAGACACGACACAGCAGGCTACAAGGGAAACAGGAATCAAAGATAGAGACCAGAACAATTGATCACCGGCAACCCTGATGGGAAGGCGACTCCCTTATATAAGACCAGTCAGTAACACCTGATTCCAATCCTCACATCTTAAATCTTCACTGGACAGACCAGCACCGCTTGTAACCACCAGAGGGAGCCTCTGCTCAGAACTCATCCCAAGCCCACTCACAACAGTACCCCCCCCCTTGAGGAGGGGTCACCAAACCCTCTTTTGAGCAACCAGGTCGGTCAGGATGAGTTCTATGGTACGCACGGATGAGTCTCCTAGCATGGATGTCCGAAGCAAACACCCAAGAATTGTCTTCCTGACCATAACCTCTCCACTTAACCAAATACTGGAGTTTCCGTCTAGAAAAACGAGAATCTAATATTTTCTCAACCACATACTCCAGATTGCCCTCAACCAAAACAGGGTCAGGAGGCACAGCAGCAGGAACCACTGGCTCAACAAACCTCTTCAACAAGGACTTGTGGAACACGTTATGGATCTTAAATGTCCCTGGAAGAAGCAAACGAAAAGAAACAGGGTTAAGAATCTCCACGATCTTATAAGGTCCAATGAACCTAGGCTTAAATTTAGGAGATGCTACTCTCATAGGAATATTTTTTGAGGACAACCAGACCAAGTCCCCCACTTTAAACCGAGGACCATCAGTCCTATGCCGGTTAGCAAACCGCTGGGCCCTCTCCTGAGAGAGGGACAACCTCTCCACTACCTGGTCCCAAATCTGTTGCATACGCTCCACAACAGAGTCAACACCTGGACAGACAGAAGCCTCCGTCTGTCCTGAAGAAAATCGAGGGTGAAACCCAGAATTACAGAAAAACGGAGACATCAAAGTGGCAGAGCTAGCCCTATTATTAAGAGCAAACTCAGCCAAAGGCAAAAAAGAGACCCAGTCATCCTGATCAGCAGACACAAAGCATCTTAGATAAGTCTCCAATGTCTGGTTTGTTCTCTCAGTTTGACCATTGGTCTGAGGATGAAATGCCGAGGAGAAAGACAATTGAACACCCAGTTTAGAACAAAAAGTCCTCCAAAATCTGGAAACAAACTGGACTCCTCTGTCAGACACTATGTTCTCAGGAATGCCGTGTAAACGAACCACGTGCTGAAGGAACAACGGCACCAATTCAGAGGAGGAAGGCAACTTAGGTAATGGCACAAGATGTATCATCTTGGAAAACCTATCACAAATCACCCAAATGGCGGTCATTCTCTGAGAAACAGGAAGGTCAGAAATGAAATCCATAGAGATATGGGTCCATGGACTCTTGGGCACAGGCAATGGCATCAACAAACCACTAGAGCGAGAGCAAGGCTTGGAGCGAGAGCAAGTCCCGCAGGACTGCACAAATTCCCTGACATCACGAGACAAGGTAGGCCACCAAAAGGACCGACTAACCAAGTCTCTGGTACCAAAAATTCCGGATGCCCAGCCAACGCGGAACAATGAATCTCAGACATCACACTCTTTTTCCACTGGTCCGGGACAAACAATTTTCCAACAGGGCAGCGCTCGGGCCTATCCTCCTGACACCCCTCCAGAGCAAGTCTCAAATTAGGTGAGATGGCGGAAAGAACTACACCCTCTTTCAAAATAACAGAAGGATCAGATAACTCAGGAGAGTCCGCAAGGAAGCTCCTCGAGAGGGCATCCGCCTTAACATTCTTAGTGCCAGGAAGAAAGGAAACCACAAAATTAAAACGTGTGAAAAACAAGGCCCACCTGGCCTGTCTAGGATTGAGTCGCTTGGCAGATTCCAGATAAACCAGATTCTTATGGTCAGTAAGGACCACCACCTGATGTTTGGCTCCCTCCAGCCAATGTCTCCACTCTTCAAAAGCCCACTTCATGGCCAATAACTCCCGATTACCCACGTCATAATTACGTTCAGTAGGAGAAAATTTTCGAGAGAAAAAGGCACAAGGGTTACTTTTAGAGGTCTCTGGATCTTTTTGGGACAAAACGGCACCTGCCCCAATTTCAGAGGCATCAACCTCCACCTGAAATGGCAGAGAAACATCAGGCTGCCGTAGAACAGGAGCAGAAGTGAATCTCTGCTTAAGTTCCTGAAATGCAGAGACTGCCTCAGGAGGCCAATTCACCACATCAGAACCCTTTTTGGTCAAATCAGTTAATGGTTTAACAATAACCGAGAAATTACCAATAAATTTACGATAAAAATTGGCAAAACCCAAAAATCTTTGAAGAGCCTTTAATGAAGTAGGTTGGACCCAATCACAGATGGCCTGAACCTTGACCGGGTCCATTTCAATAACAGATGGGGACAAAATGAATCCCAGAAATGAGATCCTCTGTACGCCAAAAAGACACTTTGATCCCTTCACATACAGAGCATTCTCTCTCAAAATCTGGAATACAGTTCGAACATGTTTCACATGAGAGTCCCAGTCATTAGAAAAAATCAAGATATCATCCAAATAAACAATCAGAAATTTATCCACAAAATCCCTGAAAATGTCATTCATGAAGGACTGGAAGACGAAGGAGCATTAGTGAGCCCAAAGGGCATCACAAGGTACTCAAAATGCCCCTCCGGGTATTGAATGCCGTCTTCCATTCATCCCCGTGCTTAATGCGAATAAGGTTATATGCCCCCCTGAGGTCAAGCTTGGTAAACCAAGTAGCGTTTTTCACCCTGGAAAACAGGTCAGAAATCAAGGGTAACGGGTATTGATATTTCACAGTAATATTGTTCAAAAGACGATAATCAATACACGGCCTTAATGAACCATCCTTTTTGGCCACAAAGAAAAAAACGGCACCTAAGGGTGAAGAGGATGGTCTGATATGACCCTTCTCCAATGACTCCTTGATATAAGACCACATAGCGTCATGTTCAGGTACAGACAAGTTAAAAAGGCGACCTTTAGGGAATTTACTACCAGGCACTAATTCAATAGCGCAGTCATAGCTCCTATGGGGAGGCAAGGATGCAGATTTACTTTCGCTAAACACATCAGAAAAATCAATCAAAAAGTCAGGAACATCCTGAGCCTGGGGGAGGCAGAAAAAACAGGAGTGTTGGTATTAACACATTGGCAGCCCCAACTGGTTACAGACACAGATTTCCAATCCAAAACAGGATTATGAGACTGTAACCAAGGAAAACCCAGTACGATAATATCATGCAGATTATACAGAACCAAAAATTTGCAGCACTCTTGATGATCAGGTTCAACCCTCATTATCACCTGAGTAGAGAACTGAGGTTTATTCTCAGCCAAAGGGTAGAATCGATCCCCAGTAGGGGAATAGACTTCTGTAGGGGTATACAATACATACAATTTTAAATTTTGGGCCGGTGATACTGTTATGTTTCGGTAGCTGAGGAGTGCAGGCAAAAAAGGCAATACACCAGAGCAGTTGGAATCTATGAGATTGCAGTACCCTGACTAACCACAACAACTAGAGGCAGCCGTGGAGCGTTCCTACGTTGGTCCTAGACGCCTCGTCACAGCCTGAGAAACTAACTACACCTAAAGATAGATATAGGAAAGCTATCTGCCCCGGAGCAGAACCCCAAAGATAATAGAAAGCCCCCAAACATGTAATGGCGGTTAGACAAGAAGAAATACTGACACAGTAGGAAAATAGTATGAGCAAACGTTGGGGCCCAAACTAACTAAATAGAAAAGGATAGGAAGGGTACTTACTGCAATCCCAGAAAACCCTGAAAAGCACCAACTCTACTAATTTCAAAAACACCTGAGATCACATGACCTCTACCACCTAAATTAGTTCTCTGGTGTAACAAAATCAAAACAGCAGCCACTGAAAAAACTGGAAAAAGCAAAAGTACAAACATCAGTGGCTGAACTAAACTGAGAGGGCAAAAGCCCCCGGAGGGACCCTGAAGGCCCCCACAGAAGTGCAGGACAAAATGCAAAAATCAAGCACAAAAACAAAAAGAAGAAAATGTCTTATCTGTTAGCAGGAAATGCAGACACGACACAGCAGGCTACAAGGGAAACAGGAATCAAAGATAGAGACCAGAACAATTGATCACCGGCAACCCTGATGGGAAGGCGACTCCCTTATATAAGACCAGTCAGTAACACCTGATTCCCAATCCTCACAATCTTCACAATCTTCACTGGACAGACCAGCATCGCTTGTAACCACCAGAGGGAGCCTCTGCTCAGAACTCATCCCAAGCCCACTCACAACAGTACCCCCCCCTTGAGGAGGGGTCACCAAACCCTCATTTGAGCAACCAGGTCGGTCAGGATGAGTTCTATGGTACGCACGGATGAGTCTCCTAGCATGGATGTCCGAAGCAAACACCCAAGAATTGTCTTCCTGACCATAACCTCTCCACTTAACCAAATACTGGAGTTTCCGTCTAGAAAAACGAGAATCTAATATTTTCTCAACCACATACTCCAGATTGCCCTCAACCAAAACAGGGTCAGGAGGCACAGCAGCAGGAACCACTGGCTCAACAAACCTCTTCAACAAGGACTTGTGGAACACGTTATGGATCTTAAATGTCCCTGGAAGAAGCAAACGAAAAGAAACAGGGTTAAGAATCTCCACGATCTTATAAGGTCCAATGAACCTAGGCTTAACCCCTTACTGCCATCGGACGTACTATCCCGTCCATGGTACCTGGGCCCGTATGACCGGGGACGAGATAGTACGTCATAGGCGATCAGCTGCGCTCCTGAGGGGAGCGCAGCTAATCGCCGCCGGGTGTCAGCTGATTATCACAGCTGACACCCATGACTGTGTGTCAGCAGCGGTCACGGACCGCTCCCGGCACATTAACCCCTTGCACACCGCGATCAAACATGATCGCGGTGTACTGGGGGCACAGGGGAGGATCGCGCAGGGTGGGGGCTCCCTGCGCGCCCCCCTGAGACCCTCAGAGCAGCGCGATGTGATCGCGCTGTTCTGAGGGCTTCCTCCCTCCCAGGACCCGGATCCAAGATGGCGCCGGGGTCCTGGAGGGAGGCGGCTACCTCAGTGCCTGCCGAGAGCAGGCACTGAGAAGCCTGCATCTATGCCTGTGCGATCGCTGGTGTGACAGAGTGCTGTGCACACTGTCACACCAGCGATCTGATAAAATACTGTGATGTCCCACCCTGGGACAAAGTAAAAAAGTTAAAAAAGTAAAAATAAACATGTGTAAAAAAAA